>LOEQ01000729.1:243059-253648 GCA_001685075.1 Bramus lutescens | reverse complement strand
TTTTTTTTTTACTAACTAGGACAATCACAGGGTCTCAGCATGAGGCTGACTTTGCATGTCTGGTGTTCCTTAGCTGGCCACTCAGTTTCAGAGTGGGGTGGGGTAGGGAAGGTGTCCTCCTGCCAGCTCCTCTCCAGTGTTCAGAGCACATTGGGCAGATAGGTCGTCAGAAAGTACTGCACTGTGGCTGGATGCCTGAGGATCCCTCTGCCAGGAAGGCTTTCTCCAACCCTTGCCTCAAGCCAAAAAAGGTCCCTGAGTTCTATGAGGTATCATGTGAGGCATGGGGGCTGAAGACAACTTGCAGAGAAAATGACAGGAAGGTCTGGGAAGGGAGGAACAAAGGACTTTTGTTAGCCAGGTCAGGAGCTCTGTGGGAGGTAACATGAGACACTGCCAGCAAGGGAAGAACCAGGGAAAGCATAATCTATACCAAGGGAGAGAACTTGACACAGGACAGGGTTAGGGAAGACAGCCTGGTCACTAGCAGGGCCTGAGAACTGTGGAAAGAAGAGGCAGAGGAACTTCAAATTGGAGCTGATCCCAAAAGGAGCCAAGGTGCAGCAGACATTTAAGTGACGCACTGTCCCCAACCTGGATCCTGGAGTCCTATTAGCCACAGGATTCTGTTCTTCCTCATTACCTCACCTTATAGAATCCCTGCAGCTGGCCCTCTTCCTGAGCAAACCTAACCCCACAGATACTTCAATGGTTTTACAATCTAGCATGCCCTATGGAGACGCTGGCCTCATGAAAGCTGAGGGGTCTATTGGTTAGCACTGTAAAGGTCAGGTCTTAACACCTGTCACCTTTGTAGGGGCCTCAAAGCACTGGGTCCTGAAGGACATGCTGAGGAAGTCAAAAGGTAGTCATGCTGGTGACTTTGGGACTCCTCTTTTTCATTGTTGCTAGTTTTTTGAAAGTGTTTTGCTATATAGCTCAACCAGGCCTTCCACTTGTGATCCTCCTCAGTGTGTGAATCATGACACCAAGCTTGGGAACCTACATTCCTTATCTGACTGACCTTTTATCTCAGCGCATACACAAGTAGACAGACACACTTCAGTGCCTGGCTCAGTGGCTGGCTATACAACCCATGCGCAGCTAGCTTGAGCTTGGCCACAGTCTTGCCTGATGTGGTCTGGCTTTGAATTCTTTCTCAGTAGAAACTATACCCACAGATAGTATTACATCCTCTGCTCAGGGAGTGTCACAGTTGGGCCTATTTCTCCTACCCACAATTCAGTGCTTGCTATCTGGTGATGGTTGATCAGGGTTTGCATACTGTTTGAGGCTGTCACAAATACAGCTGCCATGTACATTTCAGTGATGACCAATGTCTATCCAGAGAGGACCCTTCCTTGCTGTGGGGACCTCATTCTCCCTTCCACTCAGTGTTACTCCCTTGTCCACACTGGAGAGGGTTGAGATGGGTACGTGTGGCACCCTCTTCCTGACCTCAGACAATCCCTTGTTGGTGTTCACCAGAGGAAGCTAAAGGGTTTCAAGTCTACCCCCAAGCCTAGTCAGAGTGGTTGGAGAAAGACAGCCCTGGAAATAGAAACTGCCATGTTTCTGTCAGTCCCATTCAGTCCTCTCCTCTTGTCCCAGAGGTCTCCACAGCCCTTCCCAGTCAGTTCATCTAAAAGCCTGGGTTTTCGGAAGAGCCTCCTACTGCTAGGGGGTTCCTGAGCAGGCTCAGTGGGCACCAGGAAGGGAAAGGTCTGGAAAATCCCAGACAAATGAGGAAGGCTTAATGGGATACAGTTGACAACGGATCAGCCGGTGGTGTCGGGCTTAGAAGGGTCTGTATCGGGAGTGGAGGGTCGCGGGCTGCGAGGTCTCAATTGGGTCCAGATAAATGGGGCAGCCAAGTAGTAGAGTGGCAGTGACCTCGGACTAATAAGAAGCCGACTCTGGAACCTACTTGATTACAAAAATCTAAGGAAGAGGAGCTGAAAAGATCTGGAGCTTCCGTTTTTTTACAGACCCCGCCCTCCACTGCCGTTTCCGCCCCTCGCTTGCGCCCCAGCGCTCCAGTCGCGTGGCCCCAATACATTGAAAGAAATCACACCAGTGGGCGGCCTGAGCGCCGTCAGTTTATTAGTGTCGCTTCAGCACCTTGAAATCGTCCACATGGTCACATGGGACAGATCAACATCTGCTCCCAAAAAGCTATTTACATGAATCCTTTCCATTAAAAACAAATTAGCAACACATACACACACCCTAGAAATCAGTCACAACGCGCTGGACCGTCTTCAAAAGTGGACGGAGTCATCCTCACGCAAGGCCGTCAGCCTCTACTGGCCCCTCTCCAGGACACAGCAGTCTCCGGAGGCATGGGGGTTTGGAGAGCAAGTGAGGGTCCAGTACCCTGGCTCAGGGAAGAAGTGCTGGGACATTTTTATAAGGAATTCATTTGAGATGGAGGCTAGAGGCAGAAGTGAGGCCTTCAGGGTAAGACTAGGACAAGCCATTGCACAGGAACCGAGGGCCAGCCCCTCCTTTCCCAGCTCTGGTACCATACAGTGATACCCAGCTGCATACTCAGAGGGTAGTGGCAGGGACTAACTTGAAGGTAGAGGCAGCGTCCCCAACTGACAGGAATGAGACCTTCCCATCCACACAGGCTGTGTGACCAGGCCTAAGAGGAACCAGTGCTGACAGACAGTGACCTAAGACTGGGAGGCTCTAAGGGCCTCAGGGCTAAGGCCTGTGGGACATATACACACACTGCTGTCCTCACCTGACACCTGACAGGGGGCTTTGGTGTCTAGTCATCCTTCAAAGGGACAAAAGTACTTCTCTATGAATCCTCATTACAGCTCCACGAGGTAGGCAAGGAAAATGGACATGTCTCTTTAACCAAAGGGGAAACTGAGGCTCGGGGGAATCACTGCTATAGTGGTGGGTGCATGGTACTCAGGTACTAGGCTTTATTGACTTTGTCTTGGGCCAGCTGCTGGACTTGTATCAAGTCAGACCTCTGGAACCAATCAAGAATGCATGTAAAGAGGAAGAGTTCTCCAGAAAGGGGCTGCCCTCAAGTATGAGCTTGAAACTCTGGCCCCAAGGCCTCTAGGCCAAATCTTTTCTACCAAGGTTGACCTTTGGGAATAAACTCTAGGGGTCGGTAAGCCAGGCTCTGCTCTTAAGCTCTAAGGATCACAGTGGCCTGACTCTGTAACAGGATCTTTCCAGAGTACTCTTCACCAGGGGTTCCACTGTCACTGAGCCCTGAACCCAGGGATCTAGGGCCCAACCCAGATCCCAGCAGCAGTACAGGGCCTCGCCCTGCACAAATGGACTCTTTTCAGCAAGGTGAGGCGGGGAAGTAAGTAAATAGAAAACGGGCCATTTTTTTTTCATCCCAGGAAAGGTGAGGAGTCCTCAAACTCAGCCTGCCCTATTCTTGGTAATTTTCTGAGCATTCTCTTAGAAGTTCTCAAGGCTAAGACACCACCAGGGTGCCTGGGAGTGACAGTTTCCAAGGGGGCAGGCAGTCTTCCATCTAACACTTCAGAGAAAAAGTATTCTTGAGAAAATTAGGACTGAGGCTGTGAACCCCTTCATGAATCTGGTGGGGCATGTACAGTCAGGATGATCCTTGCTGCAGGCCAGCACATCCCTCTCCTGCTGAGCAGGAAAGTGGTGGAGGATAGAGCTGCCACCAAGAATGGATCCATGTGGCTTTGAGGAGCACGGTTTGGATAGATCCTTAGATTAGCCTTTATAGTTAGACCAGCCTGCTGGAGCCTTCACTGGCTACACTGCAAGCGTGCACATGTGTACACATGTACACACACATACAAACACACACACACACACACCTCCAGTTGCCTGTTTCCAGTTCACAACCTTGATTTTCAACTCAGACCCCACATAACCAGTCCTAGATGTTCCTGTCCAGCAGGCAGAATAGAGGTGTAAGGGCATGGTAGCCAGGTCTCAGACCCCAGCAGTGTCTCTCATTCCAAGATAGACACTGGGAAATTTGCAAGGACCACCTATCTGAGCAGCAGAATCTGCAGAAGCCTAGCAGTGCCTCTGGAACTGCAGCCAGAGGGGCAGGGGTAGGTATGTAGCTCCTGCTGGCTCTCCATCCAAGGGGACTTCACAAGAAAACATCTGCTTGGCAGCTACATCGTCAAATGTATGAGAGCATCAGAAAGATCTGCTACTATAAAACCTCCGCCGTAAGGCTGGAGTTTTTTGGGAACCACGCATGGAGTGCCAGGGGCCACCATCCCATGCTAGGAGACCAAATATGCTCTTTACCCTCAGCTTTTGGCCACTAAACTCCAAAGACTGTACCCTGCTCCCTGCTCCCCGGAAAAGCAGAATCCTGACTTCAGGAACAGACAGGACACAAAGGCAAGAACACTTCTTGCGTGTAGTTCTGGGGCTTCATAAGACCAGAGCTCACCTCTCTTCTTTCCAGCCTTTCCACTGCCCACATATTCTGGTTAATAAGCAGAGCAAAGTTACTCGGTGGCCCACAGGGAGCTAGCTAGCTTCCCCTTAAGTTTCTGGGCTATGAGCACATTCATACTTAAGACTGTTTGTGTTTTTAAGAGTCTGTCTCTGTAGCAACCACATGTTAACAGAAACACAGCTGTCCCTCTATCAATGGCTGACACAGAGCAGGACATGGGCCCCTTCATCGTCCTGTGCCAGCCCTTCCATGGGTGGGGCTAGAAGGTGGCCTTGGAGTGTCCAAAGATGCAGATGGGGAAGTGCTTCACGTGGGAAGACCACTGGGCAGCCAGCTGGAAGAACTTGACATCGCTGCATTCCACGCCATCGATGAGGACTGTTGGAGAGGACCACCTCACCATCTGCCTGCCTGGCGAGGCAACCACCTGGGAGGGTGGGCTGCTACCAGGGGTAGGGTAATCCTGAAGCTGGAGGAAGCCATGCTTACCAGGCCCTTTCTACCACCTGCCCTCCCAAGACTCATTGCCATAGTGGGTCCACTTCCCAAGGGACTAGTGGCAAAGACAGTCTAAGCCATATTTCAGACAGGCATGACTCTACCTCACAGGGTCTTACTTAAAATAGCTGCATTTCCAGAGAGCCTGAGGAAGACTCAAGGACCCCAAACTCACTGAGGCCCAAGAGTCCTACACTCTGAGTGCACTGCTTCAGAATAGCCTCTGTAAGACACTGATATACAAACTAATCTTTAAAATGAAGAAAGGAAGGACGGGGAATATAGCTCAATGATAGAATATCTGCCTAGTATGTATGAGACCCTAGGTTCACTCTCTAACAACCCTCTACCATATCTTCATCAATAAAAACACAGAAAAGGTTGAAAAATTATTTGAACTTGAAAGGCTGTTAGATGTATGCAAGTCCCTTATCAAAATGTGTTCCAAGTGTGAATCTTTAAGCATGCCTTTCATAGAAAAACAACTGGTTCCTGTGCTGGGTTTGAGAAGCCACCCATCTGTTTTGCTCTCCATTCACATTTTACAGGAAGAACCTAAAAGGATCTGGGTCATGGACTGATTCCCCAGCACCAGCACCCTGTGGAGTCCCCTGGCCCATGCTCACCTCGAAGCATGTTCTGTTGGTGCTTAGCTGTGCAGATCAGCCGACTGATGCCTTCGATGCACTGGCTTTTAGATTCCACATCTTTGTCCTTAGTTTTCTTGGGCAAAAACATCACTGGGAAGAAAAGAGCCCTGCTGATGATTCACTGCTCCTTCAGGGCCAAGCTGGTCAGAGCCCCAGCAGCAGGCAGGATGGGAGAACAGTAGCCATGGGGACTTGGCTGGCCCCTGTTCACCTGGGATTCAGTTTCTTGCTGTGACCATATACAGCACCCTCCTGCCTGATATTCCACCTGAAGCCAGAAGCTACCCAGAACCTCAGTATCCTTACAGCTCAGGGGCCACAGCTGTCAAAGCATGTCTGACTGCTGACCCCTTCTGAGGTGAGGTGACATTCATGACAATGAATTTACTGGGAACTTGCTAAGGGTTGGGAATATCCCCATCACCAATAGTTACCACCGAGACCCCTCTCCCATTGTCCCTGCTCAGTACATTCCCACCTCACCCTTCTTGTTCTTCTCCTTGGTGACCACGGTCATGGACATGGTGGGTGTGGCTGCAGCCTCGCCACTGCTGGGCAACCTGCTGACCTGGAGGGACCGGAAAGTGCACTTGAGCGTGTTTTTGGTGGTGGGCAGGTCCTTCTTCTCGGCATCTCTCTTCCTGTCCGCGGGCTGTGCTGCTGTCCAGTAGTCCACCTGCAGCCCCATGAGCTCAGCGCTGGTGCCCTGGCTGTGGAAGGCAGAGGGAAGTGCTCACACTCATAATGTCACTGTGTTACTGTAGGCAAGGAGGTATGGCTAGCATCTTACCTACTAACTTGCTGGCCAGTGCTGGGGAACTATGAGAAGCTCTGCAGAGCTGACTGGCCACTTGTCTTTCGGGATAATAGTGTTAGTGCCTGTGGCCCTGGCAAAATTGCCATGCAACCAGTACACCTACTCTCCTGGGGCCTAGATAATAGCTTCATCAGAGGTGGAGTGGCTGGTGATAATCAGGTGGCTAGGACGAGCTCTGACAAAGAGCCAGCAACCTGAGTGAACTTTAAGGCCATGCTCACCATGGACCCAAAACTCCCCAGTTTCAACTTGGTTGTCTGAGTTCTGCTCAAGACTCAGATGGCTTTGTAGGACTCAGTTCACTTGTGTGGGGCCTAAGGAGCTGTCGCCTGCATTTCCTCCCTCAGTTCTTCTTTTAACAGCCCACCCTGTGCTAAGGTACTTTCAGGCTCAGTGACTCCTGGCCTTAGGAGTACTCACTGAAAACATCAATTACCTCCTACACTGCTCCTACAGTTGCTCTACAGCAAATTGGACCCAGCCCAAAGGATCCCTCACAGGATCTCCACTACTCCTTCACCAAGTCTGCCCATATTGCTGACAAGACAGTAACACGAAGGGTGGATGTCATGATAGAGAGCTATGTTGTTTACCTTGGAGAGGACAGGCCTCCGCTTACTGAAGGGGAGGAGGGTGGAGTAGGTGAGGCTTCCTTGGCCGCAGGAGACGTAGACACGGACGGTGGGGTAGAAGAGAGCACACTGGAGCCTGAGGGGGCTGCGTCATCCGAGTCTCCTTTAGGGAGGAGTCACAGGTCAGTGGTCAGACTGCCTTCTGGTCTGGCCCCACAGCTAGCTGGAGCCTGGACTAGGGCTAGAGAGGCAGCTCTCGGGGCAAATAGAGTAGGCAGAGTAGCTTATGTGGAGGGCAGAATATTATCTCTATTGGCTGGGAGAACGGCCTAGTTTGCCTTGTTCTGAGGCTTTGTTATAGGAAAATCAGTAGAAATGTGCTGGTCCTTAAGACCAGAGGGACCACCAATTCAGAGGGCTATCTGAACAGTTCTCAGAGAGGGATGAAATTACCTGATGTGGTTGAAGATGGTTCCACAAGTCCAACCTTCACAACCTGGGAAGTAATAGATGCTGGCTAGAGGCAGGTGAGGAGGTCAAGTAGTCCTACAGCTCTGCTTAGGCACCACCTTGGAGCTCATCTAAGAGGTTTCTATGTCCCTGATGCTGCCCAGAACAGGAAACAGGTCCCAGCATCCTCCCATCTATGGAGCATGGCCCAGCTCTGGGCAGTGGCAAATCCCATGCACACGTGACTGGCCAGTCCAGACATCGATCAGAGTCAGATGCTGGCTGGAGAAATACAGATGCAAAAGCAGGAACTGCTTCACAGTACTATATGGGGCAAGGGGAGAGTGCTTCAGGCTTGAACTATCCAGCACAGTGGCCATTAGCCACATGATGCTGTGTCAATTAAGAGTGAATTACAATATCAAATTCAGTCTCGGCCATGTCAGGTACCCATAGGCACTTCTGTCACTACAGAAAGCGCCCTGAACAGAATGCTATGGAGATAGCTGTGGCTGCCTGGAATCAAGTTTCATGTTGCTCTAGAGATCTCACAGCAAGACAACCTCGCTAAAGATGAAAAAAGGCTGTGAAAACAGAGCTGGGGGTGAGTCTGAAATTCCACATTCGGTATGTCTAGCCTATGCCAGGAGGCTCATCCTTATCTTGTAGACAGGGCTGAGCCTCCTCGTCTGTGTGAGCTGACAGCCTGATACGTCTCTCCCAGAAAAGGGACTTATACTCCCATGTATTCACTATGGGAACCAAAAGCTCCCAGACCAAAAAATGCAGGAAGGAAGCAAGGGGGTATATGGCAAGGAATTAAGCAGCCCTCGTTGGCTCACACGGTGAGGAAGGTTCTTGTGCGTGTAAGTTAATATAAAAGCACTCTATTTTGACAGGAGCCTTGGCTGGCTCAGGTTTCCTGTGAATGAAGCTGGTGGTACTCACCCCAACAAAGGGAATGAACCTCTGAGAGGATTCTTCGTCAGGGCTGGGAGCAAAAACAGACTGTTAGACTCCCTGCTGGAATACCCCAATCTCGGCTATCCTTCGGCCCAGGGGCCCAGCCGACTCATCCCTAACCCCTACCCACCATGGCCCTCAGCCATATCGCCTGCCCACAGGCACTCTTTGTCACTACAGAAAGGCCCCTGGATGACTTGGCTAATACTTGGATTTTTTTCCCCATATGTCAATATAATGATAAGCAGAGGATTCCTGCACCCCTGCAAGGAAGTTGGTGTGTAGTCCTGCAACTGGGAAGAGAACACTAGAGCTTGTGATCCTTGAGAGAAATTGTTTTTAATCACAGGTGCCTGCTCAGTCCTGTCCATCTGCCTGTTTCCAGGCCTACCATGCCAATTCCCTGCACCATGTGCATGCCCCATGGGATCCAGAACTAGGCCTTCTCCAGTGACTGGGTTGCCCTTCCCAAAACCAGTACATGAAGGTTTCTTCCCAAGTCTAGGTGAAGTCACTGCCACCTCTAGAGGCTACAGCTTTGGCTAAGGTGCTGAAGTGGAGATACTAGGTTCTAATAGTAACATCTAAGTGTAGCCTGAGGATCGAGCAGGGTTCTTGGGACAAGTCTAAGTAGCTGAATGGATGAGATATTGTCTAGCCTTAACTCGATATAACATGTGGCAAAACAGTAGCTTGTCCTGTCAGTCATAGCCCATGTGCCATTAAGATACCAAGGGTCTGAGGTCAGGAGCTGAGATGAAGAATGCTGTCCTCCTTCCATGCACTGCCCACTAGGGCTAGGCATGTGGTGCTTCTCTAAGGAGGCTCAGCTTGGAGCACATGGTTCCACTAGCAGTCAGAGTGTGTCCTGCATTTTTTGGAAGGCCTGATGGCAGGGCTAGTCCTATTTCTTCCATGCCCTTCCTGTCTGCCTTCCCACAGTGATTCCCTGATCTGAAGAGCATTTTAGCAACTGAAGTTACTTCTACATGGTTATCTCAACTCTACCTTGATTCCTCACACTGGTATTGGATGTCAGTGCATCTATTTCAGAGATGTCCATGTCATCAGGCCAAGTGTGGAGAAGCCTAAGATGGACGGGCTTCTCCCTGTGTCTAGGCTTCAGGGTGTCCCTCAGGTATTACACTGCAGCAGGTACTGTCTATCATAGTTTTCAGTGACATATCTTTGTGGGAAACAGAACTTGGGTGGTGTCTAGGACAGTGATCTGTAAGTTTTCCCCTTAAATAAATAACCCTTTTATTATTCATAATTCTGAACTGGTGTGGGATTGTTTTGTGACTTACATCAACAAAGGAGGGCAGTTTTGACAAGAGAAACCTCTTCAACCTTGTTTATTTCAAATGACTTGACTCCTAACCCCAATCTGTCACACTCTTTTCTGTCCACTTCATATAAAACTTCAGGCCCCAAAAGCTCTAAAAAGCAGACAAGCATAATGATTCCCAGTGTGGAGGGCTGTAACCCATTGGGCTACCCGTACTCTGTGGGCCCTCTAGGACCATGGCAAAGCAGCCTCTTATCTGTGGTCTACTCTAAGATATTTGGGAACAGAGCTGGGCTGACAGGGCTGACAAGGTCATGTGTGACAAGACACAAGAGACACTGCAACATGGAGAAGCTACCAGAACTCAAAGCCAAGCTGTATCTGGAACCATGCAGACAGCACCAGCATGGGTACAGCAATTATGACACCAGCGCCACATTGCATCCTGGGCCATGCAGACAGCACCAGCATGGGTGCAACAGCAGTGACACTAGCTGGCTAATCAAGAGCCTGGATGCAGAGGCAGCCAGGGCCTGCAGCACAGGTACACAAGGAAGTCAAGTGGTTGGCAGTCTAAGAACCATGCCCTTGATCTGTTTCCAAGACTGCCATGATGCCAAAGATAGAGTGTAGGCCCAAGGACCATTCCATTCATATATACCAGAACAGGGGCCTGGAGCATGTGTTGTCCCAGTATGACCTGAGGACTCAGCTGCCATCACAGGACAGGCTCCAACCCAGCTTCAGGTAAGAGGCAGGCATACCCTGCCAGAATTCAACATGGAAGGCCAAGCAACATGGGTCTTCACTGGTTCCCGGCTGGTACCCGTGCCTACCTAGTGCCAGTGTCACTACTGTATTATAGGCAGAGGAAGGTCTGGGGGATAGAGAGCATCTCCTCAAGCCTGTTTTT
>LOEQ01000729.1:200276-220629 GCA_001685075.1 Bramus lutescens | reverse complement strand
TGTTTTCTAGTTCCATCCATTTTCCTGCAAAATTCAAGCTGTCGTTATTTTTTTCTGCTGTGTGGTACTTCGTTGTGTAAATGTACCACATTTTTCTTAACCATTCTCTGATCGAGTGGCATTTAGGTTGTTTCCAGGTTCTGGCTATGACAAACAAAGCTGCTATGAACATGGTTGAGCACATGACCTGTGGCACGATTGAGCATCCTTTGGATACATACCCAAAAGTAGTATTACTGGATGTTCTAATTGTTTAAGAATAAACCTTGGCCAAACAATGGTGGCACAAGCCTTTAATCCCAGCACATGATAGGCAAAGACATGTAAATCTCAGTGAGTTTGAGGCCAGCCTGGTTTACAGAGCGAGTTCTAGGACAGCCAGGGCTGTTACACAGAGAAACGCTGTCTTGGGGGAGGAGGGGAAAAAAGAATAAACCTTGATCAAGAGAAGATTAAAGTAAGAAAGGGCACAGGTAACTCTGACAAGGGTATGGCTAACATCCAGGACACTGAGAAGGGTGTATCCATCACTCAGAGAACTGATGAGGAAACATGTCCCTCACCCCCAAGGAATTAACCAGGGTATGTCTATCACTCTGAGCTCTGCCAGGAACTGAGTCCATCACCTCCAGGGCACTGAACAGAGTGTTGCCATCACCCTGCGCACCAAGGAGGAAGAGTTCATTATCAAAAGCATTGACAAAAAAGCGAGGGTCCTCATTATACAGGTGTCAGACTCACCTGGAGAGAGAAGGTCAGCGCCAGGTCTGTTTCCACCTGTCCACTGGGAGGCAGCACAATCTCATGCGATCTCAAGACACGTTTGGAGCCCTGGAAGGAAACACCCTTCTGATCTAGGGCATGTTAAAGTGAACCAGCTTAGAGCATCCTCACACCAGGGCTCTGAACTAGCATAAGGAAGGCCTCAATGTGTGGGAATGGGGTGTGTGGGTGTGAGTAGGATTATTTGTCTGGACCCTGAAAATCTGATTCCACTGCTGGGTTCTGCCCAGGAGACGGAAGGGGAAAACCAAGAACAGCTACTGCCTAAGGAACAGTCACCAAAACTCAGCACAGGACATTGATGGCCTCTGTAAGGACAAGGCACAGCTATGGGTGTGTGGGCCAACAAAGTACGCCACTTAAAACACATACTGTCACAGGGACAGGAAGGACAGCAGATGTTTAAGACATACTCAGACCACGCAGGTAACATAAGGGCAAAGGCGTACAAAGCCAAACGAGTGGAGACTTGCCTGCCTGCTTAGATGCCAAGAGCCCATAGCACCTCAAGGGAGAAGTGGTCTCCTATACCTTTACCATAAACAGAAGCCAGGCCTCCTTGAACTCCAAGCACACATCTCAGGAAAAAATGGAAGAGTCCTGCATGGATAGGAGGGTTCTGTGTGACAGAGGAGACCCTGAATGACAGATGAAAGTCTTACTGAGGGCCAAGGCTCAGCACAACTGTTACAACAGGTCTAGGATGTGTCCAATGCCGCAGGTAGTATGGGTGGGGTCAAATATGAGCTACTTCATCCGGGCGATGATGGCGCATGCCTTTAATCCCAGCACTTGGGAGGCAGAGACAGACGTATCTCTGTGAGTTCAAAGCCAGCCTGGTCTACAGAGTGAGTTCTAGAACAGGCCCCAAAGGTACAGAGAAACCCTGTCTTGAAAGACCAAACAACAACCAACCAACCCCCTGCAAAAAAAAAACCAAAAACAAAAAACCAAGATATGGACTACTTCAGCAGGACCCAGGTACTCCCTGCAGGAGGGTCACAGGTCAGTAGCACACAGATGTTCCCCTCACCCAGGCACATACAGGCCTGCTTAGTATGAGGTTGCCTGACACCTGCCCTGCACATGCCACACAGCTGTGAAGGTCATCAAAGGAGGGCCAACAGGGGCTCCATCTGAGCAGCCAGGAGTCAAAATCCACATTCTGCCTCCTGAGAGTGAACCTGGAACCTGGCAGTCTTCGACATAGCAAAGGCAGCCAAAGGGCTAGTGGATGCATCTGGAGGGCCAGTGCTGCTCTCCCCAAGAAGAGTGGGATCCAAGCCTATCCAGTTACAGGCTGCTCAAGGAACTCATGAGGAGTGGGCAAAACACTGGGGTAGGTTCTAGCCCAGAAAGCCCCATGTCCTGTCTCCTCTTCCTGTTCCTGTTCAAGCCTGTCACCCTGAGAGAGGCATGAAAGAAAGATCTGGGTGGGTGGCTCAGTGTAGGGTAAGGGTCTTTGAGAATAGTCCAGGGACCATGTGAGAGTGAGACTGGCCACACTTGTGGGTGAGTGCTGAGGACTTACCTGCATCTTGACAGCGATCACCACGGACAGGAGCTCCTTCTCCAGTTCCCGGAGCACTGCCAGTTTCTTTAGGGTCAGGCTACACAACCTGCAAGACACAGGGCTCAGCCTTATAGCATGCTTCCTATTATGCTGGCCAGTTGCCCAGAAAGCTGCAGGTCTGGCCCTGTTTCAGCTACCTTTGGGCATCCCTGTGAGGGGCATGAACCACGAGGGGCTGGATGGAAAGGTCAGAGAAAATACATCTAAATGCCAAGCATGTGAAACTGGAGAACAGGGAGTTTTCCAAAGGCCAGGGTGCTGGCACCAACAGGACAGCTCTTAGCTGTGGGAAGACAGTTTCACATCCCAGGATGGCTGCCCATGCCAGGCTGTCACCTCCATGAAGCAGGGATGAACTCACCTCGACATTCTGCTCTAAGGCTTCCAACCTACAAGGAGACAAGTGCTGCCTACTAAGGGGAGTCTGCTGACATGCCCAGGATCCATTGCAGCTGTGCAAGCATTTGCCAACCAGTGAGCACATGGTCTCTGGGTTGCCTTCTGCAGAACTCTTTATGTCTGACTCCTTTCCAAGTAAGTGCATACCTTCCCGGAGTTACCTGTGTCACCCACACATGTGCACACATTCTAACACACTTACACATGCATACATGAGCTCCTGAAACAACCTCTTGAAGACAAATAGGCCCACCAAAGGTGTGGGAATTACACACCTGGCCTTGGCACTTTCCAGAAACCTCCACAGAAATCTATAAATACTGACAGCTTTTCACCTAAATCCTGCTCTATGACATTTGTCTAATGGGGCAGCATAATAAACATGCAGCTGTCTAACTTAAAATGGCACTGATACCAGGTGTGGTAGCTCATGCCTTTAATCCCAGCACTTGGGAGGCAGAGGCAGGCAGATTTCTTTGAGTTTAGCTTGATCCACACAGCAAGTTCCAGACCAGTCAGGGATACACAGAGAGACCCTGTCTCAAACAAACCCATAGCATTGCTTCACATTCAAGACAAACACATCCTTAGAAGTCTAGGTTGGGCCCCAAATGGTAGGTCTGAAATTCTGCTTCCACGCTTGAGCTACCACAGGTCCTCAACATGACAATGAAGTAGCAAGAAGACGAGAGGCACAGCGCTGGAGCTTGGCTTCCTCTCACATGAAAGCAACATGCTTCTCTCCTGATGCCTGAAAACTATGTGTGAAATTATGTGTGGGGAAAGTGCTCCCTCAGCTGCCCTTCCTACCCTGGCCACAAGAGATGTCAAAAAGCTATCTGTGTCACAGGAAGTGTCAATAACTTTCATGGAAAAAAAAAAGTGATCCACTTAAGAAGGAACCTTCTCTATCTTGGCTTTATGACAAGGGCCCTATTCTACTCTATGTTTAAGATAGGGATTCCATGTTGTTCTGTGTTTAAGATGGGGACCCCACTGGTCCTCACTGACAGGGTGACTAAGATGAGGCTGTCTACACTGTACTATGTTCAGATAAGAAAAGGGACAGGCAAGGGTCTCCCTCACAGGATGTGCCCTGACTCAACAACAGGAGCTGCAACCTGGAGGCAAACGCAAGTATCCCAGGCAGTCTGATGCTGGAAAGCCATGAGAAGCTCAGCCATATGTGGGTGGGAGTGTATTTCAGCACCTATGGTCACCAGACAGAGCTACACACAAGAGCAGCTCCTAATGGGCCACCAAGATCACCAGCTAAGTTGTATATGCAACTCTGGGAACCTGCAGGACTTCACCTCACTATTTGGGAAACCATACAACCGAAAACTTACAAGCTATCTCTTTCTGGAATTTTCTATGTAACATTTTCATACCACAGTAGAACTTGGAAAACTGAACTATGGGAAATAAAACTGCAGTTGAGAGGTGGCTGATCTCGCACCTTCTTTCCTCCTCTCTCTCTGTCCACCCTTCTTCTGAAGAGGTAACTACTGCTTCCCCCGTTCTCTCCCCCATCATCTATCTCTATCTCTTCACTCCATAATCCCCCACCCATTAAATAAACTCTATACCCAATGGCGTATGTCTATCTACCACCTTACGCAGTCTCCCACCCGCCAGGGTCACACCACCAAGTATCTTTCAACTGCGATAGCAAGGCAACTGGAAAGCACACAGTTATCTGGGAAATGGCTCTGAGGAGACAGAGTCTTTCAAAGGAAACTAGGAAGTGTCAGGAATGGAATAAAAATGAAGACAACATGTCACAATTTGTATAAGCATCAATGCTTCTGTTGTAAGAAAAATTTCCAATGAGTACACTAAGCTGCACAAAAAAACTAAGAACCGAGAGAGAGAGGGAGAGAGAGAGCAAACTGAACACAGAGAAAGCATTAGGAAGGAAACAATAAAGATAAAATCAGAAACAACTTGAAAATAGAGAAAATAAAAACCAGATGCTAGTCCTTTGTGAAGACTGAAAAAATTCCTAAGACCTCCAGTCAAACAAAGATAAAAAGAAGACAGAAAATTCTCTTTATCGGGAATAAAAGTGCACTAGCGATCTCAGATACTCACTCCACAGCAGACAAACTAAAACAACCCTTACTGCCGTCACCCTCCAAGTTATCAAGCTGAAACTGGTAGTGTTAGTAAAGCCAATGAAACACAAATGCTCTGAAGAAGAAACACTGGCAAATTCAGAGGCATGGAGCAGCGCTTGCCGAGCATGCGTGAGGCCTGGGATTCCATCCAGAACACAGGAAATGCAAGCAGAAGACGGGGGAAACAAATCTACATACCATCTCTAGAAAACACACAAGAAAGGAATGCCTCAACTCAGGAGATCATTATTGTCTTTCTATCAACAGCAGACAAAAACAGCCCAAAAATAAATTTACAAAAGCTGGGTTTGGTCGCTGGCACTCACCCACAGTCCCAGCACTCAGGAGGCTGAGATAAGGTGATCTGGGCTACACAGTCAGACCTTGTTGAAAGAAGATCCAGGGTGAGGAACAGGAGAGAGGAAGGGACTAGGGAAAGAATACTACAGTCTTGTCATGAACATAGATGGAAGGTTCTTCTGCAGGTTAAATCTAGCAAATCGTGAAGCACGGGTGAGAGCAGTCTTTATGTTTATGAGAATATCTTTATGTCTTGCTAGCTAAATCTAGCAAAACATAAAGATATTCATTATTATACACACCCAAGTGGAGATTTGTTCTAGGAATAAAATGCCAATTCAGCATTTGAAAACAATTTTAATTGACTATTTCAGCAAGATAAATAAAGGGGAAAAACAACAAAACAAAAACCCACATGTACTTTCAATCAAAATATTGTGGTTTGGTTCAGTTTCCTCCTGGAGTCATGCATTAAAGGCTTGGTGCCTGTGCCACTACTGGGTGGTAGAATGTTTAAGGAGGACTCAGTGTAGGAAGACACACTCTTAAAAAGGACCATGGGACCCAGACTCCTGGGTTTGTTTTGATTTTGTTGCTGGCTATCATGTCAGTAGCTTTCATTACACCTGTGTTGCCATCATGACAAGCCACTTCACCACAGACTAAAAGCAATCTCTGTAACTTGGAGCGCTCTAAGTTGGTTCCTTGGATGTTTGCTATCATGCCAGAAGTCAACTGACACAGAAAGCTGGCACCAAGTGAGGTTGCTGTGGCAACAACTGAGGATGCGGGGAGTCCCTTGGGCTGAGCAGGAGGAATGTGGTAGTTTACAGAAGGCTGGAAAAACTCCAGCTTACTGGGCAATTCTGACATTAACCCTAAAAACTCCCAGCAAGCCAATTAGAGAAGGAACCCTTCGGTCTGCACTGTCACAGCAGAAGCAGAGCCTGTTCCCCTTAAAATAGGATGGAGGCTGGCCTGACTGCTCTCACCCGTGCTTCACAAAGCCGGCTCCTGCCCAGGTCAACATACAAGGCAAGGTGACCGAAGACACAGGGTGAGAAAAGTAGAAACAAAACCACCACTGTCTGTAGACAGCAGGATTGTAAATGGAGAAATCTAAGGAATGTAGGAAGAGTAAGGACAAGCTCCTAGAGCACAGGTTTACCAGGGTGACTATAAAAAGCACCCATGAGCCACATCTTGCTCCCAGTAGACAACTGGAAGTCAAGTATCCAAAAACATTCATTTATACTACTTCCAAATAAAGAAAATATTTAAATCTAAAGTAAATGCAGGCCTGTATGCTAAAAACTCCAAACGCTGGGCTGACAAGATGTCTCAGCGGGTAAAGGCACTCGCTGCACAAATCTGGCAACTGAGTATGATCTCTGGAACCCACATAAAAGCAGCAGGAAAGAACTGATTTCACAAAATTGTCCTCTGACCTCAATGCATGCATCTGGCCCGGTTATTTACATAAACACATTAATAATAATAAATAAAAATTTAAAGGAAGCTTTGAATGATGGTGAAAAGAGATCAACAATATTAGGAAATTGAGAGCCAGGCTACGGGCTATGTGTCAGTCTTCCCCAAACTAGTCTATCGATTTAGTACTATTCCAGTGAAACCACAAGAAGGGTTGTGTGGCTCTTGTCAAGATCAACATGCTAATTTTAACTCTCACATGTGAAGGAGCTAGTACATCTAGAACACCTCTGAAGAAAGGGAAATAGAGTCTAGTTTTCCTGCTCTAACATCAAACCTGCACACAATGTGATGCCCACAGAAGGGGAAGCAGAGGTGAGTGGTCAGAGAAAGGATTATGAATTGGAATCCACCAAAATTTAAGACTTTGGTTGAAATGGTGGCCCACACTTTTAATCCCAGCACTTTGGAGACAAAGGCAAGCATCTCTCTATGAATCTCAGTCCTTCCTGGTCTACATACTGAATTTTAGACTAGCTAAAGCTACATAGTGAGAACCTGTCTGAAACAAAAAAGACTTTCTTCTGCAAAAATCACTGTTACAAGACAGACTTTGGAAATGGAGAGCTGGCTCAGCTGGCAAAGCGCTTGCCATGCAAACATGGGCATCTGAGTTCCATCCTCAAACTCCATGTAAAATGTAATGCCTGTAATCTCAGTATTGTAGAGGCATAGAAGAATTTCAGGGGTTCTGTAGACAGGCAGTCCAGAACAACTGGTATACTCCAGGATAAGTGAGAAATTAATCATACACACACACACATGTATGTATGTACGTATGTGCGTATGTATGTATGTATATATTTAGATAGATGAGAGAGAGACTGGGGAGATGGATCAGTGATAGTTTCACTAGCTTCTCTGATACCCTCTTTGGGCATCTGTGGGCACAAGGCACACCATGTGGTACACAGACACACATACAGGCAAAACACCCATAACACATAAAATAAAACATAAACAAAAAATAAAGAAGTGAGCAAAATGTTTGAATAGGACCTTCCGCCGGGATGCAGCACAGGAAGACACCCAGCATCACTAGGCACTGGTGAGACTATAGCAGAGCTGCTCACAAAGAAAACAAACACCAGCATCAGGCACCGGCCAGAAGGAAGAGCAACTGAAACTCTGGAAATCAGTCTATAAGTTTCCATGAAGCCACACACAGCTCTCAGCACAGCACACAGCCCTTGGAATTTAGCCAGGGAAAATGAGTCTGTTTACACCAAGATCTACATATGAACATTCACAATGGCTCTGTTCAGCAACCCAGATGTCCTTCCTACAAATATTCAGAAACCACAGTCAAAGGTCAACAGTTAAGAGCATTTGTTGCTTTCCAGAGGACCCAGACTTGATTCTCAGCACCTACAAAGTGGCTTACAATCATCTGTAACTCCACTCCAAAGGGTGTTATGTTAGAGAAGCTAGTTCCATTTCCAACTGACATCCTCTCTGGCCTCTCTGGGTGCCAAGCATACATGCAAACAAAACATCATAACATAAAATGAAAACAAAAACAACTTTAAGGTATGTTTTAAGCTGGGCAGTGGTGACACATGCCTTTAATTCCAGCACTCAGGAAGCAGAGGCAGGAGGATCTCTGTGAATACAAAGTGAGTTCCATGACAGTCAAGGCTATACAGAGAAGCCTTGTCTCAAAAAACAAACAAACAAAAATATATATGTTTTAAAGAAGTAATTGCAAAGTCAGTTATGGTTAACTATAGGGGCAGGGCACCTCTGGGTCATCATGATGGACAAAAGAGCCCAGTGTCAGGAAGGTAGTACTATATCCATCCATTCTGAAAAATATACAACAGAAAAGACAGAGACTGGTGGCATAGGTGGGCCTATGATCCATTCTAAAAAGGCATCAGGATTCAACTAGACAGGGGAACAAGATGCTAACACATGGCACTTAGGAATAAAGACAATCCTGAGAGAAGATGTTTCAGTGAGGAGATGTGCATTTAAAGGCAATGTAGTTCCCCTGACAGGTGGCACACATTCACATCTGAAAGTGATCTGCCAAGTATCGAGTGTTACCATCTCCTCTTTTACTGCATCCATTCAATGTGTGTGAATAAAGAAGCAGCTCAGGGGCTGGAGAGATGCTGGACAGGCACCCAGTGTCCTGGAGGCAGAGACTGAGGATCCCTGGAACAAATGGAATAGCTGCAATAGTTAAAGTGGTGAGTTCTGGGTTCAAATGAGACACTCTGCCTGAATATGTAAGATGAAGAGTGATCATGGGGACACCAACATAACCTCTGGCTTCTACATGCATTTTGCATAAACATACATGCAAAAACCACAAGTAAGAGGAAGGTGAGGAAGGTGGCAGAGGTAGCAGGGTGGAGGCGGTGGTGACAGCAGCAGTAGCCAGAACCAGTTCAAGGTCAGACTGGACCACAGTGTGAGATTCTGTCTAAAAGAACTAAACCAAAAGAAAAGAATCGGCATGGTGCCCAATCCTACAGAGTTTTCTTTGGTTTCAGGAATAGTGTGAGGTAGGAGTCAGAGCAGCATGCACCAACATAAGCTAGCAGGTATTCTCTGCAAAAGAGTAGGGGGTTTTCTCGGAGACAAAGCTCACACTATCCCTGCGCTCATTACAGCTTTTCCCATTGTCCTGAGGAGGTGGTACATATGCCAAAAATCTGCTCTATTCTTACTCTGAGGGTTGCCTCCTATGCTAGCTAAATGATGGCTTCCCTCTTGTGGGAAGCTAGGTAAAGGTATGAACAGGTCAGCTCTGGGGAAACCTAAGCATAGGTGTCATTTCTGGTGGCAGGTCCCTTGCTTACTTCCTACCTATGCAAGGACACAACCCAACTTGAACCTAGAAGTGGAAGTCAGCACCAAGAATGAAGTACCACATGGCCATCCCTGCAACAGACACCTGCCACGCCACATATCAAAGAAGGAAGCACAGCTAACTCAGCACTTCATTTTTGGCTTCCAGTTACCACCAAGGTTGGCCTGGGTAGGCATGATACCTACAGCATGAGACACAGTCCACTGTTGGTTGGGCTGGACCTTGATCTAATCTGACCATCTCATGAAGGCAATGCTGGCTAGGGAGGCTGTGGAGTAGTTAAGGGATGTTTGTTGTCTCCTCTCACTCCCAGGGGGCTTGTAAGGAACCTGACTGCAGCACCGTTCTTTCTGCCAGGTGAAGATACAAAAAGATGGCTAATGATGCAAGGAGTGACCCCAGCGACACTGAATTTACCAAAGCCCCGATCTTGGATATGTAAGTCCAGGAGGGTGAGGACTGACTGGTTCTAAGCCTCCACCTATAGTGATCATCTAACATTAAAAACACTGACAGTTCCTCAGCCAACAGACCAACTTGTCTTCAAAGCAGCATATTTATTTCATATACATTCTAGAACTAGCTTGCCAGAACTTAAATGTGAATAATTTTATGAGAACAAATTTCATGTAGGGACAAGTGACACTTACTGACCCTGAGTCTTTGCTTCTCTGCTTCAGACCTCAGATGTCTCCCCTAAATCTTCTGTGTGCATCCCAACCAAGGCATGCTCGGTAAACTGGTCCACCACTGAACTCTGCCCTCCGCCCTTTTTATTTTATATTAAGGCAAAACCTCACTAAGATGCCTGGGCAGGCTTTGAACTTTCAATCCTCCTGCTTCAGCCTCCTGAATACCTGGGTTTACAGACATGCTTCACCCTGCTTTGTTGTCAGCAGGTAAATCTCTTGAATTTGAGGCCAGACAGGGATACACAGAGAAACTCTGTCTCAAAAAACTAAATAAATAAACCAATGAGGTTGCCTGATTTTGTGTCTCACTGCACCGTCCCATATTTCCAGAGTAGTTTTGATAAGAACTGGAGAGATAGCTTGGTGGTCAAGAGCATATCCTGCATAATCCTAAGGACTAGAGTTCAGATCCTGGCATGTGTATAAACAAGCTGGGCATACACACGGATATAAATAGCATGTGTATAAACATGTTATGCACATGGATATAACAGTGTGTATATAAACATGTATATACATGTATAAACAAGCTGAGCATGCACATGGGTATAAACATGTTATATACATATGTATAAACAGCATGTGTATAAATAAGCCTGTAACCCTAGCCTCGAAAAGCTAATGCTTTCTTCAGGCCTCGACAATGCAAAGGCACATGCACCACATGAACATGTGCATACACTGAGACACACATGAAGGGAGGGNGAAGGAAGGAAGGAAGGAAGGAAGGAAGGAAGGAAGGAAGGAAGGAAGGAAGGAAGGACAGACGAATGGACAGTTGAAATAGCTCTCTCCTGGCTTCAAACTACAACTTCTGATGCCTGCATTGAGAACTGTGTGCTGATGCAACACTGCCTGGAATTTTCTGCAGGGGGACTACAAACTTTGTTAGGAATTGGAAAACAAATTATATGAGTTTCTACACAGACAGACACACAAGTACACATATACAGATACATACAGACACACACACACCAAGAGCTGGGGAGATGTTTCAGTCTTTAAGAGCACATACTGCTTTTGTGGAGTTACCAGCACCCACACAGTATGGCTTACAACTGCTTATAACTTTAGCTCCATAAGACCCGATAACAACTTCTGGCTTTTGTAGGAACTTGCACTCACATGCACATACCCACACAGAAATAAGACAAATACACATAATTTAAAACCAAATTTAAATTTTTTTATTTATATATAGGGGCAAACATACATATGCCACAAGTACATGTGTGGATGGGTCAAAGGAAACTTCATGGAGTCAGTTCTCTTTCCATCACAGAAATCCCAGGGATTAAGCTCGGGTCAGCAGGCTTGGTAGCAGGTCCCTGTGCCCACTCAGCCATCTCATTAGCCCTATTTCTTTGGCCTTAAAGACACATCCAAAGCTCAGCAGATGCTTTTCCTCAACCTACAGACCCTCTTCCCCATGAACATGCACACTAACAGACAACCTAGTGTGCGAAGTCATCCACACGTGTATGTAGTCAACCAGACCTCCCTTTATACCATCTGGACTGTGCTGAGCCTTGCAGGTTCTCACAATGCGAGTTGGTGACATCCCCTGCTCTTCCCTACAAGGTTGTGCACCCCCAACCCACCAAAATTAGGAAATGCACAGTTTGACCTCCTTCTGCCTTCTCAAACCTCAACTTCCTTCCTTCAGGTTTTTACTTTAGGGGTTAATTTCTGAAACAGTACAAGTTTCCCTTGACTAAAACATCTATGACCAGTGTTCCAGATTACACACACACACACGCACGCACGCACGCACGCACGCACGCATCTTGAGGATGGCATTCAGGATCTTATAACACATACACTGAAGATAAGGCATGCTGCATTTTTACTGAGACCTACCACATAAGGTCAAGAGTGGAATTTTCCACCTGAGGCATCATGATACTCAAAATACTTTGGACTCTGGAATATTTTGGACTTTGGATTATGGATTTTTCAACCGATAATTCACATTTTTCTGAAAAATCATCAAATTTTCATACTTACTAACAATGCTATGCTTGATATTTTGGTTTTTGCTTTTAGTCAGGGTCTCATTATGCCAACTGGCTGGCCTGGAACTCTCTGGCCTGGAACTCTCTCTGTAGACTTGCTTCTATCTCCCGAGTGTTGGGATTAAAGGTATGTTACATTATATTCAGCTAGTATTGTTGTTTTTGTTTACTGTGTATGGTGTATGTGTATACATGTTTATGAGTGTGCACACATACATAGGGAGGCCATAGATCAACACCAGCTATCTTTGATTGTCTTCCGCTTCATTTTTTTTAAAAAAGATTTTTATTTATTTATTATGTATACAGTGTTCTGCCTGCATGTATGCCTGCAGGCCAGAAGAGGGCATCAGACCTCATTATAGATCGTTGTGAGCCACCGTGTGGTTGTTGGGAATTGAACTCAGGACCTCTGGAAGGGCACTCAATACTCTCAACTACTGAGCCATATCTCCAGCCCCCCCTCACCTTTTATTTTGAGTCACTGCATCTGGAGCTCATCAATCCTTCAGGTTCATCCAACTATGTGTCAGAATGCTCTATGAATAGTGTAGATAGATCACATTTGTTTATCTGTCATCTGTCTGTGGCACGTGAGACTCTTAGCTGCTGTGAATGTCATGGTTATGCTTTAATTTTTTTTAAGAAATGGAACTGCTAGATCACAGAGTAATTATAGGCTTAATTCTGAGCCATGTACATACATCTTCCACAGCAGCTGCCCTGCTTGTTTACAATCTCACCAACAGTACGTACACAAGGACTTGAATATAACATCAATGAATATCTCTGTGGGGCTGGAGAAACAGCTCAGTGGTTAAGAACATGAGCTGCATAGGGTAGTGGTGCACACTTTTAATCTCAGCACTAAGGAGGAAGATCTCTGTGAGTTCAAGGCTAGCCTGGTCTACAAAGCAAGTCCCACTACAACCAGGGCTGTTATACAGAGAAACTCTGTCCCACAAAAAATAGAAAAGAAAGGGGAGCATGAGCTGTTCTACTGTGCCTGATTTTGGTTACCACTTCAAGTGCCCATATCAAGATGTTCACACCTGCCTAGAATGCCTGCTCCAGAGGAACTGATGCTCTCTTCTAGCCTCCATGAGCACCTGTGTGCACACGTGGCATACGCTTACACAGATGCACACAAATGCATATAAATGAAAGTTAAAAACTATTAAAAAAAAAAGAGCGTCTTGTGAAGAAGATTGGCCTATAGCTAGCTGTCTTCCATACACAGGACACTACAGCCACAGAGATAGTGAGGCTCTTGCCCAACAGCCCACTTTCACCCACCTGCAGTGTAAGGGACACATAGCCTCCACTCACCACACTACCATTCATGAGGTGACTCGGGGCAGAAAGGGAGCAGAGGACATACACATGCATGCACACGCACATCTCATTTTCCATTCTAAAAGAAAAGGTTCCACAGGCCTCAACAGTGTCCTGACCACCAGGGACCACCCCAGGTCCTTGTTGCCCTTGCTTCCACATCTTTTAGATGCCCATTGGCCCTCCCCTGCCCTCTGCCCAATCTGTACCAGAGGGGGCTCTGACCTGGGGCTCCTCATCACTGCAGTCAGATTCCCTGCTCTCCCTGGGGCTCTACTGTTCAGTATCAGTAACAGAAGAGAATGGACAGAGGCCTTGGGGAGAGACCTGGTATCTGTCAGAGACATTCCCAAGAATATGCTAGAAGGGTGAGCAGGTATAGAAGGCTCATCCATTTCTCGATCATCTGTGAGGGCTGAATACAGAATAAGTGAGGGTCTGGCCCATGACCCTTGAAAAATGAGGCAAGCAGTGTGGCAGAATGGCATGGGCAGGCTCCAGAGATGCTCTCAGTCTACATGGCTCAGGGAGCAAACACCTGGGCTGATCCTCATACAGTAGTTCCCTAGTAGTAAAATACCAAGTCTTTCAGCTATGTGGTCACCCCAGGTTAAGTAAGGGAACACTGCTTTAGGTGACAGTTGAAAGGTCAGCATGGAAAAGGAAGACCTGTCGAAAAAGAACAAACCAAGTAGAGAAATGAAGGGCAAGGCAAGTAGGGCCATCACCTCAGGAGCTGGGTAGCGCAGGTGGTGTGTAGATGTCATGCCTGTTGCTGTGACTCTAACGTTCTACCCACAGCAGCAGCTCCTGAGACTGAGCAGCTCAGGTATGTGAACGCAAAACACATGCATACCCACTGACTAGGAAGAAAACGTCAGGCAGAAGGATAGCTCTAGAGAAGGCACCATGCAAAGGAGGCTCTCCACATCCCTGCCACCACTGCAGTGACTCAGAACCTGCATACTACTACTCAGCAGCCCCTCTGTTACCCTCCTTCTGTGTCCTCTGACTGGCCAGTCTTCCTTAGCCCTCATTCCCTACAGCCTGAACTCTCACCAGTGAGTACTTTACAGAATACACAGGCCAGGATCTCCTCCATCGAAGTATACTCAGGCAATGTCACTACCAGAGAATGTCCTGGCCCAGAGCAGGTGACAACTGGCCACTTTGCACCACCCTAATAGCACTATGGAAACTAAAGGATAAATGTATTTTATGGATTTCTGAAACCACACTATCATTTTGGCTAGACTTCTAAAAACACTGATTTCCACCCTTTTCCTTCAGGCATGTGATGGCACACAAAAGGTTACGACCTCTGCCTCACAAAGGACTAAATCTGGGGGCCCCAAACCTGCTGACCATATGTTTGTTGGAGGAAAAATTGAAGGACCTTTTGTTCCAGGCGCAGCCCCCTCTCACATGCCTGTCCACGTGGGAGCTGGGCCAGCGGTGATGGCTGGCCATTTGTCTCTCATGCCCTGCAGGCAGAGAAATACCACATGCCAGAACCCTGGAGGCCAGGCAGGGTGGTGCCTACTCCTGCTCAGGTCCAAGTGTCAAGGCCGCATATGCAACTCTGCCAGTTCTCATTGCAGTGAGCATCTGAGGAGAGACTTGTTGAAAGGCATACTGTGCACAGTCTTGGAGGAGCAGGGTTTACACGAGGCTCCAGGTTCATTCACTACACCTTGAGTATCTGCTAACTTCTTTGAACCAGAAATGTACCTGTGTGGCTGAGAGCAGCTGCCAGTCCTCACTGGCTGAGCTCAGTTTTCTCCAGGGCCTAGCCCTTATCTGGACATGGGTGCTCCTGGGTAATGAGGAGAGGAGTCCTGGGGTGCCTTCTCAATGTCCCCACTGGCCAGCACTCAGGGCTAGGCCAGTGGACTGGGCCTCTACAGCACCTCCCTTCCTCATCCCCTCAGTGGCCAGCCTCATCAAAAAGGGTAGTGAGACGGAGGCCACTCAGTCCTGGGACCAGGGAAAAGAAGACAGCACAGGCAACAGAGAGGACCCATTTGTGTAATGTCTGCTGAGAGTGGAGGGAATCCTCCAAAGGGGCTCTGTGAGAGAGTCTAGGAACACACACAGAACCTAACCTGGGGCTGCACTCAACATGCGCTCCATCATCCCACCCAGGAGCCACTGGCATCACCTATTCTGGAACCTGCCATGGGAAGAGTCTATCCGTAGATCTACATGGCCTGATCTTCCAGCCCTATGACCCAAAGGCCCCAAAGGAACACCCCCTCCATTCTCCCATTATAGCCCAGGAGTCCCAGGTACCCGACAGATGAGAGGAGGGGAGTCCCTCTCTACTCTACTCCTGTCTCCTGTGTCACACACATGTATGCAGCTGTGAGGGTATGACAGCTGATCTGAACTGTTAACCTAACTGCACTGAGATGCCTAGGAAATCATTAGAGCAGAGCTCTGGTTGTGTCTGTGACGGCATTTCCAGGGACAACTAAATCATGAGCTCACTGACCTAATCAATGAACCACTGACAGGTTCAAACCTGGAATAGATTATTGGAAGATGATGGGGCTCTGAAAGTTGAGGCATGGTTGATGTTTCGAAAGCGGTCACCCTGAAGAATCTATCTTGATTCTGGGCCTTTCTTGTTTACCATGAGGTGAATAATTTTCTTCTACCATGCTTTTCCGTCTTTATGTTCTGCTTCCCCACAGGTTTAAAAGTCAGCAACCATGAACTGAAACATCTGAAACTTGATAACAGGTTTCCTCCTTAAAAATGTCTCTGTCGGGGCTGTGGTGGCACACACCTTTAATCCCAGCACTTGGGAGGCAGAGGGAGGTGAATCCCTGTGAGTTCGAGGCCAGCTTGGTCTACAAGAGCTAGTTCCAGGACAGCTAGGATTGTTACACTGGGAAATCCTGTCTTGAAAAACAAAAAATAAATAAAAAATAAAAATGTTTGTCTTGGGACATTGGTGGTGCACACCTTTAATCCTAGCACTGGGGAGGCAGAGACAAGAGGATCTTTGTGAGTTCAAGGTCAGCCTGATCTACAGAGCGAGTTCCAGGTCATCCAGAGCTACATAGAAAAACCCTGTCTTGAAAAACCAAGGAAAAAATGTTTCTGTCAAATATCTGCCACAGTGGCAGAGTTAACATACAGGCAGAGCCACCTGTGCTCAACTTCAACTAAGAAGGTGAGAGTCTGGGAGCCACCAGCCCAGGGGACATCTAGGCCTCTAGACTTAAATGCCAACACCTTCACCTCCCGTCCCTCACGCAGTGCTTCACAGGACAGGGTGAAGCCAGGTCCCAGTACTTAGGACTATTAGGAATTCAAAGCCAAGCTCCGCTACATATTCAGTTTCAAGCCAGACTGAACTAAGTGACAGCCTGTCTCAAAATCAAACAAAAAGAATGGGACATACTCTGGGTAAGTGCAGATGGATTCACTTTTCCTGTGCCTTCAACCTTATGACAGATAATCTCCATTATCAACTTGACTGACTTTGAAAAACACCTAAAAGACTAATATCCTTCTAGACTATGAGGGTGTTGAGAGCAGAAAGACACACCCAGAGAGCGGGGGCACCATACACAGCTGGAAGCAGATGGAATAAAGGAAAAGGATAGCCTGTAGCCAAGGCAAGGCATGCTCTTTGTTTCCTGCTGAGGTAAACAGCTGTGCTCTACCAAGGATTGGAACCTCTGAAACTGTGAGTAAAATAACCCCTCGTCCCTTAAACTGCTGCTCTCAGGTTCTGACTAATTTAAACGATCAGCTCTCTAAGGAGAACCCAAAGCTGCCTATCCCAGGTGTGTCCCAGGCTGTTTTACTAATCCCTCCAGTTGGGAGGCACTAGTAGAGGCAGGGAACAATGACAGTTTCCACAGGGCCTGAACAGCCCTCTCAGTTGACTACAGTGCATTGTTCCACATTGTAACTACCAATGCAGTGCCATATGGGAACACCACCAATGAGGCAGGATCCTTACCTAAGACAGACCCAACACCTACTGGATATAAGACACCTCTAGAGGACACGGTTGGGGGGCGTCTCCAGTTATCTGATGACACAAGTGCACACCAAGGTCCCTGGGGGTAAGAGGCAAGCCTCAAAGGTACAAGTAGGGGGGCAAGAAGCAAACTAAGTCTTAAGTACAGGGAAGGCTGTGCATGCGCATGTGTGTATGTGTGTGCGTGTGTGTGTCTTCCAGTCATTTTCTAGGAGTCATGGGTCAACAGAGGGAAGGAACTGCAACGCTGTCCTGCCCACAGGTGTGGGGTGTGGCACTGGACCAGAAGGCAACAGAACAGTGCACATACTCCAGGCATCCCATCCCTTGAAGATAAGGGAAATGGTGGAGTGGAACCATGAGATTGCCTTGGATCTCT
The DNA here is from genome assembly GCA_001685075.1 of Bramus lutescens. Classification (NCBI taxonomy): domain Eukaryota; kingdom Metazoa; phylum Chordata; class Mammalia; order Rodentia; family Cricetidae; genus Bramus; species Bramus lutescens. The sequence continues at coordinate 202,721 of LOEQ01000729.1, read as the reverse complement.
TCCTGATTCCATAGCAGAAAGACATTTAGGACAGACATTGTTATGAATTAGAACTGCTTCTAATTAGAACCCCTGGGAAAGGGGTAAGCTGCTGGATAGGGTGAATCACTATGCAGTAGAGGACTCACACACTAGGATTCACCCAACATGTTTAGAATCCAGGGCCATCTGGGAGAAAAACGCTGGGTCATAACTTTCCATGTGTCTGTCCTAGGCTGAGCCATAAGGCCTTATGTGGAGGGAAGTACTGGAGACCCTTACAACCAACCAGGGTTCAGCTAGGCCCTATACCCCCCTGCACCTCTAGCCTCAGCTGTTATAGCCACAGAGGAGGGTCCATACAGTAAGAGAGCTTCACAGCAAATGAAGCTCTGGGCTTCCTTTTAGGGAGGCTCCAATGCCCAGCTGCCTCGTCATAACCTCTACTCAGGCCACACAGGCAAATCCTGAATGTGGTAGAATTAGGGCCTCCCGCTAGCCATGCCTATAGAACCAAGAGTCTCACATCAGAGTCAGCTAGCAAAGCCACCTGTGCTAAGGATGTGGCGAACAATGACCACACTTATAAAGCATAGCCCGTGGGGACAGATAAAACAACTGTACATAAACAGCTGGACACCAGAGCTCAGAGGATGAAATATGCAGCCCCACAGACAGATGGCCTGCCTGGGATCGATGCTGGTGCGGGCCTCAAAGCAGCCCAGAAACCGGAGGGAGAGACCAAGCAGTCTCCATCCAGGAGGAGATTGAGCAGCAAAGGGAAAATGTTTGAACCAGAACAAGGAAAGCCATGTTCATATGCTGCAGAGTCCCAAGGAGAATAAAAATATTATCAGTAATAAATCCTATCTATTCAGACTGAAAGGAAAGCTCTTTAGAATAACAGAGACAATACATTTAGCCACATGGAACAAGGGGCAAATTTATTACAAGTGTCTCAAAACCATAAAAAGGTAAGTCGGAAGGCCAAGTACAAGAGGGAAACAGATACACAGCCTCCATGCACAAGACTAAAGGACATGCTCCAGGAAAAATAAAGTCACTCCAGCAGGCAGGAGTGGGAGGCACCAGCGAGCAAAGTCAGGGAGCTGTTCTGTGCAGTGGCCACAGCACAAAGACCTGCTGAGGAGACATGAAGGCAGCTGCGCCCACACTGGAGTCTGCCTGTCAGGGTTCACTCTCTGTAGAGAACAGTAAGGGGTGCTGGTCCTTAAGAGCTAAGCTTCATATTTTAATGAAATTAAAAAATAAGTGACTTAGAAACCCAATTTTTTTATCTTTTAAGATTTATTTATTTTTATTTCATGTCTCTGTTTTGCCTGCATATATGTATGTGTACTGCATGCACGCCCAGTACTTCAGCATCTAGAAGAGGATGTCAGATCCCCTGTGAATGGAGTTACAGATGGTTTTGAGGTGCCACGTGGGTGCTGGGAACTGAGCGTGAGTCCTCTGTAAGTACTCTTAACCACTGAGCCACCTCTCCAGTTCCTAGGAACCTAATTTTTTAAAATAGTAAATCGATTTTGGTAAACTTTCAATTATTTTTCAGGAGAAAATGAGAAAAAACTATCAAGGAAAAACAAAGTATAAAATAACAAAAATAAATGCAAGTATATCAGTGACCCATACATACAGGCTATACATGTCAGTTAAAAGCTAGTCCACGGACTGTGAAATGGTTCAGTGAGTAAAGACCCTGCCACCAAGCCTAATACTTGAGTTCCATCTCCAAGGATGATATGGTAGACAGAACCAACTCTTTCAAGTTGTCCTCTGGCCTCACACATACTATAGTACATACATACAAATAAATAAATGTGAAAAATAATTGCAGAGGGGGACTTAGCAATTAAGAGCACTGGCTGCTCTTCCGGAGGACCTAGGTTCAATTCCCAGCATCCTAATGGCAGCTCACAGCTATCTGTAATTATAGTTGCAGGTGATCAGACACCTTCACACAGACATACACAGACAAAACACAAATGCACATGAAATTTTTAAAAAACTGCAGAGGGGGCTGAACCAGTAGTTTAACAGTTAACAGCATATACTACTCTCGCAGAGGACCAGAGTTTGGTTCCAGCTCACAGTCTCCTAGAACTCCAATTCCAAGGGACTGACACCCTCTTCTGGCCCCCGCTGGCACCCATACTCACAAGCACATAGACAGAGACACACATGGGGGTGGGGGGTATGCACACAGACACACAGAATTATTTTAAAATCTAAAAAAACCCCGCCTAGGTGTCTGAGAATTTAAGAGTACAGCCTAGACCCCGTGTGTAGATGACAGCAGAGTCAAGCTGTAAGGGGAAGAGTGGTAGTCCAAGTAAAGAACATGAGAAGAGATACATGGAAGGAATGCTGTATACATAATAAATAAATAAACAAATATTTATTTATTATGTATACAATATTCTGTCTGTGTGTATGTCTGCAGGC
>LOEQ01000729.1:188304-200146 GCA_001685075.1 Bramus lutescens | reverse complement strand
GAAGGAAGGAAGGAAGGAAGGAAGGAAGGAAGGAAGGAAAGAAAGAAAGAAAACTTCAGGAAACTGAGGCAAGGTCTGCCCTGCAGATCTCAGAACCATCTTGAAGATTGGATATGTGAGGTTTGAGTGGGCCCAACTACATCCCAAGGTAAGCCTGGGACACATGCACAAGATGCCACTCTGAGTCTCTGACCCAGAGGAAGAGAGCTGAGCCTGGAGAGCCCTGGGGCCGGTGCTGCCGTGGAGCCTGTCAGCCTGTGGCTGTAGCATATGCAAATGCCCGGAAGGAACAAGTGTGGAATGGTGATGCCTTATCTATGCAGTACCACTATAGCAACAGTTCCCAAATCTCATTGCCCTTCACAGCATCCTATCTTTGTTCCTTCCCACAAATCTCCTGGGCATCTCTAGGCTCCAGCTAGCCTCCCAATTCTCCATTGAAATCACCCTGCAGGTGTGACTGCACCCTTGTGACACTGTCTCCTCTCCATGGGATGCTTTGATGGAGAGTTTAGCAGTCTCCCATCCATGGGACAAGGTACAACACGGCACTTTTAGACATGGAACATCAGGGTGATTTTATCTTCAAATAATTTTGTTCAGTTTTATTTCTCTGCATTTTCTCCCTTAATTACCTGTTTTCTTGTATCCCCACTTTTCCTTCACAGGGCTGGGAATGAACCCATCTCAGGTACACTAGGCAAGTACTCTCTTTATACTGGAGCCACACACCTCGGAGCCCCAAAAGATGACTTTTAGAGAATGGAATCTCTGCACTTGGTGAGCTCGGTTAACAGAACTGCTGCTCTGGAGTGAACTTCCCAAGTGTTAATCCTGGTTGTCCCCAAGACTGACCTGACTCAGCTCTTGTGAGAAGCCCTGTGTATGGTTGTTCATCATTTGGCTAACAACACAACAACCCCTCAAAATGCCCAGGACTCTAGCCCCTGACTTTACCATTGTAAGCTAGGAGACTGAGCTCAAACGTTGGCCAGCTTGGTACCCAGGATAGAGGCAGGAGGCAGGTAACTGTATGTAGTCTGGCCTTGGTTCTGGGGCTTTTGTCCAGGTGTTATGCTGGACACACAGGACCTGAGAGAAGCCAGAAGAGGACAAGGCTGAAGGTCATGCCATAGTGAGAGACATCTGTACCCCAATATGGTCAACTATATCCAGGAACCCCATAAACTACAAGCTTATCCCAATCTAGTCCTCTACTTGGATTACTTGCTCTTGCACAGTGATGTATTGTGCCCAACAGCTGACACTTCGATTGAACATCTTGCTGAGCACCAATTACAGCCAACCCTGGCTACGAATGGTCCAGATGTAGTGTTCCACCTTATTGTCTCCTTCTGCCACATGAGAATGCAGATGGAGAAAACTGAAGTGATGCATGAAGCTCCCAACTGCATGCCTTTGGATCCAACTATGCCTGAAGCCAGTCAGCTCTATATCAACAGAAGCAATGATGCCCATCTCTATTCATTATTCTTAAAGCAATTAGAAGATGCTAAAAAAAAGAAATTCATAAGGAACTTTCGTATCCAATCAGGCATACTTTTTTTAAAAAAAATTCTGAACAAAGTCAACTTTATTGCGACATCCAGTTACGTTGTCTTCCCTGTGCTGAGAGCAATCCATCTTCCACAGAAAGGTGTGGAGGAATCATAGTCACTGTCCTAACAAGGAGCCTCCAAGCACATCCCACATAGCAAGGCAGCCTGGGCTTCTATTTTAAGTGTAGAACATGTGTGATTTTGATGACCCAGGAGCAGAACCCCGCCACATATCCTTGAGCAGTGTTAAGAGCACAGCATTCCCCAGTTGGTGGTGCAGCTGTTCCTGTTGACCTGCCAGACCCCTGCCTCAGGCCTCTGTGTAGTGGTGATCACATGGGCTGGTAACAAGGCCAAGGCAGTGTTCCATAAGGGCAGCTGGAATGTCTACATTGAGTGGGGGTGTCCACACACGGGTCTGGGAAGGACTTGGGAGGTAGTGAGTGTTCTCCAGGAGTTACTACTACCCTTTTTTAGGGAAAAGGTATTTTCCAGGAGACAAAACAGTAATTAGTGAAAGAAAAGTGAGAGTGACTATAAGGCTGTATCTCAAGTCATAGAAGGCCAGATGCTTGGAGAAGGGCTGGGCCCCCTTCATCCTCCAGGACCTTGGCCTCAAAGACTAGTATACGGGCCATGGGAAGAGGTTCCTTCATCTTCTTGTGTACATGACTCTGTGGGCAGACTCTCCATCATCCAGAGCCACTCTTCCTCAGTGCAGGGAGTTCCTCGCAAAGCAGCCTTCAGAATACCTCCCAGGTCCTGGTTATCTGGAAGTCAGGGTCCTGAAAAGAAACCTTTACAAGCCAGAGGCCTGAGCCTGTAAGGGCCCAGCTTTCCATTTCCAGATGTCCCACTGCCAATTAAAGAAGTATCTAAATACTTCCGTGACATTCCAGAGATGAGCCAAAGTGTATAGAGCAGCTGCCCAGTCTCCCATGCTCTCTGGGTGTGTGTATCAACTCCTCGTACCCCAGCAGATAGTCTCAGATTCCACCCGAGGCATAACTAAGCAGGACACTGTCAGTGGGCAGATGCCAGCTCTGGTCTCAACACTATCACCAGGAATTGAACTCAGGATGCCTGGAAGAGCAGCCAGTGTTCTTAACCTCTGAACCATCTCTCCAGTCTCCTCTTTTTTGTTTTTCAAAGGGTAAAAATCCATCAGTCGTGCTGAAGGGAGGCATTTGGTGGTCCAAACAGTAAGTTCAGGGGCTGAAGCAATGTCTTCATCAGTTAAGAGCACTGGCTGCTTCTTCCAGAAGACCTAGGTTCCATCCCTAGCACCTACAAGATGGCTGACAACTGTTTTTAACTCCAGTTCCAGGGGATACGATGCCCTCTTCTGGTTCATAACAGTACTGCATGCATGTGGTGCCCAGACATTAAGGCAAGGCACACACACACACAAACAGGCAGTTGAGGGAAGCTAGACAGCTCAGTGGGTAAGGGCACCTCCTGACAAGTCTCATGGCCTGAGTTTGCCTGCATAGTAGAAAGAGAGAACTGATTTCCAAAACTGCCACATAAGCACCCACATACATATATATATATATATATATATACATGTATACACACAATAAATATAAGAAAATTATATTTTATTCAACACAGTCTCTGTATGTAGCTCTGGTTATCCTGGGATTCCCTATGTAGACCAGGCTGGTTTTGAACCTTCAGAGACCTGCCTGCCTCTACTTCTCCAGTACTGGGATTAAAGTGCCACCATACCCAGAAAGCGTGAAGGAAAAAAAATAAGACAAAAGGAGTCCAGAGTCAGGCCTGAAACCAACAGAGCTGAGGGAATGGCAGACCCACCACAGTGTAAGGAAGCACAGGGTCAGAGCAGCATGCAAGCAAGCATGAGGGGGCCATAGCTGATTATGACCAAGGCCAGATGGGTGAAAAAGAGTCCACATTAGTCCACCTGGACACTCAATTCATGGAAGCCTAAACCAAAGCTCCCCTGCCAGACCTAGCAAGAGTCTACCCCAGACTCAGTCAAATCTCTCCCCAGCACAAGAGAGCCTCTGGCCTCCAGGCACTCACCTGCCAGCAAGACACCTTCCAAAGGCACTGGCCAGCTTTATACTGTCCTGGCAAAGGCTGAAGGTGTCCACTGTACTGCTCACCTTGGTGGCCAACTCAGCATATGTACACAACCTTGCCAAAAGCTATTGCAGGAAGCACATGCCAGATAGACAGAACTATGGACCTTTCAGAAAGATGGACAAGGGATCTGACAGTTGTCTGAGGACTGTCAGATTCAGATTCTCATGCAATGATAATGTAGTTTCATCTGTCTAAGGTAAGATGTCGGAAGACAGAAGTAGAAGGTGTTGCAGAGAGAAGGGTGCATGGGGATCCAAGCCTATCCTGCCTAGACACTCCATCCTAATGACTAGTTCACTGTGGCCTGTGTGCATCCATGCCAGACATAAATGCAGGAAGAACCTGACACCTTGGAGACAGGATCCATTCTGAAAATGGTGCCTCTAGGGCTGGGCCACAGGGTGAGTTCTACTTCAAGACCTTGGTACTTGACAAGGAGTGTATGTTGTAGGAGTGGCGAGGAGAGGCTAGTGGGATAGTAGAACATACCACCACATCTGTGAGCACCAGAAGGGAGAAGACCAGTATGGTCTCTGGTATCCTGCACAGCCCATCTCTACCTCTTACAGATTTAGACACCTCTGCTTAGCAGACATCTGCACCTCAAGAGACGACTCAGGAGACTCAGGGCCACGCCTCAGTCCTGGGGCTCCTGCCTCCCTGCACAGGCTCTTGAGGCACTGGGAGCACTGCCTGAAAGTTCCAGGACTGCTGCTTGGAGTTCTATTCTCAGAGGCCATGTGTGGCACTTGCCATCCCTAAAAGCCTATACAAAGCCCATCTTTGCTCTAGAATATCCACCTCCAAAGCAGAGAGAACTCAGCCCTAGATACATTCATATACTATATTTAGGTCACTGCAGGTGACCAGGTACTCATGGAGAGGAGCCAGCAGCTCACACACATTATTAGTGGAAACACCTTGTGTGGAGAGCTGTGCCTGCGTACCAGTAGTACCACAGTGGAGCAGGCCGGTTCCCAAAGAGATTGGCAGCCCTGGAGTCTGAGTCTAGAATGAGCAAGGCAGACCCTGAGCACAGGCCATGGGCCTTCCTACCTGTGTCCCCTCTCATCTGCACCTGAGGGCATACATATAAACACACAGCCACTTCTACTGTTCTGGCTATGCCACCTGAAGCCGGGGCCCTAAAGATTCTCTCCACATGATGGAGTTCTGCCATAAATCCACCATGGCATCAAAGGATACCCCAGTTGCTGTGAATGAAGCAACAGACCTCCTCCCACTCTCGATCCTGCCTCATTGACACCCTGCTCCACCAAACCTTCCTGAGACCCAAGAAAAGAGTGGATGGATATGTGACAATAGCAATGACCTTGAATTGCAAAGCACCTTGGCCCTGCCTAGTTCTCAGGTCATGAGTATTCAATGATGCCCAGCTTTTGCATGAAGCTGTCAAAGCACTAAGTTCCACAGGAAGAGTCAGCCTGTTTGGGTAAGAGCATTCCACACAATATCCCACACTAGAACAGAGAAGTGGACACAGACAACTTTGCCTGCCTATGTCCTAAAAGCAGTGCCCGAGTAGGGTGGGCTGATTAGAGCCATGCAGACTCCAGCCATGTGCCACGCCTATTCTGAATCCACAGGGCCTCTCCAAGGGGTAGTCTTCCTCATCTTCCCACTGAGCTATGTTATGGAGATGCCAAGCCTTTCCAACTCAAGTCAGTCTCTACAGTGCCTTTCTCCTCCAAAAGAGTCCACTCTCGAACCTCACATGCTCCTCTGCCCACTTCACTCCATTCAAATCCATCTCCAGCTAAATTTACATCAATTCAGGCTTCCAAGCAGCACTACTTTCCCAAGCAAACTGTCAAAATAATCTAGAGTCTTCCCCTTACTCAAAGTCCACATTCTTTAGCATGCCATCTTGGTCAGTTACAACTCTCAATAAGTTACTTACTTGAAACAGACCTGGACTGGACTGAGGAAGACAGACGTGATGCCGATAAAAAGAGCTAAGTCTGCAGCAAGGAGGGAGAAAAGGTCTAGAAGGACTATGCCAGCACATGAACACATCAGGCAATTGCCAAAGAGGTACATGGCTTGCTAGCCATCATACCTCCTTACTCATCTGCTGACATGAAAGACTGACATGACCACACGTCCACCCAGTACTGCACACTGAGGAGTCAACAATCAAAGAGAAAAGGGCGGACAACCTCCCAGAACAAAAGAAAACCACCAATCCACAAGTCCTCCAACCTTAATAGGGGTCAGCATAAAAGAATAGATGCCATAGCATATCATCAGATAAGCTGTCACAACAAGAAGGTGACCACAAAGCCACTCAACACACTGCCCTCCAGTGAGTCGTGGCTGCCTGACAGCTGCCTCTTGAACAGCAAGACCAGAGGCTACAGTTAGTTGCCACCCTGAGGGAGATGCTACCCCTGGAGCCAGCACCAGGCCCTAAGGGACAATAAAGAGACAAGACATCAAAAGAGCACTTCATAGTTATCAGATCCTCCCCAGAGGAAAGCCTCAGGATGTCTTTCCAGTGCAGGAGGAAGATCCCAGTCCTGAGGTTACAAGATACAGAGGGCAAGCGCTACAAGCAGTCTAAAGCTACCAGGTAAAGCAACAAAGACAGCATCACCAGGCTTAAGGGGACTGGAAGTTCACTGCGGCAAGCACGTGCAAATGAAGGGCTGGGGCTAAAGAGCTCTGCAAGTTGTATCACTTCAGAGAAAGGCACAAATTACTAAAATATAACACAAGGATGCAGCTAAAGTTCACAGAGCTAACCAGGAAAAAAGTAACAGCAAATTTTACTATTAATGAGTGAGGGGAATTCAGTGCCAAAATAAGGTGAAGCAAAAGAAAAGAAGTACAGGATGATACAAAACACAAAATAAAATAGATATGAATACAGCATTGCCAACTTAGATAAATAAAAATAGACTAGATGATTCAATTAAATAAAATATCAGAATGTCAGATTGAGTGAATACTAAATTTAAACATGCACTGAATAACTAATTATACCTCATACATAAGGCTTTGTGACAGTTTAATGAAAAAGGGGGTGGTTACCCGCTGGGGATGTAGCTGAGTTGGCAAGGTGTGCCTAACATGCATAAAACCCTGAGTTTGGTCACTAGCCAATACAGAAACCAGGCGTGGGGCACATGCCTGTAATCCTAGCACTTGGGATGTGAAGGTAGGAGGCTCATCCACTGCTACATTCTGAGTTTTAGATACATGAAGACCTGTCTCAAAAAGAAAGAGAAAAAAGAAAGGAAAAGAAAAGAAGAAAGCTTGGCTTTTGTCGGTTTTGTTTTGTTTTTGTTTTCCAAGACAGGGTTTCTTTGTAGTTTTGGAGCCTGTCCTGGAACTAGCTCTTGTAGACCATGCTGTCCTAGAACTCAGAGATCCGCCTGCTTCTGCCTCCCAGAGGCGTGTGTCACCACCACCTGGCTTGGCTTTTGTTTTATTTTGAAAGTAGAGCTATTGAGATCCATCAATGGGTAAAGGTGCTTGCCTCAAAGTCTGATGACCCAAGTCACACTCTCTGAATCCCATAGGATGGAAGGAGAAAACTGACTCCTGTGAGTCCTGGATCTCTGAGTTCGAGGCCAGCCTGGTCTACAGAGCAAATTTCAGGACAGCCAGGGCTAGAGTGAAACCCTGTCTCAAAAACCAAACAAAAAAACTTACAATGGCAGTTTAGGATCCACAGTCCATGTCAGCTGGGTGCCAGATATAGAGCTCAGCGGTAGAGCACTAAGTTCTTCATATCTGAACAGCAAGCACATGGAAAACCCTCAACACTACCCATTCCAAAGGAGAGTCTAAGGGAAAGTTACCGCACTGTCCAGGACCACTGGGAGTATGGAAGCTGTGCCCTCACCTTAAACTGGAACAACAAAAGATGAGTTTCATTGAGATGTCCACAATATGAACATTAAGGAACAAGTCTGACGCAGACACACATGACTTGTCAGCAGAACCCACACATTCCTCAGGATGCATCACAGACCTCAGCCAATGCAACGCACATGCCTGAGAAGCAGCTCAGGCCATTCTCTGACAACCACATGCAGCTCAGAAGATCACATGGGCATTTCAGAGCCTTTCTGTCATCACAGTCACAACCCAGTCGGTGGCAAAGCCAGACTTAACACACATTCATAACCTGGAGATTTCTAAGACAGAACAGAGAAACAACTAAAACAATGGGCTTTACCAAAATCAAAACTCCTGGTCATCCAAAAACACCAGAGCTCAGCACGCAGACATATCTGTGGTCCTGGCCACTCTGGAGGCTCACCTGAGCACCGTAGTTTGGAGGTCAGTTTGGGCAGAGTGTGAAACCATTCTCCAGAGAAATCACAAAACACACCCGTTAGAAGAGCAGCAAACCCCAGAGCAGAAACACTGGCAAAAAGCATCCACTTCCACTGCATGAAGGACTCCTCAACTCAATGAGGAAAACAGATCCTTCCCAGTAAAACCAGGATACAACCTCCACTTCAGACATGTGAAAGCACATGGGAAAAACCTTGACACTATCCATCTCCAAGGAGAATTAAGGAAAATTTACCACACTGTCCAGGACCACTGGGAGAGTGGAAGATTGTGCCCTCCCTCCCCATACCCTAAACTGAAGGCTTCTCTTTCTTTCTTTCTTTTTTTTTTGATCTTTGGTTTTTTGATATGGGTTTCTCTGTAGCTTTGGAACCTGTCTTGTAACTAGTTCTGTAGACCAGGCTGGCCTCAAACTCACAGAGATCCGCCTGCCCCTGCCTCCCGAGTGCTGGGATTAAAGGTGTGCGCCACCACTGCCCAGCAAACTGAAGGTTTCTTAAACTAAAGCCCTACAACAATAATCACCAAATGATAGCCTCAAACTCCAAAGAAGCCAATGTCTAAAATGGGGGTTCATTTTTACAAGGGAGTATTATGTACCAACAGAAAGGAAAGTCGGCTGACAAAAAGCATGGATGCATCAAGAGTCTCACTCTATCCACACAGCCCTCTCGGGAAATGGTACTGCCTGGTAATGCAGAGCTGGCAGCATCAGGGATGAGAAAGAAGGATGGAGGCTCTGCTCCTTGCTGGAAGGATAGAGATGTCTGTGCCTTCCACAAACATACATATACAATGGTGTGCACTCTGGACAGCAACTGTTGTCCAGACACCAAGTGAGCCAGCGCATGGCCTAGAAGTCAGTGGAGATAAGAAAAAGACGCAGGTGCACAAAGCTTGGAAGTGAGTTAATAATGTCCAAAAGAAAAGAATTCGAGTGAAAGTACAAAGGTTCAAAGACCTTCACCTTTGGTAAAGGTAAAGACCCTGCTGAATAGTGGAAGGAGAACATGACTAGGAATGGAGAACTCTGGAATCCCAGCAGTAGGTAGGGCAGACACTGACTGTCCCTAGCAGCATGGTGTACCAGGCTGTTGAGGCAAGGTGAACTTGGTAACATGGCTGGGACAGCACTGAGTATCAGGAGTTGGATCCTCCCTCCCATCAGCTTCAGGATGCCTAGCACCCAGCTCCCCCCAGAACAGAGAGCTATCTCACTACTTCCCAGGGAAAGAGAATTGAAACTCCACCCATGTCACAATTCAAGAGGCATGGATTCTACCCCCACCCCACCACCCCACACTCCAGGCCAACTCTGAGGGACACACACAATTAAAAGAGGATTTCAACAGTTTTGGGTGGGTAAAGATTACTATCCCCTGTAGAAACTGCTGAGACTCAAGTAGGGAGAAAATGAGAAAGAAAAATTGGCAAAACACATGAATAGGAATTTCACTAACAGGGAAGTACAAATGGTCTAGATTCATAATCAGAGAAATTCAAACTAAAACCACAACACTGTTTCACACCCACCAGCTTGGCAAGAACGTAAGGCAGTGAGGATTCTCACCCTAGCACTGGGGCTGAAGTTGGCACAGCTGCTTTAGGAAGCAACTGAATAGTAACACTGAGCGAACACACACCCACACCTCTAAAAGTCCTCCTGCTTGGTAAAACACATTCAAGTAGGTCCTGCCTACCACAGGGACAGGCATGCACGCGGGCAATAAGAAAACCTCCTCTGCAGTGGCAACGGCAGATTTGTAACCGGGCAAAAACCGGCAATATCCCTTAGCAGAAGCCCAGGTTTCATCATTCCAAGGGAATACTATGCAGCAGTGATGCTTCAGCAGCCACCAGCACAGATGCAGCTCACAGAACTGGAGACTTGACCAAAGCCAGGGCGAAGAGCGAAAAGAACTCAGGGAACACGGTCACATCCTGTTTGCAGCACCCAGAAGAGCAGCACTGCACAAAGGTGATAAGAGGGTATGTGCAGAGGGTACATGCACAGGAGATATATGCATCAGCAGAGCAGAGGTCAAAGAGCACACAGGACACAGATCAGGCAGCATTGTACTGAGACTACATGCTTTTTACACACATGGAGTGGTCCTCAGCACTCCAGAAAATGTCTCTCATCTCTGACCGGGCCAAAACCCAGAACACCCCAACATCTGCTGCTGCTCACCCAAGATGCCCCATCCTTCCCTGTGTGCAAGCCTGTCCTCAATCAGCCTTTCCTGAGGCTGCTATCCCCTACAGAAAAGGGGTATTCTAGGAGTATGCAAGAACAGAGACCAGAGAAGGCATGATGGAGTATGCCTATAATCCCTGTACACAGGAGGCAGACAGAGGCAGGAGGACAGAGTTCAAGGCCACCTAGGCTACAAAACAAAGTTAAGGTCATCTATGACTTCAAAGCAAAACCCTGTCTCAAAAAACAGTCCACTTGGCCAGGCTCTGGTGGTGCATATCTTTAATCCCAGCACTTGGGAGGCAGAGGCTGGTGGATCTTTGTGAGTTCAAGGCCAGACTGGTATACAGAGTGAGCTCTAGAACAGCCAGAAATACACACAGAGAAGCCCTATCTCGAAAAACAAAAAACAAACAAAAAAATACCAGCCACCTTTACAGGGATAATGAAATGGTCTCGGTCCCCTTCCTTACCAGGGTTAGACATCTGTCTTAGGTGAGTGTGGACATGTACCTGTAACCGTAGTTATAACTATAAAATAAGCTGAGGGATGTGTGTGTGGGAGGTGGATCACAAGAGCTTAAGAGTTCAAGAACAGCCTCAGCAACATAATGAGATTCAGTAGCAGAAAAAGGAAGAAAGAAAAGGGGAAGAGAGGAAGGAATCAGAGAGAGAGAGAGAGAGAGAGAGACCCCCTTGACTCTTATTTAAGGAACTCAGGGGCTGCTAAAAGGGCCAGTGTGAAGTGGGGTGCTCAGGAATGATGTAAGAAGCAGAACTAGAGTGGACCTCCACCCCTCCCGGCTTTGGTAGTTTGGGAGATGCTCCCAGTGAGGCAAATGCTGACCCTAAGGTCTCAGCACTCCAGATGCAACACAGGTCTAGGAATTGCGTCCATCCTTTCTTTCCCAAAGGCACAGCCAAAAGGGAAAAGTCACTGTCTTAACCACAACACCACACTCAGGGGCCTGCAGAAAGAGCTCAGCAGAGTGAGAGCCACAGGCCAACCTGAAGCTCACCTGCAAGTGAAGTACTTTCTCACCACAGGGTTTCTCTACTCAGGGGCCCACCGTCCAGGTTCTGTACCTGGAAGGCTCTTTGGGGACAAGCCCACTTTCCCTGTCTTCCCCGAGGAAAGTCTGTAGCGCCTTCAGCCTGGTGTCTGGATTTCCTTTTCCCTCATTAACTGAGGCTCCTAAGTAGGATCCAAGTCAAGAAGAAATCACCAAAGTTTCAAGCTGGGCAGAATGAGAAGCTGTAGGTCCACATAAAGATAGGTATCCACAGAGCCCGCCCGGTGGGTAAATCTTGCCTAGTCCTTTCCACGGAGCGAGTGGAAGGTCGCCTACCCAAGGGAGGAAGGCCAGGCTTCGGCAAGCGTAAAATTAACAGCTCCAAGCAAAGAGTAGAAAGGACTCCGGAGCTCTCACCATAGCTCCCGGTACAAGGCCGACAGGTGAAGAGAGAGCAGACCCGACCCGCAGGACACAGGGGAGGCAACCGTGGAGTGAGCCTCAGGCCCAGGCCTCTGGGGTGTGACAGTGCCGCTGCACACGGGAGGAGAGCGGTAGCACTAGCCGAGAGCTCGACCGCCCGAGGTGCCTGCGGTCCGCTGTGCGCAGCCCCGCCCGGGACGCAGGTGTCA
>LOEQ01000729.1:139235-149957 GCA_001685075.1 Bramus lutescens | reverse complement strand
TCTTCTTCTTCTTCTTCTTCTTCTTCTTCTTCTTCTTCTTCTTCTTCTTCTTCTTCTCCTTCTTCTTCTCCTACTTCTTCTCCTACTTCTTCTTCCTTCTTCTTGTTTGTTTGTTTTGTTTTCAAGGCAAGGTTTCTCTGTAGCTTTGGAGCCTGTCCTGGAACTAGCTCTTGTAGACCAGGTTGGCCTTGAACTCACAGAGATCTACCTGCCTCTTCCTCAGTGCTGGACCGCCACCACCACACCCAGCAGAATTTCTACAAGTAACCCTGGCTGTCCTGAAACTTACTCTGTTGACCAGACTGACCTTGAACTTAGAGATCTGGACGCCTCTGCCTCCAAAGTGCTGTTATTAAAGGCTTGCACCACTGCCACCTAGCTTCGTTTACTTTTTCAAGATTTGTTTGTTTGTTTGTTATGTATTCAGTGTTCTGCCTGCACATATGCCTGCAAGCCAGAACAGTTCTCATTATAGAAGGTTTGTGAGCCACCATGTGATTGCTGGGAATTAAACTCAGGACCTCTGGGAAAGCAACCAGTGCTCTTAACTGTTGTACAGATTCTGCAAAAGGATTACTTTGTGAGACAGATAATTGAAAGTCTATTTAGTAAATGCAATCTAGTGATAAGACTGCCACCTTAATCCTTTCTCCTGACTGACCTCAGATTCGAGGGAACTGTATTAAAAGTTTAAAGTTTTCTATTTCCAGCACTTTTTCTGTGTATGACTCTAACTCGTCCCCCATGTACACATAGACTCCACTACTTTATCTTCTGTGGAGTTACTGGTTCTCCTGTTACTCACAGGCCTGTCCTTCCATTCAGGGAACTTCAGTCAGGTTGTCTAGACTTTCCTTTTTTTTTTTTTAAAAAAAAAAAAGACCAAACTTTGTTTATTATTTAGAGATGAGATCTTGCTATGTTTCCCAGGCATGCTTCAACTGACCATCCTTGTACTGAAGCCTCTTTAGCAGCTTGGGCTATAGGCATTTGGTGCCGTGTACACTATCCTTTTTATTTAGGGAAGGTGCATGGAGGAGTGGGGGTCCAGACTGTTGAGGCGGAATTTTACTCTGTAGATCAGGTTGCCCTGAAACTTAAAGAAATTCACCTGCCTCTGCTTTCTGGGTGATGGGATTCAAGACCTGCACCACTACTCCAGGCCTGAGAACATTTTTAAAAATCAAGTCTATTCATTGCTGTATTCGCAAGGCCTGAAACATAACAATTATATGTGTTTGTATACATACACACATATGTGTAATAATTACACTCACACACATATATATATATATAAAACTTAAAATTTTTCTCTTATAGTTGGATACATGCTTTTAATCCCAGCACTTGGAAGGCAGAGGCAGGTAGATCTTTGAGTTTAAGGCTAACCAGGTCTACAGAATGAGTTTCAGGACAGCCAAGGTTACACAAAGAAACCCTGTCTCAAAAAACTCAAGACTGTTGAATTTTTACCAAAGATCACCTGCTAGGATTCTCAACAATTTGGCACAACCTAGGGACACTGGTACCCAACATAGCCAGGTGGTTACTGTGGAATGTGACTTGAATCTATCCAGTCCTTCTAGGTTTCAGACTGCTTCTGGGCCTTCTTCACTGCCCTCTTAAACTCTCACTAACTCCTTCTGGTTTTTATTTGTTGGTTGGTCGGTTGGTTTTTTCTTTTTAAGAAATGGAGTCTCTGTGTTTACGGTGGCCTCAAATTCTTGAACCTAAGTGTCCTCCCCATCCATCTCCCAAGTTGCTTGGGTTACAGGTATAAGACACTGTACTCAGCTTTCTTCTCTGAGTCTTCATGTGAGCTGGACTGGATCCTTGTATGTATGGTCTCATGGAGTCACTTGGTAAAGGTCAGTTTGCCTGGGAGGATGGGCTAGGTATCAGTCAGTAGCTGAGGCCCTTTGCCTTCCCTGTCCTTCCTGCTATTTGAATGAGGTGAACTGACTGATTCTCTCCCTCCCAGTTTCTCTAAGACCTTTGTGAGCCACCCTGGTCCTCCTCCATTATTATCTGCTAGTGTTATCTAAGCTGCCTGCTTCTCAGCCCTGAGCATAAGTGGTTCTTCCTGGACAAGTCCCAAGATCTCCTCTGTCCCTAGGTCGTGTCTTTGCACTAATGATATGGTAATAATGAACTGAATCCATCAAGTGACTTGGTTTTACTCGCTTGTCCCATTCATGGGCTCCATAAGTTTTTGACTGAAACTTCAGTACCTAGCAGAGTCCCAGGCACTTAGGAGAAGAAGCAACTGTAAACATGTGTGTACTTGTGTGCTCACTGTGTTCATTTTGCTAGATACTGAGCTGACACAGCCACTCAGAAAATTCAGAAGGTGCTGTGTGTGTAAAGAGCCCACACCTGTCCTGCTCTTTGACCTCTCGTCACCCTCTCAGAGAAGGTGGAAGTTGTACCCCACCCCTATTGCCATACATGCCCAGATTTGTGCCCTGTGAAGCCAGCAGTTCTCCTCTGGCTGTAGTAAACACAGCTGCACAAGGTCAAAGAGGCTGTGCTTCAGGGGAGGGGACCTCAGAGAGCCTATGTACATGGAGAAGTAGGTAGAGTCACCCAGTTGCAAGGTGTTGCTTAGTGCTGTGTCTACATATCTTCATACACACTAAGGTATTGTGTCTATTGTACAGACCCATGCTTGTACATTCCACGTTTTGCTCATCTACTGGAATTTGGGGAGAAGAACCATGAAGTATCCATGACAGCCCTGAGGCTTCTGCAGAGAATGAAGAGGGATTGGATGCACACAGGACGGCGCCCCTCTGGCCTCTGTGGAGCAGGTACAGTGTTGGTCATATGCCTCTAGGATGATAGCTTAGTCTAGCACTTGGGTAGCATTTTCTATCCTGATGCTTGATGAGTACATGCATGCGTGTGTGTGGGATTGTGCTAGCAGTCAAATTTAGGGTCCTATGCATAGTAGGTAAGTTGAACCCTAGTCATCTATTTTGAGCCTTAAATAGTTAAGCCCATGAGTTATTGCTTATGGTTCCAGAGTCCACCTTATATAAGAGCTGTGTCCTTTGACCTGACCTTCATGGTTCTTACTCCTTAGGGACTCTGTCACTTTTTCCCTTGTTGGCTTCTGCAGGTTCTGAGATGAGAGACATGACTTCAGAGGATGAAATGACAGTTGGTAGCTCTTGTTCCACTCTACGTTGTCCACTCATGGCACATTGTTGCCACTCTCAGCATGGTTAGTGAGATGAACTCTCGGCTGAGGCACTGAGTCTTTGCTCGCCAGCAGCATAGTTGTTCTGGCTGCACCTGTAAGATCTTCAGGTGCTGACTGTGGCCTAGACCAAGAATCCCCTGCTCGGGAAGAGCTCCAGGCCAGCAGGGGCCTCTTCTTCTGTAGCCTCCACCTTCCTATCTCTCTGCCATGCCAGGTACCACTTCTGCACCCATTAGGGCAATGCTGCCTGAGACTGCTTATATCTGAGACCTGATTTCCACATTACTCTAAAGATTCTTAGGCCCCGTGCTTACCATTACCATAATTCACACTTGTCAGATGGTGTCTTGTGCCTCGTGCCCCAGCCTTTCCCAGCTTTACTACATTATCAGAATCCTCTACTCCCATCATAACCAGGGGTTTTGCATACATTACCTCAAAGTTAATTTTCATGTTTTGAGGAGTTATAAGAAATACTTGCATTTTCTGTTTTTCTTATTAAAAATAGAATGTAGTACAGCTTTAACCCAAAATAAGAGTGGGACTCTTATTGCCTTAGAGTGTCTGCATCACAGGTCCGTTTAGAGAAGGCAAACACGTGTCCCCTTGTAGAGTGGGACTCTTATTGCCGTAGAGTGTCTGCATCACAGGTCTGTTTAGAGAAGGCAAACACGCGTCCCACTCACAGTTGTTCAGCTGTCACTGTTCAGAGTTCAGGGAGAATTTTGTTTGCTTTCATGTCTGTGAGTTTTCTGGTGATCTCATTTCTTTCCTAGCACTTTTGGTTGCAGCCAGAATGCATGACTTCCGGAGAACCGTCAAAGAAGTCATCAGTGTGGTCAAAGTGTGTGAGTCCACACTACGGAAGAGGTAAGCATTCTAGTTCACAGTGTGATGTCTACTGAG
Source organism: Bramus lutescens (assembly GCA_001685075.1). Classification (NCBI taxonomy): domain Eukaryota; kingdom Metazoa; phylum Chordata; class Mammalia; order Rodentia; family Cricetidae; genus Bramus; species Bramus lutescens. The sequence continues at coordinate 145,846 of LOEQ01000729.1, read as the reverse complement.
CCCATCTCTGTATCGGAGTGCTACTGCCTGGGTTACTCTGCCCTTTGGAAGTACCCAGCTTCCCATCCAAATTCTCCTGAGATTAATAGTCTGTAATTAAAGAGGCTTCCCATCCCACTGATTAGAAGTGGACAGCAAAGCTGCTTTGGAACAGCACTAGAGGCTTCCTCTTCCCATTTGGTTTGTTTCATTCTGGGCTTTGAGAGCCTGCATGACTTCTTGCTAGAGTTAGTTAAACCTCACCATATCTGTCATGGGCCACAGACTCTGCCCAGCTTTCAACAGGTTGCTCCCAGCTCATGTGGATAACCTGAGCAAGATGAACATGCCAAGTAATTGCTAGGAAGCTTGTCATTGCTGATATACATATCACAGATTTCAACACTTGTTGACCATTTCTGCTGAGAGCATCTGCTATAGTGTCTTCTGGAAGCGAATTGGAAAATCATTTTAAGTATTTTGCCTCTAATACCTTTAAAATTACTTTTTAAAAGTTATTACATTTATTTATTTGTGTGTATGTGTGCACATGCATGTACACATATGCTACTGCACACAATGGTGAGATCAGAGGACAGTGTGGGAGAGGTCAGTTATCTCCTTCTACTATGTGGTTTCTAGGGATTGAACTCAAGTCATCAGACTTGGCCACAGCAATTTTATATGCTTAGCCAGGCTCACATATTTTTTTTTTCTAAGATAGGTCTCTCTCTTTGTAATCCAGTCTACCTGGAGCTCACAGAGATTCTTATGTCTCAGCTTCCCAACTGCTAAGATAAAGGCTTGTGCCTCCACACCAAGCCTTTTTTTTTTAATTAAAACATTAAAAAAATGTAGTGTGTATGTGCGCATATTCATGTGGAGGTCAGAAGACAAACTGCCAGAACTGTTTCTCCTCCTCCTGTGGGGATGCCAGGGCTCAAATCACTTCAACAGACTCAGCAGCTAATATCTTAAATGTTGACCCATCTTGTTAAGCTTATTTTATTTTATTATTTTATTAAAAATTGAGTGACATCACCCTTCACTGGTTCTGAGAGAGATAGTCCTGCCCCTTGCTGGCCACTGTAACAGAAGAACTGTCCCCACCCCTCATGGGAGAGCTGGTCCCACACTTGTGAAAGATGGCCCCACTCCTCATCATGGTTGTAGGAGAGCTAGCCCTAATGGCATGGGCATAGAAAAGCTGACTTCACCTTGCCTAAGGCGGTGGGGGAGGTCCCAGCAGCCCGGGCTAATCAAATCAGCTATCACCCAGACCTACAGCCAGGGCTTTGAGTTGGCTACCTCAACATCTACTCCGTCTATGACCTGCCAGAGTGTGTAAAGGGACTGGTCCTATGTGACCATAGTTGCAAGATCTCCGTGACTCGAGGCAACAGTAGGATATCAGAGAGGAATTTTTTTTTGTTAAGGCTTGTTTTATATCAGAGAGGAATTTTGCAAGAGTCCAGTATTGATTGTGAACCAGAAACCAGAGGCCCTAGTCAGACCAACAACTCATTGCAATGAACATTTGCAAGTAAAGCTGAATGACAAAAGGGTTTATGGTGTGACACACCACAGCTTCCAGTGCCACCAAGATGAAGGAAGAGGTGCTGAAGAATTGGGAAAGATGAAGGAACAAAGTGGGTTTTTTGTTTGTTTGATTTGGTTTTAATTAATTTTTAAAATTTTCTTTTGGGGGAATGCTACGGGGATGAGGGACAGATATGGAGGGACTGAGAAATGAGTGGGGTTGGGATGCGTGATGTGAAATTTCCAAAGAATCAATAAAAAATTATGTTAAAAAATTATAAGTGAATGCCTTTTATCCTAGCACTTGGGAGGCAGAGGCAGGTGATCTTGGAATTTGAGGACAACCTGGTATATATAGAGAGTTCCAGGACAGCCAGAGCTACACACAAATAAAAGCCCTGCCTCAAAAAACAAACAAACAAACAAAAAATAATTTCTATAACTCCAGATCTAGATACCTCGAGGCAGAAGGATCAAGAGTTAAAGACATTCTCTGCTACATGACAATTTCAAAGCCAGCCTGGGCTACATAAGACTCACTGTTTTTTTTTTTTNTAAAAAAAAAAAACCAACAAACACACACACACAAAAACAAAGTAAACAAATGTTAGCCAACAGTATGTGCTCATACTTGGTACTTGTGGAGGTGAGGCCTAAAGATGGAGAGATCAAGATGGCACAGCAAGTCAAGGCATTGCCTTTGCTGCCATAGCTGACATCCTGAGTTCAGTCCCCAGGACCCACATAATAGGAGAGAACTGAGCACACAAATTGTCCCCTGACCTCCACTTGTGTGTTGTGGCATGTATACATGCTTGTATACATGAGCACCCTCCCCACATAAATAAACTAAACATTTTTAATTTAAGGAAATACAGAAAAGTTGGTAAGATTTAAACTGTGTTGGCGTTGGCTGTTCCAGAAGAGTCCTGCTCAGCTGTTGGGTGGGTAGGCATCCTTCCTTGGAGACTCTTCCACCAGAACCCAGGGTGGGCACTTGGAAGTAGAAAGAGAGCCATGGGCTTTTCTCTGCTTTTCTGTCTTAGGCTCACAGAATTTGAAGACACTCCAACCAGTCAGCTCACCATTGATGAGTTTATGAAGATTGACCTGGAAGAGGAATGTGACCCTCCTTCGTACACAGCTGGGCAGAGGAAGCTGCGCATGAAGCAGGTGGCTCCATACCTCCATTACACTTGAGTTTTTTAGGAAGATTTGCTCTTTAACATTCTCATATCTGTTGGACTCTTCGGGCTGCTAACTTGGTCTTCTTGGGCCTTGAGAACAAGTCTTAGAGATGTGCCATGTGTAGAGCCTCCAAGCACTGTCCACATTGGGGCTCATGTTGAGCTTTTCATCCCTTGGCCATTGAGCCCATCCCCACAGCCAAGCTTTGTTTCTGGTTTATTCCTTGTCATCTAAGGCAGCCACCATTGTAGCCAGATTTCCTTTCATTATCGCTGAGCTTGTGACTGGGCTCTTACTAGGACTGCAGTCAAGAGGGAGGGCAGAGGGCCAGAGCTGGGTTGCAGCTCAGTTTTGGGTAACTCAAGGATACATTCTGCACATTGGACAGACCTGACCCTTCTGGTCAAGTTGGCTTGGTTGGGATGTTGAGGTTCTATGTTTTTAGGTATTTAGAAAGCAGCCTTTCTAAATACTGCTTTCTAAATACCTAAATGGCTGCTTTCTAAATACCTACATGCCTGTTTGAAAGGAGAGGGCAAGTCTACAGCTCCATTCTAACCATCCCATAGCCTTGTCAACAATGAAGCCTTGAGTTTTGACTCTTTACCAAAGACCCCTTTGTCTTTCAGCTGGAACAGGTCCTGTCGAAAAAACTAGAAGAAGTTGAAGGTAACCAACCAGTTCTCACACATGTGCTTCCTTTTTGGTAGAAAATCACTGTGCTTATTTTTTGTTCTTAACTTGTTACTTTAGGTGAAATATCCAGTTACCAGGATGCTATTGAAATTGAGCTAGAAAACAGCCGACCAAAGGCAAAAGGGGCTCTTGCCAACTTGTCAAAGGATGGTGAGTCCTCCCTGCCATTAAGGGCCTTGAGGGCCCTAGGCCAGCAGCTCTGACCTGCCCTACTCACTGGTACTTGACCCCACCCCAGTCTGCTTGTCATTCCCTGCACTGAAGCACAAAATTGCAAATCAAGTTACTGCCAGGACACTCTTCTCCATCTGTCCACAGCCCTGCATGTTTGGCACTGGGAGCCCTGCTGGCCGTTTGAGCTGTTTGAGCTGTTTGTAAGGCCATGGCTCTTACTCATGCCCCTGTGCTGTCTGCCCCCGTTGAAACATATATCCCAGTGTGGGCTTTTCAGAGCTGCTGTAACCATTTGTGTTGCTAGATAGTTCTCTTCTGGGCTGTTCAGAATAAAAGTGTATGCCTGCTTCCTTCCTTGGGATGTAGTCTGGGGAAGCTACTCTGGGCAAGCTACTCTGGGCATCCCTCTGATTGCTCGGCTGTACTCTGTGCCCATCATGCTGGCACTGTGCTAACATGTTGTGCCATGCCAGGCAAGTGTGATGTCCTTTGTGCTTCCCCCCAGTGTTGGCTTATGTCCCATGTCCACATTAGTATCACCTAGCCATCCTTCTCAACCCCCAGTCTGCCTCACTTGTCAGCTTGGGGAAAGCTGCTGAGCTTGTCTTTCTGTCCTGTCTGGGCTTTGCTCCTATGTTAGCACCACACTGGTGCCTTCTGTGTGGCTGTTACAAGCAGTCTCTTTCCTCCCTGACTTCTGTGTGCTGACTATTCCTGTGCAGTGTGAACTCTCTTGTCACTCATACTAATTTTCAGTCATTTTGTCATTGGATTTTCCAAGTACTTGGTTCTGTCATCTACACGTAGTGATTCTACTGCTGTTGTCTACCAGCTCTTAATTTCTTTCTTGAGGCTGCCTGGCCCTGCCTGACCCTTGCTGATCTTAGTGACAGCAGTATATCCTCACTCCAGCTCCCATGGACTAGTGTGCATGCACTGAGCAAGTTGTTCTCTTACCTGTCATGGTGAGTAAATGCCTACTCATTGCCATCAAGAGTTTTCCTAGCTCCCTGCAAATGAGAGTTCCAGAGGATTACAGTATCTTTGGAGACCACAGGAGTTCTTACAGTGGGTGAATGTCATCCAGTGTCCTGACTGTCACACCATTGGGTTCCCTGGTTCCTGGAAGGCAACATTGGGGCCTCAGTGGCCGCTGCACTCATTCCCATCCAAGGCTTTGGTCCTATCTGCTCGCAGAGTTGTTTGCTGCTTTTGATTTCTCTGTGTAGTGATTTTTCTTTGTGATCTTTTCATAACTTAGTCTCATTTTCTAGCCGTCCTTTGCATGTACGTAGTCTTCTGCCTTCTGTTTACTAGGTCACTTACTCCTGCCTGGCTTCGTCCTTCCTTCTCATTTTACTCCACCTTCTAGGTCACCTGCCTGACTTCTCTGTTCTGAGTCTGCTGACTGGGGCACTGCATTTGGGGCACTGAACTTCTGTGAGAATTGTCATGTTTGCAGTTTCTTAGCCTCAAGATAGTTCCTCTCTTCCACATGTGAGGGAGCTATGGAAATTCTGGGGGTAAGGTGTGTTCTGACATGGTTACTAACTGCTGCTTGTATTGTGCAGTAATCAGGATATACTGCTGGTATGTTCCTACTTGGTACTTCTTAGGCATGAAGTATCCATAGATACTGCAGGGAGGCACCTTGTGTTATGGGCACAGAGGTGAGATGACATGTCCCACTTTTCACTATTAATAGATATTGAGAACCTGCCACATGGTGGCTCTTCTTCAGAGCTCTGGTCTTCCCTCACTGTGATTTCCCCCAGTGCCTCTCTTATATACAGAGAGATGGCTGCTGCCTTGCTGTGATTCCTAAGACTTATCTCTTACCAGGGCACTTAGCCATTCTCAAGCCTAGAGGCCTGTCCCTTGGGGCACACATAGGCCCTGGTGTCACTAAGTCTCTGCTTGTCCTCCTCTTTCACTTTACGTCTACCTGGAGAACTTTTCCAACACAGCAGAGACTGTGTTTGGTTTGGTGGCTTGATTCAATCTGGAGCATCCTTTTTCCTTTAGTGGTTTGAAGTAAGCCTTTTTGGTAGCGTTTTCTTGGTTTTAGCTGTTTTTCCTCTTTTGTGTAATTTTTTATTACTTTTTTCTCAAACTTTATCTGTTCCTTTCCCACACATCCTGGCTTTGGAGCACAGCAGAAAGCAACTGGACACAGGCAGGGTATTCTGGTTCAGATTGTACAGACTGGGGGCAGAGGTGTGACTTTCAGATCAAGTATTAGAATGTATAATGCAAATGCTACAGACTGTGTTTGGTTCTAAAGTGCTTTAGCTTTTGAGCTTTGCCTATGGACATGTGTGGTGTAGGGAGAAGCCAGCACCTCGGTCACTGAGACTCTAGACCCGTCACCGCTTTTGTCATTGTGTGCTTTGTAAGGCAATCCCACCCTTCTCGCCTTCTCCAGGTTACCACTGGCTGCTTTCTGTCACTGAATTAGTGGTCTTTTCTAGGCTTTTGTACATAAATCTTTTTTTATTGATTTTTATTGAGCTCTACATTTTTTTCTGCTCCATTCCCTGCCTCTCCCCTACCCTTCAACCCTCTCCCAAGGTCCCCATGCTCCCAATTTACTCAAGAGTTTTGTCTTTTTCTACTACCCATGTAGATTAGATCTTAGGGTCCTCACTGCTTGTTGTCTAGGTTCTCTGGGATTGTGATTTGTGGGCTGGTTTTTTTGCTTTATGTTTAAAAACCACTAATGAGTGAGTGCATTGTCTTTCTGTGTCTGGGTTACCTCACTTCACTCAAAATGATGTTTTCTAGCCCCATCCATTTGCCTGCAAAATTCAAGATGTCGTTATTTTTTTTTTCTGTGTAGTACTCAATTGTGTAAATGTACCACATTTTCCTTATCAGTTCTTCGGTCGAGGGGCATTTAGGTTGTTTCCAGGTTCTGGCTATGACAAGCAATGCTGCTATAAACATAGTTGAGCACATGTCCTTGTGGCACGATTGAACAACCTTTGGATATATACCCAAAAGTGGTATTGCTGGGTCTTGATGAAGGTTGTTTC
>LOEQ01000729.1:98898-109216 GCA_001685075.1 Bramus lutescens | reverse complement strand
TGTGTGTGTGTGTGTGTGTGTGTTGGCTAGTCTTCAAGAATGGCTCCTGTGAACCATGTACTCCACAATGTGAATTCCCCTCCCCTTGAATCTGGAGGGGCCTGGGACTTTGGCTCTGTCTAGATTGACATTGCGATGGAGTAAGTCTGAAGCCCTGGCTGCCTGGGTGCATGTGTGCAGTGTGGCAAGGATCAGCATGGCATCTGTGAAGAGCAACAGTCAGAGACAAGTTTCACTTTCTCTCAAACAGATAGGGTCGGGGGAGCAAAGGGGGCAGTCCAGGCCAGGTCAAGCCTCTGCCTGGGCTGGGGCCCTTTCTCTGGCCTTCCTTCACCAGCCTTTTCTCTGCTGACTTTTTCTAAGATAAGTCTTCCTACTGTCCCCAGTGACCGCCCTGGTTCCCAAGGCTTGGGGAGAGGGGGGGTTGTTACTAACCAAGGACAGACAGGTACCCACTCGGCTCATCTACCGCGTGATCCCCTTTGATTCCTACCCATTGGAGGCTTCATGTACCAGGAAGCCCTCCTCTACCCTACCCAGTTCTCATCCCCTTTATGCAGGCTTGGAGACTAGTCTGACAGCTCCTCCTTTGAGCATTGCATTCTGCAGGTGCTACCTGGGCACGGCGGCCCGCCCTCCGGCCCGCCCTCCGCGCGAACTGGGCATGCCCAGAAGTGCGTAGACGAACCCGAAAGCTCGGGTCTGCGGAAGACTCTACCCTACGCCACCCATGGAGCGCATCGAGGGGGTGGCCGTGGGCCTCTGTTCCCGCTCGCCCTACCTGCGGCCTCTCACGCTGCATTATCGCCAGGTGATCCGCCCTGCGTGCGCATTTCCGCGCTCACTCCCTCCAAGGCCCCCACCCCGCCCCGGGCCCGCAATGCGATCCCGCCCCCCCCGGTTAGGCTCCGCCCCCCGAGCTCACGCCTCTGCCCCGAGTGGGTTCTCTGAGCACGAGCTCCGCCCCTCTGCTGTCCTGACCGCCGGTTTTTAGACTCAGTCAACCCGGAATGACCAGGGAAGGACATTCGAGGATAACCTTTCTTCCATCCAAGGCAGATTGACTGACCTTCCATTTCTGACCGCCCATCGATGCTTTTATGCAGTTGGACCTATTGATTACCTTGGATATCGGGGCAGGAAGGACTCTGGGAAAAGAAGCCCACCTTGGGATGGGAGACACCCTCCTTTGCGCCTTCCTTTCAGCTCCTCCTTCAAGCCTTAGCGGAAAAGCTTCTGCCTCCCAGCTAGCTCAACCTTTCCCAGCTTTCAAAGCAACAGGGACAGTAGATAGCTGTCTCACTTGGCCCACAGAAAGCATTTGTTGAGCTTAGTTGCTGCCATCTCTCTCTTCTCTCACCCTGTGATCTTCCAGCGAGTTGGTCCTTTTCCTCTACCCTGCATGGCCCTGTCTAACAGACCTCTGACACTGCCTGTTTCCGTTCTCTGTGCTGTCCGATGCACACCGTTTTCCTGACCTGATCAATGTAACCCTGCCTGGGTTTTAGCCCCTGTCAAACCACCCAGGGTTTGGTGTATGCCCAGCACCCCACCCCCAAACCTCCCTGTTACATCTGTCCCTCTCACCAGCGAGGTGGCTTCCAGCCTGAAGATCCTCTTGGCCCTCTTGTGTTTGCTGTGCACGGGTACCCCCCACCCATCCACCCCAGGACACAGAATTCTTCTCCCAAGGTGCAGTCAAGGGCAGTACAGGCTTGGAGGAGCAGTTGGGTTCAGTTGAGGGACATGGGGGGTCACTTTCCTTTTACTTTTCACTGGCAAGTGACATGGGATGGACATTGTAACTGTTCGCACCCAGGCCCTGGGGCTCTGGCGGGCAGTTGGTGGGAGCAGGGTAGTTCCCGCTAGTTCTGCCATGACTAGTGACAACTTCCTGGGAAGTGCTGTGGGGTGGTTTTGTAGCCTTGGCTGGCAGCCCACCGGCACATTTCTGCTGATGGCATCGGTAACCAGAGCTCAGCTGAGCAGCAGCAGCAGCCCCAGCAGCGGTACTCANGGCTGGGGGCTGGTAGACAGTCAGACCAAAAGCAGGGGCCCAATGGCCCTATGCAGCAGATGTCCACCGCTACATTCTGGGCCTGTCTCTCTCTCTCCTGGCACCAGTGTCAGCTTCTCTGGCTCCCCCATACAAAATGTTTGACCTTGAGTCAGTAGGGTCCTTTGGAGTGAGACTTTTCGAAGAGAAGCTGTGGGGGTGGGCAAGACTGACTGACTACGTGCAGCCTGGGCGAGTAGCCTTCTTTGGAGCCTGCCTGGGTGGCTGGATGTCAGGCAGGCCTGGGCTCGCCTCGTGGGGTGGTGCTTCAACGGCCTCCTGGGCAGCCTGGCCTGCCTAGGACATTGGCTCTCTTCTCCCCCTGGAAACCAGGCTGCTGCCACCCTCCCAGGATCTCTCTGCCTGCAGGCTCAGTCTTTCTGATTCGGACTGTTGCCTGTGAGGCTCTCCCATGGTAGCAGTACCCTTTTCCACCTGTAGGCCAACACGAGGAAGCCCTTGTGGCTGTTCATCAGCATCCTCTCTTCGTTGCTGGGCCACACTCTGTTTCTGGGACCCAGACCCCTGTCTATTTTGCAACTTGGATGGAGCCCCAGCATCTGTGGTAGGCTGGCTATGGCTCATTGAATGACCGAAAGGTGGGCTAAGCAGACGGGTTAGGTGTCTCCAGACCCCAGACAGCCTGTCTTACCAAATGGCATCTTGATGATGGAATGGTGGGGCCTTCCTAACCTTGTATACAGAGCACCATTGACATCCATTCTAGCTGCACTATACTGCCTACACCACATGCAGGATCCACAAGACCGTGGGATGTGTAAGAGATAGCCTGAGCCTGAAGCAGGGTGGAGCCAAGTAGCCAAGTGGATCTGATATCACCAGACCCACAACTGCAGTGTAAACTGTCCAATGGCCCAAGGGAGCTTCAGCAGTAAACAGCTGACTTCGGCTTTGCCCATCTGGGATCCTCCCTGCCCTGCCTAAGGGTGTCACATCTGCCCTTCCTGGATCCTCCTAGTTCCTTCCCACGCTTGGTGGCAGCATAGGTCTCTGTAGTACTTTGTGCTCATGAAATACCTTTCCTGCTCTTTGCCCAGGGTTTCTACCTTATCCTTCCCAGAATACCAGGCTATCCTGACCTCTGAGGAAAGCTCATCACCTCCACCTGCTGCATGGCCCCATTCCTGATGGCTATAGGCAGGCGTTGGGCCTCCCTACTGGGGTCTGTCTGGCCCATGTGCCTCCATCTGTTGCTGGCAGCCATTCACCCTACCCTGTCTCTTTCAGGATGGTGTCCAGAAGTCCTGGGACTTCATGAAGACACATGACAGGTAAGAGGGGCTGGCCTGGTCATTACAGAACACCCCCCCCAGTTTCTGCTCTCCTTGGTGCCTTCAAACACCCCCCACTGGTTCTCATGTCCCTCAGGTCTGGTGGCTAAGTCATGTAGTAGCTGGGGACACCAGGCCCCTGGTGGCAGGCCAGCCCTTCTAGGGCTGAAGAATCTGCTGATCTTACTCCTCAGGATCCAGAGAATGGGCTAATGTGGTTTGAGGGGTGTGACAGTTGGGAAACTGGCCAGCAGGGGCCTTTACTTTCTCAGCTGCCCAATACATTGTCTCCCCCTGCCCCTATTCTGTGAACTGGAACTTAACAAGTCTGGCCAGGGCCTGACTGTGTGACCTTCCTATCTGAGCACTGTACTGGCTTTTTGTCCCGTCTGAGCATTGGACTGATTGTGTGTCCTATCTGAGCAATGGACTGACTGTGTGTCCCATCTAAGCAAGGTACCACCTTTTCTGTGTTGTCAAGAAAAGAGAGGAGGCACCATAGGAACAGGAGGATGGGAACTGGGGCTCTGGAGAGAGGGGAGCAAGCCTTACTGAGCTCCGTTCTCCCATGCAGTGTGACCATTCTCATGTTCAACTCCTCCCGGAGAAGCCTGGTGTTAGTGAAGCAGTTCCGGCCAGGTGAGACCAGCTGGGTGGGCAGGAGTTGGGAAGGGGAATTACAGTGTGCTTTCAGGCCCTTAATCCTGAGCATCTGAATGCTGATGCTGTGGTGGCTTTAGGGGAAACTGAGGTTCCGCAAGAGGTGCTTGGCCCAGAGTAGATTACCCTGAGGTGAGCACCATGTGACTGTCCTTCCTCCCATACCAGCTGTATATGCAGGCGAGGTGGAACGCCTCTTCCCAGGGTCTCTGGCAGCTGTGAACCCGGACCAGCCCCAAGAACTNTGGCTCAGTGGGAGTCATGGTGGAACTCTGTGCTGGCATCGTGGACCAGCCTGGGCTCTCACTGGAAGAAATAGCCTGCAAGGAGGCTTGGGAAGAATGTGGCTATCACCTGGACCCCACCGATCTGCGCCAAATTGCCACATACATGTAAGGAGGCTTGGCAGAGTTGGGTGCTACCAAGTGGTGTAAGGGATAAGACAGGCTGCCAGTGAGTGGGTGAGAACCCTGTCCCTGAGGGTGTACAAGCATGGGACTGGAAGAGGGTTGATGGACCATGCCTCAGCTCCTAGGCTAGGGTGCTTTGGGGCTGGTTCTGGAGCATGCTCAACCCTGTGCCCCTACCCTGCAGTCCCAGACATGTGGGGTTGGGCTCCGGGTGGCAGCTGCTGCCGACAGATGCCCCACTTCCTGTGGGATTAAGCACCGGGCGCTGGGGGTGGGGTGAGTCACAGCTCTGTTCTCAGCCGGTGGCTCAGGAATGAGAGGGAAGGACAAGTCCCGAGGAGGGGAAGGAGGAGGGGACTACCCCCTACTGAAGCCCAGGTGCCAGAGGCCATTCAGGCTTCCCTCAGGCAACCAACCAGGACTACCTTCCTCAAATGAGAAGCCACTCCTTGCCTCAGGATGTTGTGTGGATCCTTGACAGCTGAGCTCTTAGGGCAGAAAGAGGGTCTTATGGTGCCTGTCACCCCAAAAGGTTGAGCACCACCTTCTGACCACCTTTACAGGGGCCTGAGTCCACCTTCAACCATGAAGGACTAGAGTCCCTGTCCCCTCTCTTCTGGCACACTCTACACAGCCAGGGCTGGACCTCACCCTGTAGCACCTAGCTGTGATTGGACCATGTTGGATCCAGTGTTGATCATCTTGCCTCTGAAGGGTTGGTCTGTCCCCTTTTCTGTGTCCCCTCCATGTGGACAGCCAGTGATGCCAGGATCTTTCAACTTCCAACATGGCAGTGTTTAGGACAAGGGAATCTAAGGAACTTGATCTTCATAGGAGTTTGGCTAGTGTGTGGAGCTGACAGGGATGGAAGGAAGTTAGCTTTGGGGGTGGGGGTGGGGGTCCTGGCAGATGTTTGAGGACAAGGGAACCACCTTGTCTTGAGAGGTTTCATAGGCAAGGCCTCTGGACTGTGTCCTGACTGAAGGTACTAGAGAGCCAGGCACAGTTCTGGACAGTGATTGTTCTACTCAGACTTATATTTTGAAGAGGAGGGTGTGGCTGTGAGGAAGCATGACTGAGGGTAAGGTTAAGTAAAAGTCAGAACATCTGTTTCTATGGGCCTTACTGGGATGGAACAGACAGGAGCCTATCCATGGTTCCCTGCCCAAGACCAGAAGTAAGCCAGTTCACTCCCTTGATAGCCATACATGACTAGACCCAGGGGAGGAAGCTAAAAGGTTTCCCTATTGTTGCTTTGTTGTGTGAATTACATTAGAGCCTGCTGAGGCTGGAGGCAGCCTCTGGCCTGACCAGACCACATATGCTGGCTCCCTCATAAGTTAGGGAAACTGAGGCTGCATAGATTGGCTGATTTCAATCATAGGTATAAGTCATGACTACCAGGAAAATGGACCATCAGGTAGGGGTCTGTGGGGATAAAGGGATATCTGGGCATGGTCAGTCTTGGGGGTGTCCTCCTCTTGGGGGTTGGCAGTCATGGAATATTTCCCAGTTCTGCTCCCGCCTCCATGAAGCATCCTGCTGAGAGTTCCCACCTCTACCTGTCTGGAACTGTGCTGCATCTGGTCTTTATGCGAAGAGGCCTGTGAACCCCACCACCACCCCCAGTCCCTGGTTTCTCCATGGCTCCCCAGCCAATCAGGAGACCCCTGATTGGGTCTTAACAGTTATGGAAGTCAGAGGTCCTGTTTCGGTACCCAGCAGGAGTTGTGGGCAGGGAGGGGCCTAGGGAACAGAGTCTAAGGGGCTATCATAGATTCTAGTTCTACTTGCTTAGGACCTCATGGCTTCTGCATATCTAGTCTCCATCCAGGGTCCTTGATGTTCCATGCAGGGTCTCAAAAGCTGCATTTAGGGCTGCCAGCCACAACCACGATCCATCCAGGTGCAAAGATAGCAGACTCCAACTCCTGTGGCTGTGGGGTAGAGGCCACTTCCTGGCTGGCTGTTACCCTGGAACCCTCTCAGATCTCAGTGATGCCTGCAGGCTCCTGCCATTTGCCCCCTTACAACACAGCAGCTTGTTCTGGTCTCTGTTAGCAGAGAGTTTCAGACTTCCTCAAATTTTGAGCTTGAAGCTGTCTTGTGTGTTCATTTCATTAGGCCAGCCCTATGCAGGTATCTCCCTTGGGATGAATTCAGTCAGGTAGCCAAGCAGGCTCCTGGGTTCATGATCTTTGTAAGATGCCTCTGACATTTTTGTTTCCCCCTAAATGTCAGTTATCATATTCGTCTTGACAGTTTGATGGCAAGCATAGGCATTTGGTGACTGAGCCACCTCCAGCCCACTTACCAAATTTGTCTTTAAAATCATTTCAGTGCTCTTTGCGTCTCTTTCCTAATTGGCATGAGACCCCTCCTCTGCCATATGATAGCCTAGTGACAGAAGGCATGCCCAACATGCATCGGGTGCCCCCCGCTCTAGAGGCATAAATTACATGGATGCACCCACCAAGAGTGGTATTTGGGAAGGGTGAAGCCACTCAGAGTTCTGCCCAAAAGAAAGCCAGAGAAAGAAGCATGGAAGCAGGGTGGCTGGCAGGGTCACCATGGTGTCTCGGCCTTCTCTGTTTTACCCGACAGGTCTGGAGTAGGACTGACTAGCTCTAGGCAGACCATGTTCTACACGGAGGTGACAGATGCCCAGCGAAGTGGGCCTGGTGGAGGCCTAGCTGAGGAAGGAGAACTCATCGAGGTGGTACATCTGAATTTGGATGATGCCCAGGCCTTCGCAGACAACCCCAATATCCCCAAGACTCTTGGTGTTATCTTTGCTATTTCTTGGTTCTTTAGCCAGGTGGTTCCCCACCTGAGTCTCCAATGAGACCCTGGGACTGGACAGGCTGATCCATTCCACTTGTCCTTGTGCTCTGCACACTCAATAAATCCTGTATAATTTTCACTGATGGCCACTGGCCTTTAGCACAATGACCTGCGGTGAGGAACAGTGTCATGAGGGGTAGCAAAACTTCCTTATCTCCTTACAAACCCCTCTGTTCCTCCTCAGACTGTGCAAGTGGATGCTCTGGGAGGCAGGGGGGGCTGTAGGTGGACTGGTGCAACAAGCCTGGGATACTGTCGGGTGGAGTAGCCAACTCAGGAGGGGACCAGGGGACCACCATTCACTGTGCACAACGTGAGTTGTATCTACAGTAGAGACTGAGCCTGGCCTCAGCTGAGAGGAAATGGGCACAGTGCTGCCCATTCCAAAGAGTGTGTACTGCCTGATCTGGGCAGATACAGGATCCCTGCCATGCCTGGGCTAGAACTGGACTGCCACTGTCCAGGAACTCACTGCCAGGGGATACTCTGTATCTGGTGTCTCCAGTGCCCTCTCTGTGATTTATGGGCCATGTGACCTCAGTTGGCCTGCAGGACATAAGTAATGTCTGTGGTCATCTTAGTGTGGGTGGCCTGGTCTTGTGTGGAACTGCCTTAGGAATGTGACAGCTTACAGTGCTGCTGGCCTTGGTCTGTGGCCTGAGGTTGGGGCTACATGAGAAGTATGCAGGTGTACGGAGTCTTCCTCCAGGTCCCCAGGTTACCTAACATGGACAAAAGGGCATGCTGTCCCACCTAGCCAGCTGCTTGGACCACAGGAACATACATAGGCCCTCTGAGAGAGGTACAACATCTAATGGTTCTGTAAGTTGGCTTGTCTGGGAAGTGAGCATCTTCTGTGACATCCTGGGGGGTGGGGATCAGCCAAAGTCATGGCCCTGGAAGGATACCCCCTTCCCCTCTGTAACTCAGTACAATGAAACTCAGGTAATGACCTGTGTCTGTGAACATGTCCTGGGGCTCTGAGTCCCAATGTCCCCTTGTATGAGGCCAGGAGCTGAAGTGTTGGAATCCTAGTTGTAGACATTGAGATAGGGATGCTGAGGAGGGTGAGGGGCCCTTTGTCTCCTTACAGCCCCCTGTCCTGCCCTGGAGAATGGAGGGCACCAGCTTCACCCCGCCCCTATGCCCCAGGTGGGTGTGACATTGAGGCACAACCCTGAGAAGGTTGTGACATGTGGACTGCTCAGATAGCACCACCTGTATGCAAATGTTTGTAGCAATTTAGGTGGGGCCCAGCCAGACAAGCAGCCACAGCTTTTTTTTAATTTGGAAGGGTTCTTAAGTGTTTATCCAGGAGCTAAATACAGGGGGGCAGGAGGGCACAGTGACCCAGGTTCACCCTGATGGTCCCAGGACAGGAGTATATCCAGCCATGGCCATGCCTGATGCCCACCATCAGAATCCTATGACCCTCAGGATTGCCCTTGGATGTTTGCTCTCTGACGGGCAGAGTGAGGGAGGGCTCTGGCAGTCTGGAGGATGGGTTAGGAGTCAGGGCACCTGGGCTTGGGTAAAGTCCAGTCCCTCACTCTGATCTGCAGGCTGGTGGGCAGATCAGCAGGCACCATTGCTGCCTCTAATGGAGCTGGCATTGATTTCCCAGCTTGGGGTGGGGGGGACTGTAACCGGAAACTCCCCTCCCTGGCCTCTATATTTAGCATCACAGGACATAGGCGGAAGCATAGCTCACTCCCAAGCCCAGCCAGCTCTGTCCAAATCCTGGGTTGCCTCATCCTTCAGCCAGCTCCTGAGGCCCCTCTCTTGCCTCTCCAGCTCAAGCTAAGCACCCATTCAGAACATGCCCAGACCCTTAGTGCTAGGGATCTTGGAGAGAGCCACCAGGTGGGAGGCCAAAGGGTATCATGCCCAATGGGTGATGAAGGCCTTCCTGAACAGGCAGAGCAGCTGACCCTGCAGGGTCAGGTCAGGGTTCCTTAAGTATGCTAGGAGCAGCATGAAGGTTTTTAGGTTTTAGCATAAGGTTTTTAAGGTATGTGAGGGAAACAGTTCTCCACACACAGGTTCACTGCCCCTGGCAATTCTGCCCAAGGGCTGCAGAAATCTGTGTAGGGAGGGGAACTTCAGTGCAAGTGACCACCTTTCATACCTTCAGCATCTCCTGGTCACTATCAGGTAAGGTTGTGGCACCCAGAAGTCAGGAGAGGAGATAGTCACCACTGTGGTGATGACAACTGGTCATGGCAGGTGTCACCCAGGTATTGAATATACTACCTAATATTCACCAGTTGTTCTTCTAACCAAGGAGACCCAGGTCTCACTCACAAAGGGCCTGGATAGACGGGAGGAGGGGTCCTGATCCACATCTCCCTGCTTTCCAAGGCATGTTGTGTTCCTACAAGGTGAGTCCTGTGTCTTAGCCTGATGAAGAATCTTTCCCTGGGCCACTGCACCCTCAGCTCTGAGCAGGGGTGGTGGAGATGGGGGTAGGCTGAGTCAGGCAGTCACCCAGAAACCCATGGTTAGTATACCATGGCTCTGCCTGCTGGCCTGTCCTCCCACAGCTGCCTGATAGCAGGAAGCAGGGAGGCACACAGGGATGGACTGCAGGGCTGTCCCTGGGTTCTAGTTCATGCTGACTGAACTCTCTTTACCCCTGCACTGCCTAGACACCCTAGATACTGTCCTAGACACCTGTGCCTCTCAACAGCACCATGGCATCTCCTTGACCTCCCCTTGCATCCTCCATGCCACACCCAGGAATCTTGTTGAAAATGTAAGTCATGTGGGAAACAGCCCAGCCAGGCTCTCTGTGACTTCCCACTGGTGTCTGCAGGAAGTCTGCAGCATTGCCATCCACTTTGGTTTGGGTATTTGGTCCTCATAAGCCCTGTCAGGTTCTTTTTGGCCCCAGGACATTGACATGTCATTCCTTCTCCTTGCTGCCCCACCGTCTGGGTCTCATGGCGATGGCAGGGGGTGGAGGCACCTGGTTTTATACTCTTATGGTTTGCTGGCCATAATTTTTTAAATATTTATTTATTTATTTATTATGTATACAACATTCTGTCTGTGTG
>LOEQ01000729.1:56325-67662 GCA_001685075.1 Bramus lutescens | reverse complement strand
ACCATGTGGTTGCTGGGAATTGAACTCAGGACCTTTGGAAGAGCAGGCAATGCTCTTAACCACTGAGCCATCTCTCCAGCCCATGGAACTGGTTTTTTGTTCCTTACAGTTGTTCTGGCCATTCTAGGTCCTTTACATCTCATATGAGTATTCAGGTCAACTTGCCATTTTCTATGCCTGAAAAACAACTGTCACTTTACAATTTTTTTCTAACAGATTTATTTATTTTATTTTATGTGTATGAGTGTTTTGTCTGTATGGGTGTATGCACGCTATATCTGTGCTGAGGTCAAGAGAGGACATTGGATCCCCTGGAACTGGAAATATAGATGGTTGGGAGCCACCCTGGAGGTGCTGGGGACTGGAGAACAGAAAGCGCTCTTAACCACTGACCTGTTGCTCCAACTCCTTGTCGTTCTTTTTAATTTTCAATTAAATAATTGAATTTCAATATTTCAATTAAATAATCATGTTTCATAAGAAGCCACAGCAAAGCCTAAGTCTGGCATCCTCCGTTGAGGTGTCTCGTGCAGCTCTTGGGCCTCCTTAAAGCCAGGACTCAAACTGTCAAAAGTTGTCACCATTATGGGCTTCACTTGTGGACCAGTGTTTGCAGCTTGTCTCCTGGCCTGCATTTGTGTATTTCCATGACATTTCATCTTGAGTGTAGAGTCAGTCAACCAATCCTGGGTCAGCGCGTTATCACAGCCCCCCACAGGAGAACTCCAGTGTTATTCCCTGAGTCACACTCTCCACCCCTTCATCAGACCCTGACAACCATTAATTCTTTCTTCATCTGCTATTGGTTGGACACGAAGTACCTACCCTGAATGGCTCGGGGTGGTCCAGCTGTGAGCTGACTGGCTCATGGGTGGGCTAAGGAACTGGAGAGCTCATACTGGAGGCGTCAGGAGCTTGGGCAGCTGGAGGACGTGAGTCACAGGGGTGTGCATCTGTAGAGGACATTTGTCCCTGCCTGCCCCCTCAGCTTCCTGGCTGACAGGAGACTGGCTTTCCTCTTCCACATGCCCTTTCTATGCTACCGCTAAAAAGCAACAGAGCCCTGCACGGGTGGAAACCTCTGGAATCCTGAGCCAAATTCCTCCTATAAGTCACAGTGACAGAAAGCCAAGTGCTTGTTTCTATAATCGTGTCATTTTAGAGATATGTTGAATTAACAAAAAAGCCTGAGCCTATCTTCCTTGAGTCCTAAATAATCACCCAAATTACTGCACACACCAACAGCATGTCCTTTTTTTACTTCTGACTATTATACCATTATGTGGACTTACTGAGGTTTGTTTAGCTGTTAAAGGACATGAATTATTTCCTCTTCCAGACACTTACAAATAAAGTGCCTGTCTACCCCTGAGCAGACGCCTGTGTGAGTGCCCTTTCTCCCTGCTTGGGAACAAACGTCCAAGAGCAGAAATGCTGGGGTGGAAGGTAAGTGTACCTTTACGTTTTTCTTTAAGTTCGTAAGATTTATTTTTAGGATAGCTTTAGGGTCGCAGTAAAATTAAGCTGAAAGTAGACTTCCTGTAGACTCCCTGACCCCTCAGCCTCTGGCACCTTCCATGCCCAGAGGCACCTTTTCTGTGATTGACCTACCATCCTTAGACACCAGCTGTGTCATACTGGACCACTTCCAGCTCTAATCCCCTGGGCGCCCCTCTTCACCCCAGAAGTCACTGATTTCATGAGTGTTTTCTGCTTTCACCAGGATACCATGTTGGGTAGCCACAGGGTCTAGTCTCTTCAGACTTTCTTCTACTTAGTCAAATACATTTCCCTCCCCCCATGTCTTTCCATGGACGGATGGTTCATTTCTTCCTACTAAGGTGTGCATGCTGCCCCCTGGACCGTACTTATTCATCCATTACACTGTAAGAATACCTCAACTGCTTTCAGGTTCTTGTAATTAAAAGCTGGTGGCTATAAACATTCATGTTTGGGGTCTGGGTGAACATGTGTTCAGGAGTCAGTTGCCTCATTCTCCAAAAGCATGTACCCCAGGTTTCACCAGCAGCAGTGAGAGAGAGAGAGAGAGAGAGAGAGAGAGAGAGAGAGATTGTTGTATATTTCAGGCAACAATTTTTTATCAAACACGGCTTTTGCATACACCATCCCACCATCTGCCTTGTCTTCCCATGCTCTTAACATCATCTTTCCCAGAGCAGGAGGCTTTGAAGGTGTTGTTTTTTCTTGGCATTTGTGGTAGCTTGAATGAGAATGGCCCTCAAAGGCTCATATGTTTGAATACTTGGTCTCCAGCTGGTAGAACTATTTGGGAAGGATTAGGAGGTGTGGCCTTGTTGGAGGAGGTGTGTCCTGGGAGCAGGCTTTGAGGTTTCAAAAGACTCCCATCATCCCCAGTGTGTTCTCTCTGCTTCCTACTTACAGATCCAGATGTGAGCTCTCAGCTGTTCCTGCTGCCCTGCCTTTGCTCAGCCATCATGGACTCTAATCTCTGAAGCCATAGGCCAATTAAATGCTTCCTTTCATAAGGTGTTTTAGTCCTGGTGTTAAGACAGCATTTGTCCTGTTTGATGCTTTCTGAGCTTCCTGGAGGTGTGACCTGTTATTTGACATTGATTTTGGGGAAACTCTCAGTTACTATTGCATCAGATATTTCCTCTGCTTCTTCCTTTATTCCTCTGTCTGTCCCTCATGGGTGGGTATTACACTTTTGGGGTGGGTAAAGTTCCTGGATGAACTGTTTATTGAGTTCTTTTCCTCTCTCTCTCTGTCTTAGTTAGGGTTTCTATTGCTGCAATTAAAACACCATGACCAAAAAAGCATGTTGGGGAGGAAAGGGTTTATATGGCTTATACTTCCATATTGCTCTTCATTATTGAAGAAGTCAGGACAGGAACCTAAACAGGGCAGGATTCTAGAGGCAGGAACTGATGCACGGTTATGGAGGAGTGCTGTTTGCTCCTCATGGCTTGTTCAAACTGCTTTCTTAAGAACCCAGGACCACCAGTTCAGGGATGGCACCACCCACCATGGGTTGGACCCTTCCCCATTGATCACTAATTAAGAAAATGCCTTCCAGCTGGATCTCATGGAGGCATTTCCTCAGCTGAAGCTCCTTCCTCTCCGATGATTCTAACTTGTGTCAAATTGGAACACAAAACCAGCCAGTACTCTCTTACATTTATTTATTTATTCTTCTTTCTCTGTCTCCGTGTGTGTGTGTGTGTACATATAAGGAAGTCAGAGGATAACTTGAGGAAATTGGTTCCTTCTCTCTACTACATGGGTCCCAGGGAATTGAGGTCATCAGGGTTTGTGATGAGCTTCTTCATTGAGCCGTATCACAGGACCTCTCCTCCTCTTCTCTTCTCTTCTCTTCTCTTCTCTTCTCTTCTCTTCTCTTCTCTTCTCTTCTCCTCTCCTCTCCTCTCCTCTNCCTCTCCTCTTCCCCTTTCCCTCCATCCACACCCCCATCCTGCTGTTTAGCCCAGTATGGCCAGAGTCTGGATCCCCTGCCTCAGTGTCTCAAGCACTAAGGTGACTGGTATCACCACAATGCTTCTTTTCAGGTTCTATTGTCATGACCCTGAGCTCAGAGACCCTCTGCTCAGCTGTGTTTGTCCGCTGCACAGCCAGTCATGGGTGTTCTCCAATTCTGTTTGGTGATTTTGGTTTCTGGGTTCCTTTGTACCCTTTCCTAAGACTCTACCTCTATGTTTTCATTGCCTGATGGGTTCATTCATCATTTCCTCTATCAGAAGAGCCCTTAGCACCAGTGTCAGAGCTGGGTTATATCTGCAGGAGCTCCTGTCTGATTCTCTAGCACTTCTGTCACCCTTGACTAGGGTTCTGAGGCTGCTTCTGCTTCTGCAGGCTTTGCTTTGTCATTTGACATGTTTGTCAGTCTCGCTCAAAGTTGGCCATGATGAACAGGTAAGAGCAAGTGCAGTTAAGTGGTCTTGGCCTTGGTGACCAACATTTTAGCCTATGATCCTGGGCTGGGGGCCGAACTGGTACTTCTCTCCTGTTACCTAGTTGGCAGCTGCCTCCTGAGGGAACTGCCAGGAAGGCCCAATGCTCTGGGCTTTGTAAATGGCTCCTTTCCCTCTCCCACAGGGGGTCTACAACATGATGATTCCCCCACCCCCAACATTACAAACTGTGATAACCTGGTGAATCTCAGGAGAAAAAAAAAATCTTGAAAATGGGGTCTCCTGGTAGGTCCCAGGAAAGACCTGGCTGGGAACTGTTTGGGGGAGCTGCTGGCAACCTGCTTCCCCATTGCCATGGTCTGAAGCCTCTGCTCCGGGAGTTCTGGTTTTCAGGGTTCACCTCTCCAGCTCTGGGACCATGGTTTTGCTTCTTTCTTGTTAGTGCCTTGCTGCTGGTAGGAGGAAGTTCCTGTTTGGCTTTGTGAGAAGCGTCTGGTTGATTTCCTGAGAGGCTGAAGCTCCTGCTGGGATCTTGTGGGCCAGCGTTCTGCACAGATCAACCCGAGTGGCTCAGAAACAAACCAGTCTTCTGAGCCGTGAGTGAGCTTTGGTCAGTACTTCACTCAGATTCTTGTGCTTTCTCCCAGCAATGCCTTGCTGTCATCAATTTTAAAATTAGCTTGCTCATTTCCAACTACAAAGTGACATTTGTTCATTGGGGAGAATTGTGAAAAGACAGAAAAGTACAGAAACTGTTTTGAATGTTGGGGGTGGAACTCTCATCCCACCATACAGAAAGAAGAGCAGTTGGCACGGGCTTCCCCAATGCTTGGTTCTCTGTCCTCTTTACATGTATTTATTACCATGCAAAGTCACATGGCGTAGATCATGCAGTCCCACCCTTCGCCAAATGCTTGGCTCATGCTTTGTGGTTCCCATTGACAGGCAGATCACATCCGTCACATCCTCACTGTGCATGCTGAGCCCACTGCTGCCATGGGCATGGAACTCTCCCAGTTCCACTTCTTTCTCGGCATTGACCCTCCACCCCTCACCAACCTTGTGTCCTCAGCCTTGCTAGCTCCTCTTCTTGTTTCTGCTTTTGAGAAACAGCCTGGGTTTGGTTGATGGTGGAGGTGGGGACTGAGTCATCTGGCCAATTTGCTGTATAAATTCCTAGACACTAAATTGCTGGGTTGCAGGTCACAGAGCATTTAGAATCCGTGCTGTCAAATTGCTTCCAAAAATGTTTTCTAATTTGCATACAGCAGAGCCCAGCTCTTCAGCCAGTCAGTCAGAACTCGTCACAGGAGAGTTCCCAGACATGGAAACCTCCTACACCTACCCCCTGGCAGTCCTGTGGGAACCTAAGCATCAGCAGGACTGGGCATCAGTAGAGCTGGGCATCAGCAGGGTTGGGCATCAGAAGGACTGGGCATCAGCAGGACTGGGCATCAGCAGGGCTGGGCATCAACAGGACTGGGCATCAGCAGGACTGGGCATCGACAAGACTGGGCAACAGCAGGACTGGGCATCAGCAGCGCTGGGCATCAGCAGGGCTGGGCTTCGACAGGGCTGGTCATCAACAGGGCTGGGCATCAGCAAGGCTGGGCAGCAACAGGGCTGGGCATCATCAGGGCTGGGCATCAGCAAGGCTGGGCAGCAACAAGGCTGAACAGAGCCAGGAAAGCATCCCCGTGTGTGTGGCCTGAGTGCAGCCAGGTGTAGGCAGCCACACGAGCGCTGGGATGACTGGCAAGCCTGGAGACCACGGATTCCCTCTTCCCTTCACACTGCCAGCCTGTTCATCCACATTCTTGGGGTCCCCCTGACTTCCACAGCTAGGTGGCCTTTGGCCCTGTCAAGATGGACCATATGAGACTTTGCTTCTCACTGTAACAGCCACACAACAGGAATTCTGCATGCCTCAGTCTACTTCAGTACAGCTGTAGTTGAGCCAGCCTACATATGGGAGCCCCAGTTTCACTCTGCCCTTAGGGGCATGAAGCTGGGGAAGTGGGTTTGCCCACCACTTAGCAGTTCACCATGGCTGGCAAATCAGTCAGGCCCTGCCCTCAGGGAATCCATCCTGGTTTGATGATACCACTTTCTCTTCTCCCCACTCCTCATCTTCTAATCCCCACCTTCTCCAGAAATAATAAAACTCTCCAGTGGTTTTCCACACTGTTTAAGTCCTCCAGGAGTCCTGTGTTAGCCTGAAGACCCTTACTTCTGTCCTCCCTAGCTCCTGCAGCTCTGGCAGAGCCTGGCCCGGGCAGCGTAAAATGCAGCTCCATCCCACCCTTCACTCCTCACCTTCCCTGGCCTGCCACAGCCAAGCAGCTCCTTGGTTTGATGTCCCTCGCTGTTGACCTTCCTCCTGTGGACGCATGGTCCAGAATGTGTGGCCAGGCTGGGCCACCGTGCTCTGCCCAGGTGAGGCGTGGGCATGGACTCCCAGAAGGTACTCTCACACACAAGCAAAAGAATAACTGTCACACATGTTGTGGTCAGTCCTGTTTTGCTCGTGTCCTAAGGATGTGACCAGTGCAACCCAGGATATCTCAGAGCCGGACTAATTTAACTTTGTTAAGTTTATGCACTGACACCCCCTACTCCTCCCACCCCTGCCAATCACAGCCTGTTTAAGAAGGGTAATGTGAGGCAGCAAGTGCCTTAGCTCTGAATATTGCCGGGGAGAAATCTGGGGTCAGCCGTGCCCTCCCTCCTCTGTCTGTGCGGCCACACGATTTATGCCAGACCTGCCTGTGCTCAGCCTGCCAGTGTCTCTCCGGCACTCACCTGCATCCAGGGTCTGGGAATCTGCAGATACCATCCAAGTGCCCGTCACCAAGGGGCCTGCTGGCCTCTGCATACTTGTGCCCTTGTGTTGGACTGGAACTCGGGAGCTGGAAGAAGAGCTAGGCTCTGACTCACTGTTCACGGGACAAGGTGTTGTGACTCCCCTCTTCCTGCAGAGGCTGTGCATCGGTGGGCATAACTAGCTCAGGTCAGTAGACCTTGTGCTACCTACAGTTCAAAGTCCCTAGGCAGCAAGTCCAGGCCTTCTGAGCCCTGCACAAACTTGGTGCCACTCTCTGGACCAGTCATTCCTGATCCCTCTACACCAGGCCGAGCAGGAAGGAGCACTGGTTATATATTGAGCAGAATCCAGCCAACAACATAGCTGCCCTACATGTTATTGGTGTCGTGTGACACTGACCAGGGAGGACATGCCAAGACACACGCAGTGGTTGACCACCCTCATGATGCCTTTTACCAGGAAGCAGACAGGCATGAGTCCAGAATGGCTCCAGCAGATACGTGGGCTGATGTCTGGAGGGTGGGGAGCTGATGCTGGAACAGGGTGAGTTCTCTCAGACTGGAGCCTGTATGGCTTTAACTTCCTGCTGAAGGCTCAACAGTTGGGATCTCTTGAATTAGCTTATTCAGGTTCCAGGCCAAAAGGGGAAGAGAGGGACCAGACATGGTCAGTAAACATCAGAAATGGAGTCAGACTCTATTCTTCTCAGGAGTGGTTCTCATCAATTAGACCCGCATGAAGTACAACCTGACTAGCCTGCATCACACTGCATCA
Organism: Bramus lutescens; assembly: GCA_001685075.1. Taxonomy (NCBI): domain Eukaryota; kingdom Metazoa; phylum Chordata; class Mammalia; order Rodentia; family Cricetidae; genus Bramus; species Bramus lutescens. The sequence continues at coordinate 60,153 of LOEQ01000729.1, read as the reverse complement.
CACCAAGGCTATCATCTTCAAGTGTCTGGAATAAAGAGCTGCAACCAGCAGTCAGGGTAGTACATCCATCCTGCGGTGCAGTGTAATAGACTGCCTTATCTTTACACAGAAGATAAGCACATATGGCTTAGCACAGGGTTATAGCTTGGCCAGGTGCTGCTGCTGATCTGGGCCAGGCTTGGCTGACCTTTGCCACCTTATTTAGGATGACCCCATCTCAATTCTGGGAGTCTGTTGGCCTTCAGCTGCCTCAACCACCCGCCAGTCAATTGGCTTGGGTTTGCTCTTGTGGGCTGAGCAAGGCAGGGAGAGGGAAGTTTCAGGGCTGCTAGGTCCTCCATCATTCCCTCTCTCCCTCTCTTTCTCTCTTTTTCTTCCTTCCTTGCTTACTTCCTCAATTTTATTGATGTATATTTTACATACTACAAAATTAATTTGTTTTAGGCATTCTACACATGCCAGAGGCCATGCCTACTCATGGGCAGTCACTCCTGTGTCCATCTTCAGAATCACCAAATATTCTTCCTGTCTCTGGAGTTGCCACTGGAAATTCTGTAGAACTTTCACTCAGCATAATGATATGTGGTACCAGGACCAGAACCTTGTTGGATGCCGCTGCGTAGTGGATCAGACTTCGCCCATCCACAGGAGAAGTAAAGAGGTATTTCTAGTGTGGGTGGTCATCAATAACAGTTATGGATATTCATGAACAAGATTATGTCAGTGTAGAAGTTTGTTTCTCCTTTCCCAACATCTAGGAACGCAATTGTGGGGCCATGGGAAAATCTGTGCATAGCATTCGAAGGCTAAAGACAGTCTCAGAGTAGCTTCTGTGCTGTTGCATCCCCACGAGCAACGCAAGTGTCTCCACGCCACCTCTCCAGTCCTCACTATCTGTCTTTCCACAGCCATTCCTCCTGTGTGCAATGTGTGTCCCACTGTGGGTTAGATCTGCATTCCTCTACTAAGGTTGCCACTGGAAAAGTATCTGCATGTGTACTTTGGAGAAATATCTGTTGGCCATTTTTATTTAATTATTTTGAGTCTCATTAAATAGTCCTGACAGGTCTGTAACTCATTCTGTAGACCAGGCTGGCCTTGAACTCATAGAGATCCACTTGGTTCTGTATCCAAGAGCTGGGATTAAAGGTGTATACCACCACATCCAGTTTAGCCATTTAGAAACCCAAGATTTATTTATTCTTTATCTAATGAATACAAGTTTTTACCTGCATGTATGTCTGTGTACCGTGTGTGTGTGTGTGTGTGTGTGTGTGTCGTGCCTGAGGCCAGAAGAGGATGTTGGATGTCCTGGAACTGGAATTACAAATGGTTGTAAGCCATCATTTGAGTTCTGAGAACTGAACCCAGATCCTCTGCAGGAGCAGCAAGTGTTCTGCTGAACCACCTCTCTAGCTCCTGGCCTTTTATCGTTGAGTTGTATGGTATACACACAGTTATGGATACAGGTTCTTTATCAGACAGTGACTTGACTATTTCTCCCATTTCGTGAGCTGGTATTCTTCAGTGAAAATCAAGAGACCATAAATGTGTAGGATTATTTCCAGACTCTTAATTCTAGTCCATTGATCTATATTTGACAAGGATCACATTGTATTTGATTACTGTAATTTACTATAGTAAATTTTGTGTATTGTGTGGAATGCATGTATATGTTTGTGTGTGTGTGTGTGTGTGTGTGTGTGCGCACATATTTGCACATGCATACAGAGGCCAGAGGGAAGACATTCGGTGTCTTCCTCAATTGTTCTCCACCTTACTTTTTGAGACAAGGTCTCTAACTGATCCCGGAGCTCCCAGTTCGGCTAGACTGATAGCCAGTGAGCTCTAGACTCCACCTGCCTCCCCGTTCCTGGGATTACAGTTGTATGCTGCCATGTCCAGGTTTTTACATGGATGCGAGCTATCCAAACTCAGTCTTCATGCGTGCATGGCAGGCACTTTACCAACCAAGTCATTCTCCAGCCCTAGCATAGGAAGTTTTAAAGTCAGAAAGCTGTTTAATTTTTCATTTTGCATATTTTGGGCACTTTCATATGAATTTTAGGATCAGTGGTTAATTTATATAGAAATCAAAACAAATAAAAAGAGCCAGCAGGGACTGTTGGACTGCATTGCAGGTGAATGGAGGTATTCATGCCGCCTCATCAGTATTGACCTGTCAATCCGTGAACGTGGGGGTCCTTTTCCACCCACATCTTCCTTTGCTTCTGCTATGTGGCAAAACTTTTCATAGGGAGATGCTACATGCCTTTCTACTCACCTCAGATAGGGAACCCACAAAGTATGGTTACCACCAAAGCTCAACTTGGGGAACCATGAGTTTTTGCGGGGTTACTTACAGGAATATAGGTAATGATGTTACTTACTGGAGCAGAAATGATACAAAGATAGCTACATCACCAAAGCACACCCCAGCATGGAGCACATTACACAGCCTGCAGGTGGCTCAACAGGCTGAATATCCTTTCCATGTCCCTCAGCGGGTCGACACCTCTTCCAGGCAGCTCGGCTGGTTTTGGCTTCCTCTGGGCAGCCTGCTGTGGTCTGATAGTCTTCTTTTCAGCTTTGCTTTGCTTAAATCTAAGGGGAATGCTCAGCTTTTATTGGTTACTCTGGTAGGGAAGGGCCCTAGTGATTCTGATCAATTTCAGGAACTTCCTGAAGCTGTTTTGAGTTGTTGCCCTTCCTGCTTAAGGGACTTCCCTGCAAGTTGGAATGTTTCAGTATCTGAGGAAACTATTACATAACAATGTCCTCTTCCATCAAGGTGTAATTTTCTGTATGTGCATGTTCCTGACTAAAGGGCTCAGGCTTGGGACTGGTACATGACATTTCCACTGAAATTTGTTAAGAAGTTCTGGGGTACACCCACTAGATTCAAGAAGTGGGGGACTGGGCTCACCTGATGCTGGGAGACAGTGCAAAGCCGAGAGTGTGGACCTGGGTGTGGTGAGATTCTACCCCTTTCTGAAACCCTAGTACTGATGGGGTGATGATTGAGGACCTTCAGATGCTACCAGGGATCACCTGAGGCCCACTGCCGCTTCTGCTGTCGATCACTATGTCTGTGGGGTTGTGGTTGGTTCTTGCACTGGACTGCCTTGGGGTTTCTGCCTGGTTCTGTTTGGAGCTTGCTCACATGCCGCCAGCCCCTGCAAGCACCAAAGCAGCAGCTGCTTGGCTGTCCTTCCAAAGCGTCTTTTTCACAAGGCTGGTCACAAGATTGGTTCCCATTCATGGGAGGAGAAATGGCTTGTGACTGGTCATTTCTGAGGGGACAGCTGAAGCACTATTCTTATGAAAAGCATGGTGCTCTTCATTTCTATCCTCCCTGTCTTAGCCTGGGCCCTTCTGTCCTGTGTAGCAGTCACAGGCCACTAGGAGGCCAGGTGTTAGACCCTACTGAAGCCTAACTGCTCCAGTGTGTGGAGCCAGAAGTGACTGCAGACACTCATGAGCTAGGTTAGGGCGGTCATGGTTGCAGATGGCTGGGCTCATGGAGCCCGCAGCACGCAGTGGTGAGGCAGTGACCTAAATGACCGTCTAGTGCACCTGACATGCCACGAAGCTGGTGATGAGAGCCCAGGACAGTGACATTAGAGCCCAGCTGGTTCTGTTGAGCTGCACTGAGTATCCAGAAGTACAGTGATGCCATCGGGGTTTTGAATGCTTAACTTGAGGCATGCCTGGTGCAGGCACGCTCCTGTAGTTACTGTAGCTCAAGGCTGCTGAGCCCCTGTGCCCCAGAGGCACACGCAGGAGGGATGCAGATTGATCACACACACACACACACACACACACACA
>LOEQ01000729.1:42837-53275 GCA_001685075.1 Bramus lutescens | reverse complement strand
TCTGGCGCCCTCCTCTGGCGTGTGGCCATACATGGAGGCAGAATGTTGTATACACAATAAATAAATAAATAAATCTTTTTTTTTTAAAGAAAATATGCTTAAAGAGATACTTCTTACATATGTGTTCTTTTGTTGAGGTGAAATTTGCATGAGGTCAAATGGAGAAACATTACTATTTCTGAACATCGCTATGGTGTCAGGAAAGCTTAAATGTGTCCCTGAACCATTTAAGAGTCCGTGGCTGTCTAGGTGTCCTCACCTGCAAGCATTCAGGGTGCATGCTCCATGCAAGGATCTTCAACACTGTCAGAACATGGCATGCAACTGTTCTGGTCCTCAGATTCCACTCAAGTGCTATCAGATTCCCCAGTGCCACCTTGTACAAGCAAGAACCTGCCTGGGATCCCTCCTGTGCCAGCTGTCCCTTCGCCATCACTGCCTTCTAGCTGAACAAATTCCTTTTTTTTTCTTTTTAAATTTTGTATATTTGTTTACTGTAAGCAGATGAATGCTTTGCCTTGCATGTATGTATGTTCCTCAGATGTGTGCCTGGTCCCTGTGGCAGTCAGGAGAGGATATCAGATCCCCCTAGAACAGGAGTTACAGGCAGCTGTGAGCCACTGTGTGGGGAGCTCAGAGTTGAACTCAGGTCCTCTGCAAGGGCAGCCAGTGCTCTTAACCACTGAGCCATCTCTCCAGCCTTTAGACAAATTCTATGTATTTACTTGACTTTTGTGTCCTTGATACTTGAAAGGCGTCAGATGCTTCCCAGAGTGTTTTTCAGTTTGGATTGGTCTAAAGCTTTGTCATTAGTAGATCCAGGGCAGATGTCTTCATTAGGTATTCTCAGGTGGGAAACTGTGTTCCTGGTGTAGCTCAGCATGAGACACATTATTGCCACACGTCCTACTCAGAAAAGCTCTCTCCCATCTGCTGTCTTGCCTACCTAGGATTCTGTAAGAGTTTTTCACACTGTGTGGGTGCCTCATCCCCATAAAATGTGTTTAACTCTTTGATCAGTATGTATGTAAGAGCTTTTATTACAGGTTGTTTTTGTGCTAGGAATTGAACACAGGTCCTCTGGATGAGTAGTCAGTGCTGTTAACCACTGAGCCACCTCCACAGCACTTGGGAGGCAGAAGCAGGAGGATCTCTGAGTTTGAGGCCAGCCTGGTCTACAGATCGAGTTCCAGGACAGCTAGGGCTACACAGAGAAACCCTGTCTTAAAAAACCCAAGAATGTTTTTATTTAATGAATTCTAATTCTTAGCTCTGGTCTTGCTGACAGTGCCTTTAATCTCAGCACTCAGGAGGAACAGAAAGGTGAGCCGCTGTGTATACAAGGCCCAGGCTGGCCTTGGCCTTCCTCCTGCCTCAACCTCCACGATGGCGAGACTACAGTGTGCACAACCATACACAGCCCCATTTAGTCTTGCTGTTTGAGATAGGGTCTCACTAAGTAGCCTTAGCTGTCCTGGAACTCACTGTGTAGACCAGAGAGACCCGCCTGTCTCTGCCTCCCAAGTGCTGGGCATGTGCCTCTTGCCAGGCTTCCACTCTGTCTGGCTGTGTGGTTCCCCTTCCCTACTGGGGTCTCCTGTTCATGTGCTCTTTGCAGCTCTTACACATCTCATATATTTAGATATATTTGTAATGGATCATTTGGTACTCAGTTTTGCTAATTCTGTCTCAGTTCTCATTGGCCCCGGGGTGCTGCATTATGCCAACTTGCATCAGTCCCGAGACAAGCTAGATAGCACCCAGTCCAGGGGCCCTCTGAGAGGCTGGGGTGCTGATACACAGTCTCTCTTTCCCCTGTTTGGAAATTCCCACAGTCACCAATGTGTGTGTTGGAGTATGCCAGAGAGCCTGAAGTGCTCATGCTGGGTGAATGTCTGAGGTGCCAGGCCCATGCAGGAACAGGACTCTCTCACCTATTCTTCAGCTTCCTGGCAAAGGGCCTTTGATGACTAGGTATTGTGTTGGCATGCTCATGAGCACAGCCCAGGGCTCCAGATGCGGTCTTGCTGCCCAGGCTGGCTTCTTAGGTTTTATGAGGGTGGGTATAGGATTTGGCCCTTTCTGAGTATGACTGTTATTCCCAACCAGCTCTCACCTGGCTGCTGAAGATTCCCCAGTCAGGGCCACAGTGAATGGCATTGTGTGGTGGGTGGTCCCTCCCCTTCGCCCACTGTCTGCTGGGCTCTGTGGAGGGGTGCCATGCACAAGCTTACCACTCAAGGCTTCTGTGTGTGGGGTGCCATGCACAGGCTTTTGTGTATGGGGTGCCACACACAGGCTTCTGTGGGGGGGGTTGTCACGTGCAGGCTTCTGTGGTATGGAGGCGCCATGCACAGGCTTCTTTTGAGGGGTTGCCATGTGCAGGCTTCTGTGAGATGGGGGCACTACACACAGGCTTATGTGGGGGGGGCACCATGCACAGGGTTCTGTGCAAGGGCGTTACACCTAGGTTTCTACAATGCTCTTGCTAATTCTAGAAAGAGCTCTTCTCTACCACTTGTACTACCAGGAATTCTGCTCTGACTTCCAGTGTCTTCCATTAGGACACCAGAGATAAAAAAAAAAAAACTGTGGTGACACAGGCCTCGTGTTCCATTGTCTAGCCTGTCAGTGACCTCCTGACACACCTGGCCAAGTCCCCAGTTCTTATGGCAGGATAGTCAGCATACACTCTGGGTGGTTAGCATCCACATGCATTCTCCACAGAATCCTCTCTCTTGCCATGTCTGAGACATTGACAGGGGGAATGCACCTGCTGTTGTCACTGTTACTTAATATTCATGCGGCTGGAAAAGGGAAAGAAGTGAGCATCACAAAAAGCAGGGAGGGGGCTGAGCATGGTGGCACATGCCCTAGCACACAGCAGACAAAAGCAGGAGTATCTCCATGAGTTTGAAGCCTACACAATGAACTTCAGGGCAGCCAGAAGAACATAGAGAGACCCTGGACTAAACAAACACACTAAACATACAAATGAAAAAGCAGAGAGGAAATGCATTATCATTCTTTGCAGAAAATCCAATTAAATCCCTGCTAAGCGCAAGAAGCATTGAGGTTCTGTTACAGATACGACGCAGTTCTGTACTGGGAGGAGAGCAGCCGCATCATTAACAAAGACACAGGAGTTTGCTGTNNNNCTGTTTGCTGACCGGCGGGTAGGCCAGTAGGTCAGGTCCAGTGAGAGACCCTGCCTCAAAAGATAAGGACTCCACATGCACATGCACACACTCACCACACACACACATCACACACATCACACAGACATCACACATACCTCACACACATCACACATCACACATACATCACACATGCATCACACATCACTCATACATCACACATGCATCCCACATACATCACACACACATCACACATCACACATACATCGCACACATCACACACACATCACACACACATCACACATACATCGCACACGTCACACATACATCACACACATCACACATACATCACACATTCATCATACATCACAACACATCACACACATCACACATACATCACATACACATTACATATCACACATACATCACACATATATCACATACACATCACACACATCACACATACATCACACATACATCATGCACACATCACACACACACACTGCACACACACAAACACACCACACACACAATACAAAAAAAGAAACAAAGACATAAATTGAGAAAACAAAGGGTAAAAAGAGAAATAGTGCACAGCTGAAGATCTTAAAAGCTTCTTTCAAGTCTCAGGGAAAAAAGTAAATGACATATGCAGGGCAGAGAGGAGACAGTTACAGCCATGAGAACAGTAACTGCAGACAACATGTTAGAAACAACTACACACAGACACATTCAAACACTTGGGCAAAGTACAGAGTCAAAGAAAATTAAAAACACTGAACTTGGAGCCAGGCATGGTGGCACACACCTATAATCCTGGTACTTGAGAGACTGAGGCAGGAGAATTTCTATGAATTTAGGGGCAGCTTGGGCTACACAGTGATTTCAAACTACATTGTAAAACCCTATCTCAAAATTTAGGGTAAAAAGGATGCCAAAATTAGGACAAGAAGTATACAGAGTTTAACAATCATTTAAGATGCTAAGTTAGAAGTGAACTCCCTCCCACCACACAGGTGCACACACAGACACTCGCAGACATGCACACTTATACTCAGCACGTCTTACAACCCCAGCTGTGCTGGAGTCGCTTACCAACCCCCCCCACCAGCAGATAGTGTATATACACATCAATTGTTCCATGGAGGAGAGCAGAACCCGCTTCAGGAAGCCAGTCCAGAGCTAGGAGGACACAGTAACACTACCAAACAGTCTATGGCTGTCTTAAAAAAAATCTCAGACTTGGGCTGGAGAGACGGCACAGTGGTTAAGAGCATTGGCTGCCCTTCCAGAAGTCCTGGGTTCAGGTCCCAGTGAAGGTGACAGGTGCTGCATGTCATCTATAACTCCAGCTCCAGGGGATCTGCCAGCTCTCGTCTCCATGGGCACCTGCACTTATGTGCACACACACAATTAAAAATAATAAAATAAATCTTAAAAAATAACATAGCAACTAACTGGATTCAAGAAGGAAAGTAACAAAAATATTGCACCAATGAAGAATAAAATATTTGATGACATAATCCATACATGGTACTTTGAAAGGGACCCTAGAAAATAAGAAATGGAGAGACTGTTTCCATGGAATGAACTTGTGGCTGGCAGCACAGGGCATACATGGATCTTACATTCAGTGCTCAGATTCATTTTGGACATCCTGACCAATGCAACCAGACAAAAAGAAGAAATCAGGAGTTTAGGCATCAGGAAGGAAGACAAAGTTGCACACTGTGTTTACTGACCTTGTAGTTACTGTGCCAGCTTCCACAGTTCCCGAGCGACCAACAGATTACCCATCAGCCTAATGCAGTATCAGTGAGGTTGTCAAATTCAAAAACATCAATCAACTTTAATGCACTAAATACATATAAACTAAAGCATGTGATACTGTTTCCAGAAAGAACACAAATGTAAAATATTAAGGAATTAAGCTTAAAATCCAGTCATTGATGTAAAACCAAAACAACCAACCAAAAATCTCTGTCTAGGCCCACGGTGGAGGGCTGGAACAGACAGCACCTTTCTGCCTCCTCAGAGAATTGGCCAGGTTGCCAGGATACACTCCAGGCTGCATTGCCTTAGCCAAGTGTGCTGGCTTCTCTGCCCAAATTCCTGTGGCTTTGGAGGCCTGGAAGAAGGGCTGAGAAGCAGACTTGGGAACAAGAAAACTTCTGGTCCCATGGGTCTGCCTTTGACCCAAGATGCCTCATTGGAGTGATTTGTCCTATAGCCTGGTGCTCCTATGGCTGGGTTCAACCATTTCCACCTGAGCTGCAAGACCTAGCCACTTCCAGGTCGTTCCTAGGCTGTCCCTGCCATGGGGCCTTGGGACTAAGTGAACGGCATGTCCCTGCCTTGCATACTGGGTCATAGGCCAATGGGCTGTGTTGGGGCCTCTGTCCAGCTCTCTGTGGCCTGAGTTCCTGAGATACCAGGTGGTGATCAGGCCTACCTGAGTTCTTCCCAGACCATCAGGTGGGGAATTCAAGGCGTGCTGTGGCATGTCTTCTGCCTGGTTCAGACAAGGTGCTCAGCTTTGCACGCATGTGTGCACACGTGCATGCATGCATGCTTGAGTGTGTGAGTGTGTGAATGTGTGTGTTTGGGGGACAGTCAGTAAGGCCAGCTCTTTCCTAGGCAGGAAAGGAATGGCCTGTCTTTAACTTCCAAAGGGTTCCTCCTTCCCACTGAATCTCTTGGCCCTGGATAAGTATGTGACACAATGCCTGTTACTTAACCTCTCTGGGGGTGCTGTATCCCACTGACAGGGCCCCGACACAGCTCTCATTCTGCAGACTTTCAGCAAGGACTTCCCTGCCATGCTTTGGGGACATAAAGGATTTTTCCTGGGCTTGAAGATGGGACACAAAGATAGTGAGGAGTCAGAGAATGAGGGTAAGACAGAGAGACGAGGATAAGACAGACAGACAGACAAGGGTAAGACAGACAGACAGACGAGGGTAAGACAGACAGACAGACAAGGGTAAGACAGAGAGACGAGGGTAAGACAGACAGACAGACGAGGGTAAGACAGACAGACAGATGAGGGTAAGACGGACAGACAGACGAGGTAAGAAAGACAGAGAGACGAGGGTAAGACAGACGAGGGTAAGACAGACAGATGAGGGTAAGACAAACAGACAGACAAGGGTAAGACAGACAGACAGACGAGGGTAAGACAGACAGACGAGGGTAAGAGAGAGACAAGGGTTTCTATGCTGTTTTACACACCTGGATTGGGGGTAGTGAGGAGGTGTGGAGCTGGAGCATGGGATGTTGGGGCACTTGGAGGAAGATCATATGGGTGCAGATAGTCTTAGGCTTGAATTCTTGAGGCAGCCCCTGGGAGGGCATGGTGAGACCACTGCTCCAGTGAGGCTGTGGCAAGCAGGCTCCAAAGTGGAAGGGGGATTGAAAAGGTAGTGAACATTCAGGAGGAGGAAGCAGGAGGGACGGTGACAGGTAAGACAGGGCCAGGTGCTCAGTGGACAAATATCTTGGAGGCTGATGTGACAGGGAAGGGAGAGTAGGTGGCTGTTGCCTGAGGTCTGGGAGCGATGCCTCAGACAGGGAGGACTGGATAGATGTGAGAACGAGGTGCAGTCGGGGAGAGTCTGAAGTCAACTGGAGACTCTTACCGGTCAGGAGGAGGCTGGGGATAAAGGTATGAGCATGGCTAGCACAAGGTAGGGGCCAGAGCTGAGGCCTAGCAGGGTGTCTAGGGGAGGTGGCCCAGGAGAGAAGCTGTGCAGGAAGAGAAGGATAAGGGGAGGAAGACTCTCTGGGAGTCCAGCAGGCCACAGAGACATGGATGAGGACTGTGCCCATGTCTGACCAGCAGGGTGGAGAGGGGCCCAATGTGGGTAGAGGTAGTGGCTGTAGGTCTGCAGCTAATTATACATTAATGAAGACAGGTTTGCAGCTCACAGAGACAGATTCCCAATAACTGTCTAAGCAGCCCCTTCGTCCCAAATGCTAGCACAGTCTGGGACAGCCAGTGAGGGCCGGAGCCCGGCCACACCTGCCCCTTTCTTACACTTTGATGACAGGTCCCACATCTGTTTAAGCTGATGTGGAAGACTGGGTATGAGAAGTCAATTAGCCAAGAGTCAGGCAGGAAGGCATATGGGAACTCAGCTCCCCAAGAGTTCACAGAGGAGCCTGAAGAAGAGACCATGACAGGAAGGATCTCCAGTGACTGTCAGAACACATGAAAGGATATGCCTGTGGGCAAATGCCCGTAAAGAAGAGCCATGCCGATAGCAGGGTTGCAGCAGCTGCCATGTGCACTATGAGGTACTGAGTGTGTCCACTCAATGCAGGCTTCCTGGGGCCATGGATGAGGCAGAGCCGGGCTTCTAGAAAGCAACTCCAACTGCAGAGGCCTGAGGTCTTGGGTCCTTCCTTCCTAAATTATCACCAGCACACTCAATGCCCATGAGGGAGGAGACTCCGCGGGGGCAGGACTCTGAGTTAGTGGGCATGCTGTTACTTTTCTTGTGGTGAGACCCTTTGGGGCTGCTGGCTGCTTGGGTGCACACAGCTGGCCACCATCACACTCAATGCTCAGCAAGGTGGATCGCTCACCAGAACAGACACAAAGTCACAGAGAAGCACAAAATGCAGGGGTTCATGGTCATTATTTCTCTAGGAAATTCAAGTTTCAAAATAAAACCATCATTGTAAAAGTCAGTCAACAAACTAAGAAGGTATCTGTGATGGTTGTGTACGTGTGCGTGCACATGTGTGCATGCATGCATTTGTATATGTGTGTGTGTGCATGTGCATGAAGGTACACCTTCCACCAGCATCAGTAGATGCGCTTCAGGAAACTCCAGAGCTGGCATGGTGTCACATGCCCTTAATCCCAGCACTCAGGAGATGGAGGCAGGAGATCACAGTCATTCTTGAAATCATAGTGAGTTTGAAGCCAGCCTGGGCTGTGTGAGACCCGGCCTTGGAAACAAACAACTGTTATTCTAGAGACTGGCTTCCATGGCTTGGTGTGCAATGAACAGTGAGACTCACTGCAGACCACTGAAGGACTGTGGAAACACCCAACATGCAACAGTAGAGGATTGTTCTCACAGACAACATCCATCCTGAAGCCAGGAGGTCACAGACTGTAAGCCATGCTTGCATTTTGGTCAAGGTGATCATTCCAAACCTCAGATCCCATCTTGTTCTGATACCTCCATGGCTCCCTGTTGCCTCCCAAAGTTGCTGAAACCCAGGCCCCAACCCTGCACCCCATTTTCTACCTGAGGATTCCGTACATTTTCCTGGGGCCCACCCTTGTTCCTCTTTATTCTCTGCCTTGAATACCAACCCAGAGGCCACACCCTATGTGCGCTTCCTGTCTCTCCCTCCTCTGTGCCCTCCTATGCTCATGCTGCCTGTTAAAGGGTCCCAATGAGGAGTATTATCTGTTCAATGCTGCACCTGAGCCTGCAGGCAGATGGGTTGTGCAACAGCCAACTTGTGGGAAGGAGGGACAGCTGGGAGTCCAGCTCACCAGTGTTCCTACAGCAGAGCCCTTGGGCCGGTTCAAGCAGCGAGGCTGGGTGTGTTTGCCCCAGGTAACAGCAGGGTGAGTACAACTTGTCGAGTGAATAATGGAGGCTCTAGAGGGGTTTGTGATCACATGGGATGAGGATCACACTCCTAAAATATGCCTCTTCAATCACCAAGCTTCCTAAGTGGCTCCCAGCACCTGCCACCCTGGCCTGCTTACCTACAGCCTGTGTCCCCCTGCGGGAAACTCTGAGTTCCTAGGCTACACGAGCTACCTACACCTCTTCCCTCAGAACTGCAGAGAATTTGGCTGGATTCTCTCGACTCAGCAGTGACCTTAGTGGGTCAATTGGTGGCTTTCTATTGCCACCAGCTGTAGCTGCCACCTGGCTCTAGACACCCCAAGCGTTTGGGGATCAGCCCCTGAAGCCTAGGCCAGCCTAGCCACTCTTCTGAGGATCTCAGTCCGTTGCATCATGATAGGTAGCTATGACTTTGCTGGCCAGGAACTGGAGCATGAATTGAATTCGGGGGTATAGCCATCAGAGGGGATCTTGGCAGGGGCTCCAGTCCTTACTGAAGGGATCCTCCACCTCTCCAGCTTTCAGCAGCGCAACACAGGCCTGAGACAGCCCACGAGCCCTTTCCAACAGCACCCCAGCCTCGCCAGGTATGCACTGGGCCGGGGGCGGACCCTGGAGCGCAGTCCGTTGGGCCGGCCAGAACAAGCTCAAGGACCGCGCTCACAAAGGCGCATTCCGCCGCACCCCTCCTCCCCGCCCCACGCTGTCGGTGTCCCGCCTGCCTCTCTGGGCCCCTCCTCCCTCTTGTTGGGGGTGTGTCGCGATCAGGGTCCCCTCCTCTCCGCCCTGCCCCCAACCTGGGCGCACCTGGCGGGTGGCGCGCAGGCGCGTGCTTGTCTGACCCCCTTGCTGGAATCTGCCTGTGGCCCTATCCCACTCCACCTACTCCATCCTGTCAGAGACCTCGTAGGACCTGGATGGCTCAAGCGCCCAGTCGCCGCACAGGTCTATTTCCTGGGAAACTTCCTGCATCTAGTGGTCCCTTCCAGGCTCCCTTCTCCCTGTCTGTGAGCCCTTATGCCCTTCTCACCCCTAACCTGGGAACCAAAGGACCCTGTGGAGTTCCTCTCCTCTTCTAAGAAGACAGTCTGTTGTGAACGGAGAACACAAGACTCTGACACTCGGTGGTCAGGCAGAAATTGGCAGTAATGACTGCCCACTAGTGATGGGTACCCACTTGGCAGGTAGCCCACAGAGGAAACCAGGACCACCTAGGCCCAGCCCTCCAAGGCTCCAGGCAATGCCAGGTGGCTCCGTGTCCGCCAGTAAAGCGGAGTCGGGCCATTCAGAAGGATGAAGCAGTTGTAGGCCCACCCCAAGCACCACAAGTGTGGAAATGGGATGCTCATTACTGTCATTCGAGCCAGCACAGGGGGACACTGAGGCAAGTGAACTCTCAAGATGCCCGCGCATCTCAGGAGCTTCCATAACCTCTGGGGAGTCTGAAACTACTGCCCTTGCCTTCCTGGTGCCCCTCCTTCTTGTTAGTCGATCCCAGGTTCCAGAATTGGTTGTTGAGGGCGAATTGAGCCAATAGGCAAATTACCACCCGGCTCACAGCAACTACTCGAGACCCGCGGCTAGAAGAGTCTGGGATCTACTTGTCTAGCTGCAACCCGGCCCAGGCTGCATCGTAGTAAGGGATTCCTGCTGGCGATAGAACTCCTGGGTAGATTCAGAACCCGCAGCTCCGGGAACCGGAGT
>LOEQ01000728.1:282051-307388 GCA_001685075.1 Bramus lutescens | reverse complement strand
CATCCTGATTCTGCTGCATGCTGCCATCTACATCCTGATTCTGCTGCATGCTGCCATCTACATCCTGATTCTGCTGTATACTGCCTGCATCCTGATTCTGCTGCATGCTGCCATCTACATCCTGATTCTGCGGCATGCTGCTGCCATCTACATCCTGATTCTGCTGCATGCTGCTACAATCTACATCCTGATTCTGCTGTATACTGCCTGCATCCTGAAGCCATCCCTTGGTGACTGGGCACCTTTGATTCAGGAACAACATGAACCTTATTTTTATGAAATTTATCACTAATCATAATGCCACTCACTCTAATATAAAATCCCCAAGACTACACAGTTTTATCTTCTGAGAATGCTCTGCTATGATAACTTCTGCTTAATCATGTGAATTAACCAGGCACTGCCTTCCATTTTCTTCCATTCCTATGGCTACACACTAAATACATTTGTTGTAGAATTTTTATCACAATGAAGGTATGGATAAAATCACAGTTTCAATAAATGGAATTTCAGCCCAGGTGAATGGGGTGCCTGTGTAGAAAAATCAGAGGATTAGAAAGATTTTCTTGGGGCACATGTTCTTGCCTACCCCTTCTGTAAATCCACAAATCAGTTGGGACAGGTATTAGAAGTTGGTTTGGAGGAGTTTATATCAACAATCTATCAAGTAGTAGAGGTAATTGAGTTGGAAGATGCAAAAAAATATTGGAAAGAAATTACTACCACTGCCTCCAATACGACAGAAAGGTGAACAAGTTCTGACCCAGATGCATTTTTTTCCCTTAAGCAGGCCAGGCAGGAACACTAGCTCGGCAGATCTTCATGGACCATGTGTACATGGCAATGGGTTAATACTATCAGGCACCTAAAGTGTTTATAAGTTGGGCCCACACATTTCAAGGCACTTAAAAGGCAGATTTCACTTGTGGCTCAGCATCCCTTGGAGGTCCTTGAGATGCACTCAGAGGAACAAAATAATCAAAATTATCAAATCAATCATATTAGCATTTTGACTTTTTCTGCATTACCATTGGCATGGATGACAGAATGAGTCGAGACTGGCACAAAGTACGCTAGAAATGACTGCACCCACACTCCCACACCCCAGGAGTTGAACGGGTCAGCTTCACCAGAAGAAACCTCAATGAAACAACGGGAAGTCAGTGGAGTACTTAATCCTGGCCCTAGAGTATGTGCCTTTAACAGTCTGTGTGAGGATGCGGTACTCCTCTAGCAGACTAAAGCGTGTGTTGTCATGAATGCCCTCTGAGTGAGGGCTGCGTGAATTGGCTACTCTCTGCGGAGTACCCTTTACCGAAAAGGATCACTGAAAGGCAAACTATGATAATTCAGCCTTTTTTTTTTTCTGGCTTGACTTTTCTTCAAAAATAAAGGAACTGACCCTGGTCTTTTGAGGAAAACAATAGTGTTTGTAAATTGGCTAACTCATCCATGAGCCTATGAGTCAGAGAAGCCAGAGTAGGAAGCAGAGCGAGCTACAGTGACTAATACGTTATTTTAGGATAAATGAATATGTGTATTAACTGCCCACAGAGAGCTCTTTGGAACATTCAGGCATACCCAGTAGAGTGGCACCAGGGACTTGAGCATCTGCTGGTCCCCCTTTGCCTGTGTTCAACTGAGCCCTTGATTTGCTTCTTGTAGCTAATCCTCAGTTGGTAGAAGCTTAAAGCCATGTCAAGTCTGTCTATCTCTGGCAGGGCTAAAGGTGGAGATGGATGTTGACTTCCTTGCTCTATCAGCATGGAGGTTATTATTTTTTCTTTTTTATTGATTTTATTGATCTATACATTTTTCTCTGCTCCCCTCCCTTTTTATTGCTTCCCCTTCAATCCTCTCCCATGGTCCCCATTTTCCCAATTTACTCAGGAGATCTTGTCTTTTTCTACTTCCCATGTAGATTAGATTCATGTCACAATCCCAGAGAACCTAGACAACAATGAAGACCCTAAGGCATGAGTCTAATCTATATGTTTTCCCCTGAACTGAGTGCCTACAGCTGCCCTAAGCACAAGACCCTCAGGAGTTCCTGATGGCAGGGGAATGGTTTCTGGTGCGTTTGTCTGGGGCGTGGCTATCCCTATATAAGCTGCCCCTGGATACAATAAAGGGGGCATTCTTGGGGCATTCTGGCATCAAGGATGACCCGTGTCTCTGTCTCTCTGTCTGTGTGTCTTTGTGTGTTTCAATCTCCAGCCCCTTGCCAGGTTCACGAACTGTATGATAGCGCATAGAGTGCAGACGGGCATGGTGCGCCACAGAAACAGGCCATGAATTATGGATGGATTTGGGGCACAGACTTGAAGGAAGTAAAGTTGTTGGCCACACAACCACTAGACAGAATGTCAAGGCATACCAAGGGTGAAGATAAGACCCTGAGATGCCAGGGCCCCTACAGAGTCCACAGTACAGCAGAGATGCTACAGTCTAGTAAGGTGCCTATGAGCAGCGGTAGGAGATTAGTCAAACGTGCTGGAGTGCCGTGTATGTCTTAGGTAAGAATTCTTTGTCATATAACACATTTCCCCATTCCGCAGTCACTTTTCACTTTACCAGCAGAAATATATAAATCATAAAAGGTTCACATTTTGATGGAGTCCGACCTATCAACACTGTCCTCCTACTGTGTGTGCTTTTGACTTCATATCCAAGAAACCATTACTAACTAAAGCCAGGTGACCTTCTCCTATGTTTTTTTCTAAGAGAATTACATTGACTGCTTTATTAAAAAAAATAAAATTATACATGTTAATGGATTGCATGTGATTTAAATAGATGTATATACATTGTGCAATATTTTAAATCATTTAAAACATCTATCTCATTGCATATTTATCATGAGGAGGGGAAACACTCAGAGTCCTTTCTCTCTATGTACTTTATAGTTTCAATCTTCCTAACTGACTCTTCTCTTTTCTATGGTACTCACCATGTTTAACGTCTTGTATATAAGTGTGTGTTCATACCCAGGCATAATGGTTATTGCTTACGGGCTGTCTTTCTCACTCTAATGCATGTTCTATCTGGCAGAGGAACATTTAATTTGATTCACTGCTGTGTCCCGAGCACTCCTAGGATACATTTGTGCTGGCTTTCAGTGAATACTTGCAGAGTGGATAATAAACTGTGTGTTAAGGAGTGTTGGTTGTCATGCAAACACAGATCCTAGAACGCACAGATCTGAACTGTCCGGCCTTCTGCACTCACCATCCAGCCATGCACAGGAATATTACTAGCACACAATCAATAACTGCTGATAAATGAGCCTTGCCTTCTAAGGAATTTCTCAAGACAGTAAAAAGACATAACTTGCATATGTGCTGCTCATTCTAATAGTTATTTTAGTGAATTTTGGGTTTCACTGGCTCTTGTTTGAGTGTCAGCCACTTGGTGAAACTTGCTTTAGTGGCAACCACAGGCAACAGCCATTGATTTCTTTGCATGTGAATGTGGCTGATTAATATAAGTATGACCATAATTCTTCAGTTGAGTAGAATATAGAATAATTTATGTTAGAGATTGTGAGTAAGGAGTAGGAGATGTGGGAGATATTATCCCTAAGTGGAATGAGAGAGGGAGCACTATTTTTAGTAATAGGGAAAAAATGCCTGGAAAATCTAGCTTCTAATACTTTTTTTTTGGTTTGGCATGTCTTTTTATTTGCTAGTCATTTTTTCTTTTTATATTCCAAAGGCCTTAGAACAATAATTGCATTTTCATTTCGGGTCTCTTGCTTTTTATAGATGCATGTGAATCTTTTTACTAAGTTATGAAGGCTCAATATAAGAAGTGAAACAAATCACATTATTCATGCATACATATGACTATCAACATAACATGGTATAATCTAGGTCTTGTATATAAAAGATGTCTGATATGACCCTGACTTTAAGAACTGTATGGAGAGGCATAAATTGACAAGGCAGAAAAGCACATTGAATTCCAATGTAGAACTACACACACCTTTCTATGAGCATACAAAAGAGTGGCTAAGGCAGTTCTAGTTTGCCCACACAGCTTTGATATTAGTAGCTGAGATCTGAGTGCTGAGGAGCAATCAAGTGGTTATCCAGGGTAAAGCAAGGAGGAGTCACAGGGTAAAGCAACATAGACTGAGAGATGCTGTGAGCAGAGTCCTGTGTGGCCTGCTGGAGGCAAGGCTGGAAGAGGTGGTTGTAGGAATGGGGTCAATGGACAAGGCTGGGAAGTTGGACTGTGAACAGGTACAAGGGGATCTCCTGATAAGCTATGGAGCCAAGAGGATCTCTTGACAAGCTATGAAGCCTAAACTTCATTTGAGATGACAATAAGGGCACACTGAAGGATTGTTTTAGACAACATGGTAGTGATAGACTGGACATGCTCAGAGAAATGGAAGCTTCATTAATCTCATAGAGTGTGCATATCTAATAACAATTAATAAGGCACCCACAACTTATCTCACAACTTGAAGACTGTTATTCACCTAAAATCAAAAGCAGAGCAAAAATGTCTGCTCTTATTACCTCTATTCAGCACTGAAAAAGAAAATGAAAACTATTTTTGTTTTCACTCTACAGAAAACTCTAAGGAATCCTTTTAATAAAGGTAATATTATAGAATATAATGTTATTATGCTAACTAATATCAGTTGTATTTTAACACATTAGTAAGAAAAATATAAAAATAGGAAATTAAGCTAAATTAAAATGTCAATGAGAGTAAAATACATAGAAATAAAAAATCCAAAAAAGTACAAAATTTGCAGAAAAATATTTTAAAAACTGAAGATCTAAGGAAATGGCAAAGCATCCCATGCGCGGAATCCTTGATATCGTGGTGACAGTGTACCCCAGGCTGATCTTGATATGAAGATGAAAATCTGTCTTTCAGATTCCAAGCTCATGTTTGTTAGCACTACTTGCTTGATTGATATGTTTTGACAAATTTGACAAACGTGTTTTAGAAAGTGCAGAAACTCTCGAATAACCCAAACACTCTTAACAAAGAGAATGAAGCTGGGCAACCGACATTTCCTCTGTCAACACAGACCATCAAAAAGCTACCCTCTCTAGTCAAGACAGCATCACAGCATAGAACCACGTCAACTGAAGGGATGAAATAAGCATGTCAGCCAATGGAATAAATTATAAATAAAATAAATAAATAAATCAGGTTCTATGGTCAATTGATTTCCACAACGGGAGCAAAACCATTGAAGAAGAAGGAAGTGTGTTCACCAGTGACGCTTGGACAATCTTCATGAGAAAGGATGTGATCCTTCTTCATGCCATGCACACCAAAGAGCCTCAAGACGGAACATGTCTCAATGTAATTCTCTTCGAACAAACATAGGAGCAGGTCATCTGCCTTTTGTTAGTAACGGTTTCTTGGACACGAAGCCAAAAGCACACAGTAAGAGAACGGTGTTGGTAGGTCGGACTCCATCAAAATGTAAACCTTTTATGATTTATATATTTCTGTTGGTAAAGTGAAGAATGGGGAAATGTGTTATACGACAAAGAATTCTTATCTGGGACATACCCATATCTCATACAACCCAGTGATGTAAAGACAGCAACTCTATTAAAAGTTGGTAGCACGTCTCATAGATATTTCAGAAGACACATGGCTGACAAGTACAGGAAAAGATTTTCATCAGTCAGGGAAATGCAAAGTCACAGCTAGGTACTGCTACATAACAACCATGGCTTTCATTGAAAACCCAACAAAAACCTCAAGTAGGTGCATGACTGAGGTTTGTGAAGACATGGAGAAAACTTGGATCCTAAAACCTTGCAAGAGTGGGGTTCAGCAACTTTGGAAAACAATTTGTTAGCTATTCAAAGTGTTAAATGCAGTTACCATGTGACCCAGTAATTTATTCCTAGACATATATTCCAAACATATGTCCTTACAAAATTACTACATGCCAGCAAGATGGCTCAGCCAGTAAAGGCCACTTCCGCCAAACTTGACATCCTGAGTTCAAGTTCTGGAACCACATCATAGAAGGAGGGGACAATTTCCCCCGCATTGTTGTCTGACTTCTATGTGTGAGCTATAGTATGCATGAACATGCATACACAGAACACAAACTAAGTAAAAATGAAAAAAAAGCGTTATAGGCAGTCATGAAAGTTTTTCTCATAATTGCTCAAAGTGTAAATCACCTAACTGCTATGCAACTGGAAAACATATTAAAAGGTAGCGTGGACATACAATGGAATGTTATTCAGTAATATAAAACACTGAAATACTGACACAAGCTCCCATGTGAATGAGCCTTGCAAACATTATGTTGAGGGAGAACTTGTATGATTTCTTTGATAGATAATGTCCAGAATCAGCAAGTCTATATGTAGAGGAAGTAGATTTCTGATGGCTTCCAGCTCTAGGAGCGGTGAGAAAGTAATGACAGAGGAAGAGCGGCTAAGAAGAATTGGATTGCTTTGAGGGAAAAGTCAAGGATTCGGGTAGCTCAACCTGTCCTTGAACTGGCTCTGTAGCCGAGAAGAGCCATGAACTTCTGTCCTTCTGCCTCCACCTTCAAGGACTTAGGAAGACAGGTATGTATGACCATGCTTTATTCATGCACTGGAGTTCAAACTCAGGACTTCGTACTAATCCAAGACAAACATGTTTTGGCTCAGTTACATCTTCAGTCCTAAATAAATACTTACTCAAATTAAAATGAAAGTAAGAGATGTGTATTAAAGATGCGATCTTTTAGAACTACAGCCACTCAGTGTATGAGAGCATCAAAGGCTGCCTAGACCAAAGCACAAAGAACAGTAAAAGACTCCCCTGTCCTCTGGGAACAGCTAATGAGGACCCGACCAAAGCAGCAGCTCCAGGGATAGAGAGAAAAAGAAGAGTTTGTGAAATTGAAGTCACTTAAGATTGGAAACCAATTTATGTACACAGGAGAAAGAAGAGATTTATGAATTCAATCAGCTTTCCTACTTGGTATAAGTCCGTGAATAGCAAAACTTTTTGACATCCTAAAATATTTGAAAATAGCAAGAATTAGATATTCTAATTCAAAACTAGTTTTTTGTTTAGGAAGACAATGGTCTTCACACCCAGGTACACACCCAGGTAACGATTTCTGACCCTGAGCACCTGCCCCTGAAGTTTATAGCGAACTCTCCGCATAAGTAACTATAAGGAAGATCCCCCAAAGAAATGATTCTCCAACAGTGCTGCTGGGACCAGAAGCATCAGCATTGTGTTTGCTTTGATATAGGAATGCAGATTTCTAGACCCCACCCAGCTCCACAGAAGCACAACCTCACTGAGACGATCAATCAGTGTGTGTGTGTGAGTGTGTGTGTGTGTGTGTGTGTCCCTGTCCAAGTGTGTGCATGTATGCCTGTATACTCCCAGAGGCCAGAAGACATTGATTACCCTTCTCTGTACAGCAAATGCCTCTCACAGTATCAGGGTTAAAGACACACACATGACCTTGCAGGACTTTTTACATGGGTGCTGAAATCTAGACACAGGTCCTCATGCTTAAGGAACAGTCACTCTTACGCACTGAGCTATCTCCTCTGCACCCCAAACAATCATTTTCATCTTTAAAACTCTTCTGTGGGTACTAAAGGATGGCTGTTTGGGTCCCACTGGTGTATAATGCTCCCAAGATGCCCTTTGGATCTAAAACACAGTAAGAGCAAAGTTCACGAAGGATTTCAGGCATCTAGAAGAAATCTAAGATGCTGATACTTGACCTATGGGCGTGCGACAATGCTCATGATTGACAGGGATGGGTGAAATGCTAGATGAGAGGGTGGAGGCCTTTGCAGCACTGTAGACCGAGGTGCCAGTGGGAATGCAATGGGTGGGGAGCGTGCAATGGAACCATCATCCGAGAGGAAATTGGTAGCAGGGACAGGAAAGGGAGTGGTGTTGGGCAGCCCTGATGAATAGGCTCGAGTGAGAAAGGAAGGGCAGTCTCGGGTATTGGACATTAGCTTTACGCCTGCAGTTGCCCTGCGCTCTACATATTTATGATTCTTGCTGTTAAAATAAGCATTTTGAACCGCTAACGTTCTGAGAGTGTTGCTTAAGAATTAAGAAACACACATTAGAAACTGAATAAGGAGTCAAGAACAGAGCTTTGTGGCAAGGTATTCTGTGAAGACTGGCTCACCCGAGCCAGCAGAAGAGGATGGGCTCATGTGGTCATGTAAATATATCTCACAGCTTAAGTGGAATATTGTGTAGACTCTCAGGACTGACTTCTCTTGCAATGACTTAAAATCCACTTGAATGCTGTCCTGTACTACTGCTTTTCCAGCGATATCTTCATCAAAGCCTCATTCAGTTAACGGAAAAGGGAATTTATAAGTTCTCTCAAGTTTAATGAGTCTACAGATTAGGGAATTAGGAATTATTCCTCTCAACTAATGGCATTTCAGCTAAGCTGGCATTAGCTTAACTTCTTGCTCTTTTTCACATTCCTAATACTTTCCAGAACATGTCTTTAAGTTTCCAAAACCCAGTCTATTGTTGAGGCAGAATAAATTATCTCTGTGAGTATACGCTCTAGAATTCCGCAGCAGTGAGGAGCATTTTGCCAGCTCTTTAGACTAGTTTTTGGTCTTTGCAATAGCTGTCTTGCATCTAACTGGCCAATGTCTTATTTCTTTTTCTTTTCTTACAGGTGGCCCTAAAGAAACACTAAGATAACTTCCATCTTGCCCTGGTAGTTTGACCTGCTGAGAAGCCACCCCTTCTACTCCTGCCCGAGGTAAATAGCTTCTGACATAAAGAGAGCTTTTTGTTAATTTACATCACTTGTTCTTATCAAATATTAGATCAGATTTCTCAGAGGAAGCAGACGGGGCTTCAGCACTGCCCTTGCTGTCTTAATAGCCCTTGACATTGATTTGTCTGCCTTCTAAAGTGCACCTCAGGATACATTATCCAATAACTGGCATCTGAGCACACTAAAACACAATTAAGGTAAATCCCTTCCTAGCATATTCTAGATACAAGTCCCAGATACAATAAAATGATGGAGTTGAAAGAAATCCACTCCTAGAAAATACTAGTGGATTTTATTTAACGTTTGAGATGCTGATGAGTCTATAAGTCTTAGCAAAGGCAATTAACAGACTTCTCATAAAACCTTTTGCAACCATTTGATGTAAGAACAACACAATTAAATTTGAGTGTAAATTGTACAAACACTTTTGCGATATGAGGTAAAAGGTTCATTTCCTTAAGTAAAAAGATTTTTTTACAAGCTTGTAGTAAAACAAGATTTTAACCACCGCCCAAAATGGCTTATCAAGCAATATGCAGAAAAGAGAAAAGAAATTTAGTAAGCATATGGAAATTTGAGCCATCTCGCTGGTAATCACAGTGCTCAAAGCACCAAAAGCAAGATGCTGTGTGTAGCATCAAATATCAAGGACTTATGTTTATTGTCCAGGAATGTTTTGACTTAGAATGTAGAGGGTTGGACCCTGCTAATGATCTCTCCCTCCTCTCCTCTCCTCCCTCCCCTATTTCTTCTTTTTTTTCTCTCCCTTCTCTCTGTTGAAGATGACCCCAGGACTTTGTGCATAGACACAGAATGTGTAATGAATAGTTTTGACAGGAATTTAAATTTACATGGTATTGCATATTATTATTCCAATTTTGCATTATTATTATTGTTGTTGTTGTTATTATTATTGTTGTTGTTGTTGTTGTTGTGTATACTGCATATCTTAGAGCTTCCAACTGATCTCCCATTCCCAAGAACCTTCAAAGAGCTTTCCTGGTAGTGTGGGAGCTATTTAAACCATCAACTAGTTTCAGTCTCTTAAAACACAGAATAATTAACAGTTCCTATAATTCTTAAGATACCCAAGGCAGGAAGGTGAGCTGCAAACATTTTATATCACATTGTAACTATTGTGAACAAAAATCCTTCTGATATTCTGCATGTGTCCATGTCTTTGGTAGTGCTGGTTGAGTGTGACGGAGACTCTTCCAGAATGCTTAGGATCACAGCTGTGCACCCTGGATCTGATGCTATGATACACTGATTCTCCCAGGGCACAGCTGAATAGCAGCATATACATAAAGCAGCCTGAATTCTGCGATTTCCAGGTTCAGAAGGAAACATTTACATATTTGGGCTTCTCTGGCTGCCGGCTGCGTTAGGAAGGCAGGGATTGAACCTATGTCCTCGCACATTCTCACCACGTACTCTTCCTCTGAGCCACCCCCGACAGCTGTTATTTCTTAATATTGCCCACACTGTGAAGCCACGAATTCATCAGTGACAATTATTTGTAAAGCAGGAGTAAATCGGCTCCATCAGAGAATCTCTTACTGCCAGCATGTAGCTGATTGCAGTGATTCTGCAGCACTCATGTGATGCCACAGATTCGATATTCTATAAGATGCTACAGATTCAATATTCTATGGAAGGCAATCATTCTGAAATTCCTTAAGGAATGTGTTGTTGGGGAAGGCTGCTTGTTGATCCCTGGACACCCGACTAGCTTAGACCCGAAATAATCACACAGAAACTCTATTAATTAAATCACTGCTTGGCCCATTAGCTCTAGCTTTTTAATGATTAACTCTTATATTAATTTAACCATTTCTATTAATCTGTATATCGCCACGTGGCTGTGGCTTACTGGGTAAAGTTCCAAGCATCTATCTGCTGCAGCTCTATGGCTTCTCTCTGATTCTGCCCTTCTTTCTTCCAGCATACAATGCCTAGCTTTCCCTGCCTAGTTCTGTTCTTCCCTGCCATTGGCTCAAAGCAGTCCTTTATTCATTAGCCAATAAAAGCAACACATAGACAGAAGGACCTCCCACACCAATGTGTCACAGCTGCATTTCTCTGTCTCCAAAGTTCCAAGAAATAATTATTAAATTCTACATGGAGACAAAAGAGTATTAGATTGTTTATGGAAACAACACTCTCAAGACAGAACCCCAGGATTGTTGAGCTTAACTGGCTGAGACAGGAGCAACTGGGAAGGAGTTTCGTTTGCATTTTGATGTGGAGAATTAAATATGCTCCACAAAAACCAAGCTGGTTTTGAAGACAGGAAAGTAGCTACCTTTGATGTCAATTTTTAACATATAGTACCTCTAAGTCTAATACAAGAGCAGATTTTTCTTGCTCTTCCATTAATTACTTAGATATTTTGAGTTTCTAAAAATTTACCTGAACTGTATATTTTGTGAATTTAACTTATGCATTAATATTTCCATATATAAAACAAGATCCTTCTAAAATAAGAACTTGCATTTTAATGTTTTTCTTTTGTGCTAACTAAAAGGGGGTTAGCAGCGTTTAGTGGTTTCTTAGAAACAAATGCCTCCATTCTCATCAAATGAATTCACACATGTATGCCCACACTTTCGCCCATGGTAAAGACACATGGGAAAGTGTGATCTCTTCAGTTGGCCTCTATGGAAACTAAAATCTCATTCAGAATAGATGCTGGATTTATCATCCCAACCACCTTTTTCGTGTTTTTGTCTTGAAGTGCTTCAGATGTAGCACCACAGACCCTTCATCCCCTCACTATTGCAAATGATGGAGACACTAAGGGCCTCTTGTTTATTCGGGGCACTGTCAGACAGTCAAGACTTCTCATGGAGAAATGCTTCTGAAAAGCTGGTCCAGAGACGCCGTGACTGACAGTTGGGCAGGGGAAGACAGAATGATTCTCTAGGCATCCTTCCCCTTCTAGCTAGGTCTGACTGAGCCTGGAAGACAGCATAGCTCAGAATTGTTCCACTATGTAGATTCCCCCTTGTACTCTGCTTGGCTTTGGCGCCAATTGCTTTTCATGCCCTTAGAAACAGAAAACTCTACCTAATGCTTGCAAAGGGTATTCTTTTTCTACCTGGGGTTTAATCTCAAGGTAATGTGGGTTATGCAGGGAAAGTCTCTTTTGGAATGCCAAGTCTGTTTGGACTTGAGGCTGGGCCCCCCACGACACAAACAGAAATAGGCATCTTCCTGTGGATGTATTACAGTGATACATTCAGAACAGAATTCTTCGACAGCAACTCCACAGTTCATTTCATAATCGCAAGAGGTGTCAATCTTTTATTTTTTGAGTCTTTGAAAAATATTATTCTGGCTGTACCCATGAAATCTCAACAACATGCTTGCCCAAACATGACTTGTATCATGTTAATACCAATTGAAATGTCAATATAGATGAAAGAAATTTCACAGGACCAAACTCTTAAGTGAAGAGCTACAGGCAAATAATGACTGCCAATTGATGAAAGGAGATAATCAATTTTCTTTGGGGATAGTCCCCTAATAGGTTGTTCAGTTCCAGGTGGTCAGTCATAAACACATGTACATATGACTCAGTAGGGCATGTGTGTGTAAAATGATAATAATTAAATAAGTTGTAAATTTGAGAGAGAGTGGGGCATAGGAGGAGTTTGGTGGAAAAATACAATATTCATGTATGAAGTTGTCAAAAAATAAAATTTAAAATAAAAAAAGAAAAATATTATTCTGTAACTAAACAATTCACGGAGGGCAGCCCTCTGTCCAGACTGAACTTCCACTGCTGTACGAAGGACCCTCATGCTTTCTAGTGGCCATCTTGCCTGAATGTTTCATCTGCTGCCCTCTTTCTGCTTCCTCTGCTTTGGTTTCTTCCATGTCCCTAAATATGTAGTCTGGTGAGATACGTTTACTGACAAATTCATCTTCCTTCCTCAACCCCCCTCTCCACCCTGAACTTCTAGCTGGCACTCAACTACAGCACCACACTAAGCCCCTGTAAACCTTACTCTCAGTTCCTGTATTCATCCTTACGGATTCCTGGCCGTTTCCCTGTCCTCCTCCGTGAGTGCCCCTCTTCTGGGTTGAAGCTGCTCGTTCCTCACTTGGATTATTCTCTCAATTGGCGCTTTCCATTCCTTAGTTTTTCCTGAGTTTTCTCTTTCCTGGAATTTCAGGTACTGTGAGATCTCTAAAATCACGAGATTTTTCAGGAAAATGGATGAACTTAGAATATACATTGTGATGTCACACAACCTCAGAAAGAAAAATGTGCATGTTCCTCCAATATGCGCATCCTATCCTATAATATATACATTCATACATGTAAACAATTGTATGTGTAGGTAGAGTGTACATTCAGAAAGGAGACCATGGAGTAACACTAAGGAATAAAGAACGACTTGCTGGCAGTAACACATGACATACAAAGCTTACTATTCTTCTAGTCTTAATGCTATCATGATTTTTCTTTTTCTTGGGGTGGATAAGTGCATAAAATATAATTGATAGCAAAAGTACAAAACACTATATGCAGATCCACAGCTGCAGAATGGCCATTCAAATTGGACAGAGGCACACTGAGGTGCATTGAATTTGGACAGGGCAAGTGCTTATTTGAATGGATTCCTTAATTTAGCTGGGTGATGTTTTTATTTATGTCTTCACTACAATAAAGTAATTATTAATTAAAAATATGGACTTAAGAGGTGGCTCAGAGGTTAAGAGGATTGGCTGCTCTTCCTGAGGACTTAGTTTTGATTCCTAGTGCTCACATGGCAGCTCCCATGTGATGGGATGGTTATCTGATGCAGCTCAGTTCTTTCGGCCTCCGCAGGCAATAGGCCTGCACATGGTGCACAGACAGAGTTGCAGACAAAAGAGCCATACATAGAAAATAGATACCATTTTAAAAATTCCTTTAAAATAAAAAATAGCAAAATCTATATACTTACCCCAAATCCCTTCTTTCATCTCTGACTTAATGTAAATCATTAGACTGTCTCACAGAATCCTAAGTTTGCATTTCTAATGGCTTTAGTTCATTTCCTGTTACCATTTATTATAGTAACGATGCTTTATAAAGAAGAGAGGCTTATTGGATTTAATTTTGGGGGCAGAAAGCCCATAATCAGATGGTTCCAACAAGTTAGAGGACCCATTGGCTGCATCATTCATAAGCATCAAGGCAGGCATGGGGATAAGAATGATCGTCTCTAGGGGCAGGACGTCAGAGGGGTAAGGAATGCCAGTCCTGTGTCTTTATAGCAAATCCCTCTGTGGGAACCCAGTGAAGTCCCACAAGAACTACACAAGGACAGTATCCCAATGACTTATTTGCTCCTACTTCTTCAAGGATGGGCTTTTTCATGACTTTTACATCACCACACCCAGGGCCAAACTTTCAATGGATGAACCTTTGGAGAATACAGTGAAACCACGCTAGAAGCACAGAACCAATGTCCTGTGACCCTTTCTTGTCACACCTGCCCACCTCTCTCAGTATCATTGCATTCAGTGGCTTCACCCTGCACCTTGACTTCACATCTGAACCTTGCCCTTCCACATTGTCAATGAATCAAATTACCTTATCTTGTTCCTTATTTGGTTACCAAATCACTTCCATTTCTCCTAGGTTAGAGCATTCTCCTTCCTTACTTACATTATTGAAATTGGCTTTTAATTGGTTTACTTAGTATTGCAACTTCTATTACGGTTTTAATGTGAAATGCACACACCCCACCTCCAACCCTGCTCATAAGTGCTTGGTCCCCAGCTGCTGTCGTTGTTCTGGGAGGTTGCAAGACCTTGGGAATATGGGATTAGTGTCTAGAAAACACTGCTTGGTGTCAGCCTTCAAAAGTTACAGCACAGCATGGAACAGCCTCCACTCCACCCTCTGCTTTCTGATCTGACAAGATGTTATAAGCAGTCATTGGCTGCTTCCAAATCTACAGATGGGGCAACTCCCTTGTCACACGGTCCGTGCCACAACGGAGGACTCATTTGGAAGCAGTGGGCTGACATAAATCTTTGTTTCTGTCAGACAGTTCGATCATATTGATGGAGAAAGCAACTAGTATGCCTTTCTTCCTCACAAGCTCTAAATGATCACAGTGGGAAACAGAAGTCAGCCGTCTCGCTTCAGTAATGCGTTTTAAGGTCATCAATTTTTTTTCAGATTGCCACGAATGCACTGAAGTCCTTCCTGGTGCTCGTGAGCTGCAGGGTTTGAAATGAAGTCCAATGTTCTCCTCCGCTGAGCTACTGGCCTCTGTGTCTTTGACTATAGTCTCCCCATTGCCTGAAGCTCCTTCCCTTCTGTCTTCACTCGGCTATTCCACACTTGTCTGCTAAGAATGAGCTGAGATGGTGGCGTTGCCCAGGAAACCATCTCTGACTCCTCGGAGCTGTATTGTTTTCTTCATCTGGGATTTCAGTTGCTCAGCGTTTTCCTTCCTTCCTGAATGTCAGTTTTAATAATCCGTTTATAGGTCTGCCTTTGCTTTGAAGCATGGCCTTCCTGGCATCAGAGGCTGCGTCTGTTTACCTTTGTGACTAAACAGAAATAAAAGTTGAGAGATTGTCTCTTCACAGATTGAATTGAAGTGGAAGACTGGCTATGTATAAAACACAGGAGTCCGAAGTATGCCAGAGATAGACCTATTTAACTGGAGCCATCTCAAAAGGGCCACACTAGCTGCATCAGGATCACCAGGGTGTCATTAGCTCTGATTATCTTCCCGAGTTGAATTGACACTTAACAAGATAGAGCTATCAAAGAGATGTTTTATTCCTCTGGCATTTCAATAATAACAGATTGTGCTGCTACAAATTCAGAGTTACGACTTTGTGCTGGGAGAAGGTGAAGCCCTGTTTGCTCAGTGTGGATATTCTTTGAGCATACAAGCAAACTTTAGGAGACACAAATTCATAATCTTCTTCATCCAAAATTGCAAACATTTCTTTTTCAATTTGTTCTCAACACGCTTTAGTACACACAGTCAAAGATGCTGCAGACACTGCTTCTGTAAGAATCATGCAGGGAGAAGGCGGATTTCGGTCGAGTCAGTTACTGATGCCAAGACATTGTGACTGGACTCACTCTCCCACTGCTGGGTGATAACTGACAAGATCACACTACAAGAGTAGAGGCAAAGGCACCTCTGAGCGGGCAGGTAATGTCATCTGAGCATTAGCTATGGCAACACAGATTGGATAAGGAAATTCCTTGTTGATGAATAGGATGAGGCTGAGCAGGTCCAGTGTTCAGAAATCCAGGCGTATGGATAAGTTACCAATGCAGATTTTATTTATACAAGTGCATTAAAGCCAATGAATCTGCAGATAAGGGCTGTCTCTTCATCATTTGAACGCCACTTGGACTTCCATGAAGCGCTGGTATATGCAATTACTTTTCAGTTAATTTCTGCTACACACTTGTGAGATAAATATTGCTATGATACTACACTGTGTGATGGAGAACTGGAACCCTGAGAGAGGACTCGTCTGAGGTCAAGTGCAGACACAAGATCAAAGCCCAGATAGTAGAATATGCTCTTACCCGCACCAAAGTGTGGGCAAACCAGCAACATCAGCACCTAGAATATTTATGAAGGTCAACTCTCAGTCTGGGTTCTAGAACTAAGACACGAGGAAGTCTGGTAGAGGGTGCAGTGGTGCAGGATATCTTGCCCAGCACGTGAGTATTACATTATACACCATGTGTTAGATCAGCAATTCCCAAGCCTGAGTGTCTTACAAACCACATGGAAGATGCTGACACGGAGCTTCTGGATCAGAAGAATTAGTAACATGGTGCATCTGCATCAGGACTAGACCTTGAAGAGGAAGGTCCTAGAAATAGCCCCTGAAGCCAGATTAATTTCAGCATCTTCTGTAAATCCAGCTGTTAGAGTATCTGACCCGCATTTGGAGGATACAGGAGTCAGAATACCTAGGCTATTTGGAGGATACCTAGGATATGGACCACGAACTGGGGACAGCCTACTGCTGATTGTGATGTACAGAATGGCTGTTCCAATTTCCAAGCATAGCATGGTCTTTTCACTTACACTCAAGAACTGTCATGTTGCCCAAGATGTGATGGATTTTCAAGTAGTTTATTCTTTAACTGAATATGGCACTTTAGATTCCCCAGAGCAAGCAATCAAATATGTTTTGAAATAGGATATGAAAAATAGTAAGGGGTACATAGAGGTTGGGGCAGGATTGAATAACTCTAACAATATAGGCTGTAAGGAGCTGGCTGATTTGATTTGGCCAAGGTTCTGAGCATTGCTCCAAAGTTTCGACCACTTGGGTTAAGACTTAAAAAGCTTTCATTAAGACAGAAGGGGAAAGACCTGGGACAATACCTCATTTTGATAAAGTAACTGCCTTCAAGCACAAGGACCTGAGTTAAATCCCTAGAATCCATGTATAAAAAAAGAAAGTATGTCGGTGCCCAAATAAAACCCCATTGGATAGTCAGAGACAGGTAGATCCCTCAGGTTTACTGTCCATGGAGTTCTAGATTTGTGCAGCAGGTTCTAGGCCAGGGCTAGACTGTGTTTCAAAGAAAAGGATCAATACCTGAAGTTGTCCTATAACCTCTCCTCTACACACATACACACATGTGTGTACTAGTACAGAGAGAGAGAGAGAGAGAGAGAGAGAGAGAGAGAGAGAGAGAGAGAATTAAACAGAACAAAAACTCAAGTCTCTTGAATCTGGCTGGTGCATGAGACACAGGACTGACCAATCCTTTAAGTTATTGCTGTCTCAAGAGTGAACTTTCTGAGCTAGCCCACTTTGTTCTTCCTATTGGAATCACTTCATTCATTGCCTGCATGTCAAAGTGGCACCACGCCCCAGGGTCCTAAATTCTCCAGGGCTTGAGCAGCAGGAAGTCCTAGATTCATCCTGCAAACAGCTGAAATCCCAAACCAGATGGCAAAACACCATAGTTGTTCCCCTGAGATGGCCATGACGGCCATTTCTCAAGCTGACCCAAGGCAAGAGGACAGACTGTGTAGGTTGTGTATGTTGGGACACAGGCTACCTTTCCCCTGCAGGCTCCTGAGGGGCCAGCAGTTACCTGGACCTCTTACAGCCTCTCTCAAGGTGCATGGACAGAAGGTAGGACATGGCTTCTCTTCTGTTGATGATGCCCCTGGGTAGCTTCTCTTGCCTCTGCTGTATTCAGCTGGTACTATTGTGTAATTTCTCATGAGCCATTTTAGGTAACAATCAGAGACCTAGATAGAACAGTTGCTGTATAGCAATGTTGACCAAAAGTGAGTGAGTTCTGTTTGCTCCTAGTTACAGCCTTTTCAAGGTATCAGAAGGGTGTGTGGTCAGCTAGAGATGCAGATAAGCACCGTGATGAAGAACGGTCCCGAGAGAGATAGTGGTAACAGTCTCTAAACAATCCAAAATCAGAGAGGATAGCCTGGTGTGAAAAGTGACGAGTTTCTAGATAGACTGGATACTTACTATAGGGCAAAACCAGAATGGCCTGTGGTTGCCTCAGTAACTTCTTCATGCCCAAGATATCATGTTTATTGAAAGCACACTATTGAACCATCCATACCCTTTATTAATGGATCTCAATCTGTGGGTGATGTCAAGTGACCCTTTCTAGAGGTCACCTAAGACCATTGGAAAGCACACAAATGTACATTACTACATAACATTAGCAAGATTAGAGTTATAAAATAACAACAGAAATAACTTTATATTCAGGGGTCACCACAACATGAGAACTGTATTAGGAAGGCTGAGAACCACTGTCCTAGATGGAGGAGCTGTACCTTAATTCAACTTCCTTGGGGCCATGCTATTCCTGCTTCATGCAAGGTCTATTGCTTTCTCAGGACCCCTGCGCCCAAGTGGACAGATCTGTGTCTTGATTTAAACAGTTTGAATCCAGAATGGTCTGTTGTCTTCTCATAATCAGAGTGGCTTTTCTAGCTCCACTCAGGTGAACACACACCTTTTCCCCTCTGACTCCAATCTCACAAATCTCTCCTCATCCCAGGAGAGGTTACCCCTTAACTGGATCTGAGGGATGCCATGGAATTCATCTTGGACCCCGATGCGTGTAAAGTGAAGGTCTACATGGGACCCATCCAGAGCCACCAAGGTTCCTTGGGTATTTCCTGGGACAATAGCTCAGCTTCATGTATGGTTCACTCACACGCACTGACTCAGGAAGATGAGCACCAGCCTAGGAAGGCTAGCAGGGGATCTGCTGTGCAATCCACACATTTTTCAGATAGAGAAACTGGAACACAGGGCTGACTAAAGGGCATTCTCCCCCCAGGGAAAAACACCATAAAAAGGAATAGAAGTTAAATCGCAGCAATTCACATATTTAAAACCATCTTTTTAAAAGAAAAATAGAAACTTGTACAGAAATTCCTAGAAATAATGACCAGCCTAATTATGACCGTGAGCTAAATCTTGCAGCTTACAATAAAGCTTAAAAATCTCTTTTAACAAAAGGTTAGAGAGAGAAGCTCTATTCAGGGCTGAGAGAAGGAGGTGGGGAAGCTGCTGGAGGCAATGCAACTGATGGTGAAGAAGGTCAGTCTCTCACTTTAAGTGGAGCAGGGATGCTGCATGCAGTCTGTCCATGCAAAGTTAACTAAGCTATACCACAATACGCAAGGACAGTTCAGCATTCCTGGGACCCTGTGCAAGGAATGCACCTCTTCTGAAATGTCAGCTCTACTCCTCTGGGGAGCAGGAAACCGTTTTAATGACATAAAATCCATTCAACAGGCATGTGTTCCTCAGAGGCCTGCGAGGGCTGTATTTGGAGGCTAAATAAGAACACATAACAGCTGAAGAAATGGAGCCATCAGTTCCTTGTGGTGCCCAGGTATCATGGGTGGCGGAACTCCTGAATTCTGACGAGCATGAGGAAAGTGTCTACGGTCTGTATGTTGCTCTGTAGCTACACATCAGGGAACTAGTCACTACTTTGAGTAATCTTTCTATCAAATTAAGAAGGGATGTGAGTTTTATCTATGCTGATTTTTGACTCACTCAAAATTATGCCTTTATGTATCTGATCACACGCTACCCAAGGAGGCTAAGCAACATTTCCGAGTTAGCCACTTTTCCTAGAAACACTGACCCTTAAAAGGCTCACTGTTCTGGGAGATGAGGGGATGCCAAAGGTTCCTAAAAATTGCTCTAAACACCAAAATCTCTTCCTCAAAGGACCCATCCTGACAACAGATCATGTAAACTGCCTGCTGAGCTTCATGGACTTCCTTTGTTCACAGGGACGCAATCTACTTTAATACCAACACTGCAGTACAGAGCCCTCTGGGAAGTCAAGGTCCACAGGGTGCATTTCTAGGCTCAAAGATGCTTCTGGAGAACCAGGGAAGCCCCCACGCCATCTCTGTGGGTTAAGATCACAAAGTGGATGCTTCTTAGTTATTGTCTTGTGACCTCCATGGATTTAGGCAAACGTTTCCAGGCTCTAGACATTGTTCTGGCAGGCAATTTGGGCATGGAGCAACAGCAATTTAATGCAATTAATGAAAATGAAGGCTAATTAGGAAAAAAACAACAAACATTTAAGCTCAGGCTGAGGTGGAAATATGGAACACTCACGGATGAATTTTATTCACTCCAAAGGACAGATAACACTTGGGTTGCGGTAATCAGGAAAAATACAGTCAAACACATGGAGCATTGCATCTTGTTGGACGTACCTGCAACCCTTCAATGGCCAGTTTAAGGATAGAAGGTGTCAATTTGGAGGCTTGTTTGAAGGAAAAATTACTCCAGTCTATAATTAAAATGAAACCGTTGATCTGAAGTTCAGGGTCTTCAATAAGGACTTCCAAAGACAACAGGATGGCGCGAAGGATATCTGTGAAGGAGTTCCTGTGACCAGAACAGAAAGGAGAGTGTGTGTGAGTCTAGAGAGCTGACAAATGGCACATTGTGTTGTGACTCTACCATCCTTGCCCCACAGCCCCAAGACCCCTGCATGCAGTGTCATGCTGAGGTTCTAAAACACAAAACGAATGAAAATAATTTGCTGAACATCCAAAAGCAATGCTTCGAGGTGGCAAGAATGGGTGCATCCCCTTGATTTCGTCACAACAGCATCTTAGACTTCATGAAACGTCCTTCTTCTGTATCCCATGGCTCTCTGTGCTCTGCTTCCCCTGTGTCATTCTCCACACCTTGCAGAAACACATCCCTGCCCCCCACACTCTGATAACGACAGGCAGTGGCTGCGTTACAAGCCTGGCATTATCTTCAGCACCTAGGCTGTCAATGAATCATTGATGAACAAATGGAGAGAAACCTCAATCCCAGGAGCTTATTCAAACTTTATATCTCTTATTTCTTTTTTTATGCTAGAACCCTGGAGAGAGTATAAAAAAGGCCATGCTATTATGGCTATGGTTTCAGTTTCGATTCATGGGTAGCAAAAAATAAAGCAGGAAAAACAACTTATTTTCATTTAAGGACTAAAGGTTGTGATACAGAAGGGAAATCACTTCAAGTACATCAGTAGCTATGACAACGGGCAGACGAATCCAAACTAGGGTGACAGTTCTCCAGGGCTGGGTATAAGCCCACATCACAGGTCCAAATCACTCCTGACTTTCATTTACATAGTTTTCAGACATGATGAAATGATCATATAGGTACTTGCAAATGAGGTGGACTGAAAAACTTATTTATATAAGCAGTGTCTTTGATAAACTAGAAGCCTGGATGTCAAGCATAATTCTATGACTTCCTTCAGGCCTTCAGTAAAACCAGGAGCTTGGCCACAGGAAGTCACTGTCAAATACTGGATTCCTAAGATGATCAGTGTGGTTTTGAACCCTAACCACAATGCCTGCGGAATAGAGTCTGAGCATCTGTGACTGATTAGTAGGCCAGTGACGTACTCCACCTGTTACCAGCTCAGAGTTCTCTCTCGTGCTTGAAGTTTTGTTAGTAAACCCTGTCTCTACTTCCAAAGATAATAGCTGGCAGGGCTGGAAACGAGCTGCAGGAGTTGAGAGGGGTGGGTACCACTTGCTCGGTCTAGAAAGAGTGTATGAAGGGATGGCGGTTTGTGATAACCCTTAAGTGATTAGGCCCTGGATAGTTAATTCCAATAAAGAATGAAATATGTCAGAACTGAAGAGACATCTAAATAAAAAAATAAGCAGCCAACTCCATTTCTGCTCTTCATGAAAGTTCTTTTCTCTCTGATACCAAGTTAAAATATCCCTTCAATCTACCCACTTAGATCTGCCCTGGCATATGGGGTCAGGTAAGTGCTCAGAGCTACCCACATCATCACTTTTAACTGTGCAAACCTGATGCTCGTGGACCTGTATGACCTCTAGGTGGAAATGGTAGCTCTTGGTGCTCTTAGTGTTACTGCTTTCTTTTTAAAAGCAGGCCTATTTTAGAGAAACCGTGGTCTTTGCAACTAAGGTAAGTTTAAATGAAGTTTATTTTGCATGTGGCTTAGATTTCAGTCTACATTGTCACCAGACAACTTACTTAAGTCAGATATATACCTTTGTCGTATGAAGAAATATTGACTTAAGGAGACCATGGAACAAAAATTATGTGTTTAGATGATTTCAAATGGTAGTATAAACGTATCGAGCAGCAAGCTGGAAATGGTCACTGGAGACCAGTGAATCTGAGCTCAGACAAGCTTTCTTAGTAAGAGAAAAGCAAGAAATACAACTACGGCTGAGAATCCGAGTCCTACAGAAACTCTATATACAATAATACAAAAGGTGGAGGGGGGAGAATTAAAGAAACGATGGAAGGTGGAAAGATCAAGACAGGGTGGCTTAATAAAAAGAAGAAAACGGTCTCATGAAGGAAAATCTGTTTTTCTGTATCACTGACCCTGATTTCTCATGGCCTACCTACTCACCGAGGCTATCGTTCCTTATCTATGTGATTTGCCTTGATTAATGGCATGTAGACGGACAAAAAAAATGCAGTTTTTAGCCTTGTTCTTCAAGGACCTGACATGCCATTTTGTTCTCTTCCCTTTTTACTAATGGACCAGTCAAACCATACATATTACAGCTAGAATGATGGATTGAGGATCAGACACACAGGACCCTGAAACTCAGCTGCCTGTCAGGTCTCCAATAGGAAGCAGAGAGACCTGTCTCAGCCTTGCCTAGATTAACTCCCCACGGGCAGAGGAACAGGAATAAACGATTGTTTCTGAACTACTGGGTGTTGGCCTAGTCTGCTATGCATCAGTAACTGTCCAAGACAAGAGGGTGGTTTTCAAAGCCAGGACAACAGCAAGGTTAAGGAGAACAGGAAAGGAAAAGAGACCAACATGGTCACAGCAGGTCGTCTTGTTGTTTAGTTGTTGGCTTGATTGATTTTATGAGACTGAGTGCTGCTATGAATCCCAGAATAGCCTCCAATTCCAAATCTGACTATCTGTGTCTCCCAAGGGTTGGGAAGATAGGTGTGAACCATCATTTCCAGCCACAGAGCACATTCTGAGGGAGCATCGTGAGAGCACTTTAGTTGATGGTTGAAGATAGGAATTGGTAATTATGGAGCTATTTAATAAATTAACTCTTCTCTACCCGACTCTGCTTCTTAAGTAAGAGCTATACCTCCTTCACGGCATATTCACTTGTGTCCATTTGTAGCAAAGACCGGAATTTAAAGCAGGCATCAGCGGGAAGAATGATGCTACACACGAGAGAGGACCCCAGGAGTAAAGTAAAAGGCTTGTGGACTGGGCTTCCCTTCCAAATGTTTACGGGCTTAACTTTTATAGATGACGTGCTGGGCAGGGACATGAGATGAACGGGTGTGAGGAGGGCTTCACTGGAACTGGAGAGGGGCCTTGCTGCTTCCCTTAGCTGGAACTATACCTCCCGCTCCCTGCTTCCTCCTCTAAATTTCCCTTTCCTCTTTCCTTTCTGTAATACACTTTACTTGTGGAAGACTCTTAGCTGTTTGGAATTTCAAGAAGCCACCAAACTAAATAATTCATGTGGATAATGTACCCTGAAAGATTTGGAGCATAACTGTCCACTCCATAAATACTGCTGAGCACGGAGACCCCTTTCTAAAGAGCAGAGGAAGGAGAAGAGTCCCCGCACAGCGGAGAAATCTGGGGCCACAGCTTGAGCCAAGGGACCAAGGTCGGTATCACCAGAGCGAAATCACAGAGCGTTTTGCTCTTGCTATGATGATAAAAAAAAAGATGCTTTATTTCTAGAACTGTCTTCCCCCACATCATACTGCCAGACCAGTAACAAGGAAAGCACCAAGCCCATTTCACCTGAAGGACAGTCTATGAAGCAGATGACCACTCTTTCTCACGACTGTGAAGTATGTCAAAACCCGAGGATATTCTGAGCAACTGTCACAGTCAAAAGGACGCTGACTTAACATGACCGCTAAATGTAGCCCGGCTTCTTGAGTGAGATCCAGAGACAGAGAGACATTGGTCAGAACTGACGCCATCTGAATGATGTGTGGAACAGCGAATAGCAGTGGCTTAATTTGGCTCCTTAGTTGGGACAATACTGCAGACTAAGGCGTTAATCCCGACAAGCCTGTTGCACACAGCACACAGAGCAGCTCTCTGTGGCTCCCTCAACATAATTTCTAAATCTAAAATTGTTACCAATACAATGATCTTTAATTAAACAAGCTTTCTGGTGCTTGGCGCCCGTCACCTTGAGCCTTCATGCTCTAATAAGGTTTCTAGACAAACCAAAATGGCCATTAACAATTCAACTTAAGGCAAATGGTGGTGTAAGAACAAAAGCTATTTTCAGAGTGTCTTTGCCAGATGGACTGCTGTAGACATGGGTTGTTTAACACTAATAACCCAAATGAAAGATATTATCTTTCGCCTGCAATCACAATTAGATCAGACTATTTTAGTATGTGTTTCGGAATGAAATAATAGATGAAAATTGGTATTTACATGTCATCCATCCTTTTCATAATTTGCATAGCTTTTGTGTTGTCAGAGTTTAGTGTGACATTTTTTAACCTCACACGAAAGCACTATGTGAGCTGTAAATTGCCATTGAAACGTAAGGAATTATCCTAAAAAGGGAAAGCTTTGAAATTTCCCCATAAGGATTTTAATTCACTGGGACTTAGCAGCAGGTTTTTAATGGTACTTCCTCATCATACTGAGACTGCCTAGTGACTAAGAATACGGCTCATCTTAAGGTTCTCGGGTTGTTTATAGCTTTATTGTTGCTTCTCGCCACCACTTTAGGCTTACAATCTACTCCAAGTGAGAAACAAAACTGTAAAATAATGGTTACCAATCAGAAGAGGTCTAGCTTTCAAGAACTAACTCATTTGTCTTGACTTCAGATGAGAGATTCTAAGACTTCAGTCCAAGTCTTGACTCCTATAAGAAAAGGAGGGCATGTGTATGTAGATGGACCATGCAGAGGCCATGGTGGGATGGTAAATAATCCTTGTTCTCAGGAAAAATGGGAGAGAACTGATGTAGGAGGGTCATCTGTCTATGTGTTACTTTCATTGGTTAATA
>LOEQ01000728.1:254408-266566 GCA_001685075.1 Bramus lutescens | reverse complement strand
AAGGCCAAGGCAGTTTCTTTATTAACCAATGAAAGTAACACATAGACAGATGACCCTCCTACATCAAATAAGAAGTTAGAGCTAATGAGCCAAGCAGTGATTTAATTAATACACTTTCTGTGTGATTATTTTAGGGCTGCACAGCTGGGAACTAACTAGTGGCTTCCTCCAACAACATAGAGGCCCAACAAAGAAAGAAAATTACTGACAAACATCCCTTATGAACATAGATGCAAAAATACTCCATAAAATATTTGGAAGCCAATCCAAGAACACGTCAAAAAGACCATTCATCATGATCAAGTAGGCTCCATGCCAGAAATTCAGTAATGGTTCAATATATGAAAATCGATAAATATAGTCTACCGTACAAACAAACTGAAAGAAAAAAAACCCGCATGGTCAACTCATTAGATGTAGAAAAGGCCTTTGACAAAATCTGATGCCTCCTTTTGTCAAAAGTCAAAAAGATTTAGGAATACAAGGAAGATACCTAAGCATAATAAAGGTAGTTTACAGCAAGCCCATAGCCAACATCAAAACAATCCCACTCAAATCAGGAACAAGACAAGGCTGTCTGTCCACTCTTTCCATATCTATTCAGTATAGTACCTGATGTCTTTATCTAGAGCAATAAGATACCTGAAGGAACCCCAGGGGATACAAGATGTTCCTTTACTGGGTGTGCCTCCTTATTCTGATGTTTCCTCTCTGAAGATTAAGGAGCCTAAAAGCATCCAGAAGCCTGAGCTCTGAGCCCAGAAGGGCTCAATTACAAACCATTTATGAATATGGAGAGTGTTCTATATGGATAATGTCCTCATAGCCATGTCAGTCATATCGTCTAGGGACAGATAAAAATCCCTATTCTTCTTTTTTCCTTCAAGGAAGATAAATTTATTTATTTATCCATTTATTTATCTATCTTTTTATTCTTTACATTTTTAAATTTTATTTTTTTAAAAAAGAAATTAAACTATCTTTTTTCACTTTACATACCAATCCCAGTTTCACTCCCGCCCCTTCTCCCATCCCCTTCACCTTCCCCGCACTCCACCCCCAATCCACTCCCCAGAGAGGGTAAGGCACATTGCTCCAAGGAAGGAACAAGGCCCTCCCAACTATATCCAGGCTGAGCAAGGTATCCATTCAAAGAGAATGGGTTCCAAAAAGCCAGTACAAGCAGCAGGGACAAATCCTGGTGCCATTACCAGTGGCTCCGCAGTCTGCCCCAGCCATACAACTGTCATCCACATTCAGAGGGTCTAGCTTGGTTCTATGCTGGTACCTTCCCTGTTTGACCAAAGTTGGTGAGCTTCCAGTAATCTGTTTCAGTGGTTGTCCTCATCATGGTCTTGACCTCTTTGCTCATATTCTCACCCCCCCACACACACACACACTCTTTACTGGACTTTGGGAGCTCAGCCCAGTGCTCTAATGCGGCTCCCTGCCCGTTTCCATCAGTTTCTGGATGAAGGTTCTAGGGTGACATTTAAGGTAGTCATCAATCTGACTACAGGGCAAGGCCTGTTTGGGCACCCTCTCTGCTATTTCTTAGGGTCTTATATGGGGTCATTCTTGGGGATGCCTGGGAATTTCTCTAGTGCCAGGTTTCTTGCTAGCCCCCAAATATCTCTTTCCTTGCTCTCCAGCTCTGTCCTTCCCCCATCCCAGCCATGATGTTTGTTCAAATTCTCCTCCACATTCCTCTCCTATCCCCATCCCCATGCCCCCAGTTTTCTCAGGAGATCTTGTCTGTTTCTCCTTCCCAGGGGGATCCATATATTTTTCTTAGCTTCTCTAGGGTCATGGACTATATGCTCGTTATTCTTTGCTTTATAGCTAGTATCCACTTATAAGTGAGTACACACCATGTTAGTGAGCACACACCATGTTCATCTTTCTGGGTCTGGGTTACCTCACAATTTTTTTTTCTAGTTCAATCCATTTGCATGGAAATTTCAAGGTATCATTGGTCTTTTACCACTGCATAGTACTCCATTGTGTAAATGTAGCACATTTTCTTTATCCATTCTTTGGTTGAGGGGCATCTAGGCTGTTTCCAGGTTCTGGCTTTTACAAATAATACTGCTATGAACATAGTTGAACATGTATGATTCTGGGATTATAATATGATACTGTTGAGTCCTGAAGTAGGTTGATTCCCAGTTTTCTAAGAAAGCGCCATACTGATTTCCAGAGTAATTGTACAAGTTTGCATCCCCACCAGCAATGAAAACTTACTCCATATCCTCTCCAGCATAAGCTATCATTGATGTTTTTGATATTAACTATTCTGACTGGTGTAAGATGGTATCTTGGAGTTGTTTTGATTTGCATTTCCCTGATGACTAAGGAAAAAAGCATCAATATTCTTCCAGCACTCCTGATCTCTCAAACATTTTTTAGAAACTTCCCTCAACCCACACTGCCTCTCAGAGGAGTTTTTTTCAAATCCGCAGTCCAAGACAAGTGTGAAAACTTCACAGGAAACAACCAGTGCTAGATTCAAGGCAGCGTCACAGTGAGGGGGACAGGGAATCACCAATAAATTAAAGATTCTGTTTAGTTCTGTGTCCACTACAGAGCGGCTGTGCATTTACGCTGTGTCCTTGATTTCAGTGCACACACGCAAAAACAGCTTGTTAGAAGACAGGAAAAGAGAATATTTTTTAAGCTCCCTAGAGTCTGAAAATTATTTCAATGTGTATGAGCACTTAGCAAGATGGTAGATAACAGTACAAGCTTATCTTTGGAGTAATAAAAACAACCATTCAGGAGGCAACGGTCATCTAATGGCCTTTGATGCACCATCACAGTACCTTATAGGGAGGAGAAAACTACATCCCAGTGTAGCACCAGGTAATGCCAAGTATGGACTTTCAAGAGGAATAGCTCACTGGGGAAACAGAGGGACTGAAGCAGAATTACCAGGCGAGAGATGCTCAGAAGTGCAATGGGCAGGAAGGCAGGCCGTGGCCCACAAGGGACACCTGATTCTATACAGGGATCAAAAACTCTCAGGAGGACAGCAAGCAGAGAGGAGCAACCTCTTGAGGAGTTCTGCTTCACTTTCTGTTCCACACACTTGCTAGTCTATGAAGGAGACAAAGCCAAACCTTCCGGAAAAACTCCTTGCCTGGCAAAGCAGTCAAGGATGGGGTTTAGGAGTTGACTGGGGCTCCAAGGTGATGGGCAGATAGCACACCGTGTTGTGCCTACGAAGTACCCTAGAATCTGGAGACTAATCCTCCTCAACAGTGATCATTCCTGTGGGTAATGTTAATACATGTTGGCTTATTTACATAATTTTTCTCTCTGGCATTTTCAAACCAGGAAAGCTTGGGATCAATTACACTAAAATTGCAAATCAAATCCAATTGCTTCTTACTGACTCCAGTTGGGAAATTGAAAATGTTCTCAGCACTCTGACTGAGGGTCTAATGGGAAAAATAGACAAGAAAACAAAACCAGAACACGGAGCTGGAGGGCAGCTCTCTCTCTCTCTCTCTCTCTCTCTCTCTCTTAAAAGATAATCTAAAAGCAGCAGCTTGGTGTGAGTGTGAAACATGTGACCACTAGATTTGTCCTCCCCCACTGGAGGGAATGGAACCACCTCACACACAGGCTCCTATGTAGAAATCTAAGGAGCATCCTTGCCTACCTCTTCCGCCAACTCGTACACTGCAAGTGGCCAAGGCTATTGCATTTTCACCTCATAACGGCCAGAGCATGGACAGATGGAGTGCTGTTTGTGTGACTGCCTTTGCTATTAGCAGGGAAACCCCTTGAGTGTGGGACAAGCATCTGTCTGGGCTCTGGCACTGTGCCTTACACATGGGAGGTACTCAGAGCCTGCCAAATGAATGAATGCGTTACCGGGGAAGGGGGGGGGGATCAATTCACATAGAAACTTCCAGAGAGCACCATATTGGTAGGCTTCCTAGGGAGAGGAGATGCCAAACGGAAATTAATTATGCACTGCTTTTTAACTAATTAGAGATATACAAAAGATTATCATTAGGGTTTGGTAGGAATTTTTATTATACTGCCCCGACTATAATACATCTATCTATACACAGTTTAAGCACACTCAAGAGATTCGCAGTGTTGTTATATACTGCGTGATTGTTTCATTTCCTCATCTGTTTTTCCATAGGGAATCCACTTAGGGAAGTAGCTCTTAACCTTGCTTTCATATATGGGAGGATTTTCTAAGTACCAATTCCCTTGTCTCTCCCACAGAAATGCTGGTTTAATAATTTTAGGGGTCTCAGGCAGCCTGAGCTAAGAAATGCTGACTGACGTTTTATTTTTATACCAGATGTGAAGATGTCTTCGGGAAGTGTCATATGCAGGGAAATTGAATGGTTACTCATTTTTCGGTATATTTTGTTAAGGTCTGATAAACAAAGAGATACCTTTTAGGCCTGTAGCCTCATTTTAAAGAAAATCTGAAGTAAGTTCAATGTCCCCTCTCTTCCTTGTCTCCAAACCAACAGTTGAGTACAGATATGTTTGAAGCCCTTCAGTCCCTTTCCTGGGGATTTGGTCTGAGTTACTTAAATACATGCCCTGTAACTCAGGCTAAATCCTCTTCCTGTCTAACCCCAGGAGACAGCCAGCCAGCCAGCGGGTCCAATTCCTCTCCCATCCCCCTCCTACCTACTTCCTTCCTGGCTAAAGTCAGCCTTCCCTCCTCTCTCTCTCTTTCATTTCTCAATCATACCCTTTTGTTCTTTTGCCCTTTTTGGTCTTAGTCAAGGATGAGATTTTTAAAATACCCTGTGTTCCTCTAACGTGGAGTAGAGGAACATCTAACATCTAACGTCTGTGGCTGCACAGGATGTCATATGAAGTCCCAAGTGCCCCCCCAACAGCACGCACACACACACACAGAGGCACATGCATGCACACTCTAAAAAGGCTTCATCGCAAGCATTCTAGTGTACCACCTCATGGGCAGATGGCAGAGTCTCTCTCGACGGCTTCTTTAAG
The DNA here is from genome assembly GCA_001685075.1 of Bramus lutescens. Taxonomy (NCBI): domain Eukaryota; kingdom Metazoa; phylum Chordata; class Mammalia; order Rodentia; family Cricetidae; genus Bramus; species Bramus lutescens. The sequence goes on along the minus strand of LOEQ01000728.1, from coordinate 261,568 downwards.
TATCGTTTCTGTGCCTGGGCATACACTTGTTTTTGAGAACAGGGCACCATCTGTGTGACGCTTCCTTCATAATAAAGTACTTGATATTGCAAATATCAGAATACCAGACAAACTTGTTTAGTGACCAAAAATGCAAATGTGATTCTGTAAGTGGCTGACTGTACCCTGAGACCCATTATCAATAACGGGAGAATGTAATTATCACAGGAGTCAGTGAAGAGGGCCCAGAGCAGAGGGTCATGAGTAATGACACTAACCACTTCCCTTTGGGTGCTGTGGGCGTGCAGTCTGACGTCATTGCTCTTCAGAATAACACACTTTCAAACATGGGAGCATTTCTATCACAAGGACAGTTTAGAAAATCCCTCCTATTACCGTGAAAGAGACCCTAGGAGGGAGGCACAGCCTGAAGAGCAAACTTCAGCCAACACAACACACATTTCCTTTGGGGTACTGCAGCAGGACACACACCATCTTCCACTTTAGCCAACAGACAATAGTCCCCTCTTCCCTTCCTTTTCATCACTGAGTAGCATGCTTTTTCCTAACATGCAGTTTAAAACAGAGAGAGAGGGCAAATGGCCAAAGAAGCAAGCCTTATGCCCAAGAGTTGAAACAGTTTTGGAACTAAGGCAGAGTAAAACTGGTTTCTTCAGTTGGGGAAAAGTATCTCAGATTCTACGAGGACATTCATTCATTCATTCACATAGTGAGCACTATGTCCAGGCTCTCTTTCCCTCTGGGATACCTGGGATGAATCAACTGTGTGAATTCCAGTCCACACTGTAAGTTCTAGAATGTCATGGAAATGGGAAAGGTTATCCAAAAGAATGGCTTGCTCTTGCCTGGTATTGTCTATGATATTGTGCCAAGTACGATATCCTACCCGATTCTGCTGTCTGGAGGAAGGATTGCTGCTATAGTGGGTTTTTTTTTTCCTTTTATTGTCCTGGAGGCATGTGACAGCCTGGGAGGTAGACCATGGTGCCTGAAGGTTGTATCTGAGTTTATCAGCTATGACACAGTTAGGGTTGTCTCATGGTCTTAAATTTCTCTGTGCCTCAGGTCCCCATTTATACATTAAGATGATGGTACCAGATCTCTAGGCATCTGTGGAGAAGATATATTTAAGGAACTAGAACAGGACCTTGCATAGACTGCACACAGTGTTACAAGTTTCTTACAGTACATGTGCTGGTCCTTTAGGGATTGCCACACTGCGGTTTGTATTAAAAATATGTGCAATGTATCATGGTTATTAAAGTTCTTCAAAAACAGACACTGCCTAATTTTTAACTCCTCAGCCTTACACTGTTAAGATCTGAAATAAACTGAGATTAATAATAGCAGATACGCTTAACTTCATTTTACCTAGATAGCATTTGCTTTCTAGTGGACTGTGTGCATTTCCTCACCGACCTCACCAAAGTGAATTCTTTCATCTCTAAGAAGTGACATGCACTCTGGGAATTTTGGTTTGGAGATGCAGAACAGTTAGAAAGGTGATGAAAGGCTTTATTCCGTCTTCGTATGTAATTACCCCAAGACCCAGACCCACCTGCCCCCAGTTTTCTGTGATTTGCCCAGATCATTACAGAGGCACACATGTCTTGAGTTTTCACTTCCCGTTTGTGGATGCCTCTCCTCCTTCAGATTTTCTGGGTGCCCAGGACAAAGCTTTTATCTCTGGATACACTGCCCTGAAGATCCCCAGGGAAGTCAGCAAGAGGAGAACCAGGCTGTACCTACTAGGATACCTCCTTTTGTTGTTAAACAGCTGACCTGCCAACACTGAACAGTCTCTATGCTCTAGAGCTGATCTAAAGGAAGGCCCTTCTTGCAGCTAGCCACCTAGAAGCATAGTGAACTTTGTTTTTCAATGCCAAGCTGAACCACGAACCAACAAACTTCGCCATGTATGTATGATAAACAGTTGGTTATAAATCAGGCAATCAGAATGACCAGGCAACAGCGCTTCTCTGCACTGTGTGTCTGCTGCACACACGTGTGTCTGCTGCACACACGTGTGTCTGCTGCACACACGTGTGTGCATGGCGAATGAAGCTGCACACGCAGAAGTGTTGTGGGTGTAAGTGGGAGCCAGAGGTTCATTTCAGGTGTTTTATTCAGCCGCTCTCTGACTCTTTTAGGGGCTAGGACATTTCCCTACACCTGGAAGATGGCCAGGTCGAGTGGCCAGCAAGGTCAGGAATCCCCCGTCTCTGTCTTCCCAACACTGGGCTTATAAATTCTGCATCTGACTTTTTTTATGTGGGTGTTGGGGATACAAAGCCGGGTTGTCATGGCTGTCACTTGACCAACGAAGTCATCTCCCAATCCCACCTTTATGCATTTGAAGGGATCTGTGACACACTAGTTAAAGTCACCTGAAGTCTTGTTTAATTAAGTAGAACACTGAGGTCCTGCCCCTGTGTAGACAGCCTAAGGCCACTGTGACTGCAATATCTGAATCCAAATAGCCATTTGACAAAAGTTAGACTTTTACAATATTGGGTCTCCATTTCTCCTACTTCTTTACGCTTCTGTCAATCATTTTGCCCTTTGATCATATTGGCACCCAGTGTGGCTCTTTTAGCCACTGTTCCGTCTTTCCAAAGTTCTATTAAAATACATCATAATGAAGCCTGGATAAAAAAAAAAAACTCCACTCATCACAGTGCTGAAGAAAAGAGGGAGCAGCTGTGTTCACCCATGACCGTTGGCACTCTCTGGGTCTTGCAGAATCCATTTAAAAGCCATCAATCCAATTCAGGTCGGACTGGCCCATCTGCTGGCAAAGCACTGACTTTCCCCTCTGGTCTTGATTTAAAGGGGAGAAAACACAGCCAGCTTGTCTCTCCTGTTTACCTCTCTTTGTCTGAAACAAAGTTCTCGGCCCCATGGGAACTGTCTGCCCAAGCGACTGTGCTGAACAAATCAGACTAGATTGCTGTTGTAGGCAGGGGAGGCCATCAGAATGAACACGCCAGACGGCAGGTCCCAAATTGATTAGCGGCCTCCTGATAGATGTCTGAGGAAATGCACACAGACGTGAATTCCTGGTCTGGAAGGCAGGGCAGTGGTTTGAGCATATATAATCAAAAAGGTCCCCCGAAGAGATTGGACAGCCAGCTGTGAACGTGTTGCGTGTGTGGAAAACGGATGACAAAGAGCCTGCTTGGGCAAGCCAGAGGGCCACTTCATTCATTTGTGAATTTTAACACAGGTCTATTATCTTTAACGGCTTCATGCTGCCATCCAATTTCAGGCCCACAGCAATTTGCAGGCCTGGTTCTCTCCGAACAGAGTGATGGGCTTAGCAACATGTGGGACAAAATTTATTTGTTAGGATGCCTGGAAACGGCAAACAACGAAGCGATTTGTAGCTGAAAAGGAGATGTTTTCTGTTGTTTCCTTACTAGGCATTATTTATTCTTTTTGGTGCATTTTGAAATTACATGTTTTATCAGCAGTACTTTCAAGGCTGTTGTCTCCAGCCTGCACCACACCGGCAACAGTTTCACTGGGCTGACAGCACGGATACCTAAGGCTCAAAACAAAGCCAAGCAGACCCAGGGCATCAAATCATCCTTGCATTTCCCAAAGTGCCAACTCAAAAACATCCCACAGCAGAGATTAAAGTTATTGAGTCAATTAAAAACAGAGAAATTGTTCAGAAGCAAAATTCCTGGTTGCTTCCAAAGAGCACAATATTGAAACTCATCCAAATTAAAAATGTGCCCAGTGATAAGGCAGCCCCCATGGTGTGGAAGTCCCTCAGCTGCAGTAAGAATGGAAGCATCTTAGGACCAGTTAGCCCGCTTCTGAGTCTAGGACCATAGGACCGAAACAAAGGGAGCCAGCACACGGAAGCAACACTGAGTCCCCGTGCGTTTTGCAGCTCTGCTCACAACAACTAAAACACAGAATCGAACCAACTTTCCACCAATGGATGAACTGAAAAAGCGCAGTATATAAGCAGAGGGGGCTGGCATTCTGCCTTTAAAAAAAAAGAAATGTTATCAATTTTGACAGCATGGACTTTTGAATGCGTAGGACACGGTAAGACGTGAAGTGTGCTAGACACAGGACAAACACCGTAAGGTTGTTTTACTCAACTGTGTAACAGGGAAGCAGAGTAGAACGGCTTACCAGGAGCTTGGGGGGTGGGGCAGATGTTGGGCAAAGTTACAAGACTTCAGTTAGAGAAGAGGTCTGTTGTGTATCACGATAACTACAGCTAATAACTAGAACTTAACTGTAGCCAAAAATTGTAATTTTAAAAATTGCTGTGATTAGATTTTAAAGTGTTTACACCTCAAAAACTATGTCTGTGAGAGAATGAATATACTAATTAGATGTTTTAAGCATTCCATAATGTATGCACATTTCAAAAAAAACATGTTGTTTGCTATAAATGTAAGCAATTTTAGTTCACCGATTAAAATAAGCAGAGAGGAAGGAAGGAAAGGAGGAAGGCAGGCCAGAATTCCAGAGAATGCAATGGCTAATCTTGACTGTTGGCTTGACTAAATCTGTAATCAACTCAAACTCAAGCCTCTGGGCTCCCCTGTGTGAGATTTTCTTAATAACATTACTGAAAGCAGAAAAGGTCACCCTAAATGTCGGTGTACCTTCTGATGACAGCCCAGACAAAAGGACATGAGAAGAAGCTGCTTTTTGTCTCCTTGTCCTCACACTCACTGGCCAGTCCTCATAACTCTGCTATGACACTCCTTGGCTGATATTAAAACCCACATCTTTGGGCTTCCAGTGTAGACTGAAGACCAGATGCTCCCGAGGCGTCTGTCAACCAACCCATCAGCACCAGACTGGAACTGCTAAGACCTCCAGCCTCGTGGACCAAGTAGCTACTGGATTTGGGGCTTTTCCAGTGTGAAACAGCCAGCCTTGGACTAGCCGGATACCCCCTAAACTAGTCTAATACATCTCCTTTGATAGATGCATTTATTCTATTGGGTTTCTTTCAGAAACCCTAGTACAGATTGGTAATCTCCCCTCTCACGTTTTAATATTTTCAATCCTGCCTCAGGGCTGGCTCTTCTGAAAACCTCTTTACTACTAAGACCTGTCCGACCACTTCAAATCGGAGAGGTGCTCCCAATATGTCCCCTCAAAGGACATGGTTAGCAATTGGCTCTTTCATCACTCCTTGAGGAACATGTGGTGACCCTCCAAGGATATAGGTCATAGGTCACTGACTCAGCTCAGGGCTTCACCTTTGAATAACTGATGAAGGGTGCTAATTGCCCATCAACAGCCGAATTCTTCCTGGTGCTTCCTTACTTGATGAACACCACCCCAAAGGCGCCCTGTCTTCTCTGATCTTGGATGCTAAGCAGGGTCAGGCCTAGTTAGTACTTGGATGGGCAAGCTCTTGCATCTTAAAAATGTTCCAATACCTTTAAGCTCTGACTGGGCATTTCTGGCAATCAGGACAAGGGCTGGAGTGCAGCCAGGCCTGAGGTCTGATATGGATTTTCCCTGGGTCACCACAGTCCCCTCATTCTTTCTTACGAAGGTTAAGGGAAGGACAACATCTTGTGACTCAATGAAGGACAGCAGGCACACTTGTTTTCCTTCCCCAGGGCATCTAGACCTCTCAGAATAGATGCAGCCATGCTCACACACAGCCAGTCCTTCTGATCACCAGACCTACCACCCTGGAACACTGAGAGGCAAGTGCTGAAAAATCAGACCCTGCCTGGCTCTGTTTGGATCTGGGCATGAATACACTGGAAAGCTCAGCAACCAGCATCTCCTGGGGCGAACAGGCAGCAGAAACTCCTAGCTCAGGTCCCCAGGAGTGTTTCCCAGGCCTGGACTCAGTCCGAGAGACCATGATCACATTCTACACCAGAATGTTGTGAGGGCAGATAAATTTGGGAAAGGACAAACATATTATTTGGAAATCAGAATGTTCAGGGCTCGGAGCCTGTTAACTTTATTTAGCTGGGTGATCTTAAGAATCTGCCTAACATGCCCAAGCCTCAGTAGCATCTTCTAGAAAAGCAAGGAGACAGGAGCATCCTTTGGGCAGGCTCATCAAGAGGATGATGCTACAACTAAGTTCTGGGTGTGGTCCTACAGCCTGCTTCTCTCTCTTATCCATGGTGAGTTAGTTACTTAATGAGTCTAGTCTTCGGCTCTCAGTTAAAAAGACTACAATGCCCCACCTCATAAATTTGCTTCCCAGAATAAAGGGTTACATACAAACACACCACAGATTACAAAGCTGCAACTGGTTGGATCAGAGGCCGGTAGATCCAAACAGTGGAGTACAACACCGGAAATCTCAAAAAGTTGGAAGAAGCCTTGATAGTTGTGGAATGATGGGAAATCTGGGTGGGAATGGTTCATCTGACGCAAGACAGAAGGATTGCTCTGGGCTCTAAGAGCCTACATCAGCAGTCAGGAGTGAGGAGCCAGCTGTAGGGTTAAGAGCTGGATGAACACAGAACACCTGGTGGCCAGAAGGGCAAAGACAGGTAGGTCCCCCACCTGGAGGGCATTTGACTTAATGAGCCATTCTTGCTCACTGCTTTGGGCTGGAAGAGGGTTGGAGGAGCTAAGCACTAAGCACTCCAGCCTCTATGCTCCTGTGTTCAACACAGAGCTATTGGGTGTGATCCGTCAGTCACCTTCCTCAGGTAAGGAAGCCGAGCATGGACTGATGCCAAATTATTGACGTCACAGTATGAGAAAGAAGTGAATATGAGCTGTGCAACCTCCACCCTGGACCAGACTCTCTGACAGGGCTGACACTGAGCATCCATGTTTCCCAGTGTGGTCTTCTTGCTGCGTCCTGTTCTCTTTGTTTGCAGATTCACGTGGATGATCTGTTTGCCTTGTCTTCTCTGTTCTCCTTATCACGGGTAGACAACATTCATTCTTCTGTCTTTCCTTAGCTGTCTGCATTTTGTAATTCCTACTTCAATCAATGCTTGGGAATGGTCCCATTACTGGGCTTCTCCTGGGCTCTACCACTGAGTTTTAGGGAGTTCGGTTTCTTTCCTCCCTTCACTGTTGCACTGTTATTATTACTAGGATGATTGAGCTTTAGTTTCCCCTAAGTCTCCTGTTCTTGCTTTGCTCGCTCTTACACACACACACACACACACACACACACACACACACCT
>LOEQ01000728.1:233678-249338 GCA_001685075.1 Bramus lutescens | reverse complement strand
GGGGCTTCTAGCCTATCAGGAAGTTAGGTAGCAGTCTGCAGCAGGCTCTGTGGAAACGAAGGCAGGATGATGAAGGAAGAAAAGACCGTTTGTGATGGTGATAAGATTCTGGCTGGCAAGAACAAGACTGAAAGGCATGGCAGGTTAGCTAAGCTTCGTGTCCCAATAGTCTCACCACTGTCCTTTGATGTCAGTCGCCAGTCTCTGGAAAGTTACAAGATTTCCAAAGCCTATTTTTCTACTTGGACAGAGTAATGTCTGACTCACAGTGTTTTGGGAGAACAGACTGTGACATATGAAACTCTCTTGACTAAGACTAATGGAGTAAAGAGGGTGATGCTGTTCCTACCAGGATGACATCACTGATTGAAACAGGCTTTTTGCAACCCGAATGCATGCATTCTGAAGTGAAGACTTCGCTGTGTTCACTCCTCAGTGTCACAGTTCCAGGTATGTGCAGGACAATTTGACTCCATGAAAAGTAATCTAGCCAGGAAAAGACAAGAAATCCATGTTACTAACTAAACCGGCTCTAAATGCTGATGGGCGAGGGAGCCAGAATCTAAGGATGTTGTCCATCTTCTAATCTGCTTGTTGAGGAATAGGAATATTAAATGAGGTAATGGATATAAAACATAAAGACACAGCCATGACAGAAAAATCATCTGCACCAATGTCTATACATTTGTGTTCACCTCTGAATACCAAGTCATTTAGGATACCTCAGGATAAAATTTATTACAATATACGTAATATATGCTGGGAGGTCTCCCTTTGCAAAAGAGAATAGATTGCCTTATTCTTTGGAGGGTTTGTCTTAGTTAGGGTTCTGTTTGCTTGTTTGTTTTCTACAATGAAACACAATAACCAAAAAGCAAGTTGATTTGGCTTATACTTCCATATTGCTGTTCATTATTGAAGGAAGTCAGGATAGGAACTCAAGCAGGGCAGGATCCTGGAGGCAGGAGCTGAGGTAGAGGCCATGAAGGGGTGTGGCTTACTGGCTTGCTCTTCGCGGCTTGTTCAACCTGCTTTCTTAGAGAACGCAGGAACACCAGCCCAGAGATGACACCACCATGGGGTGGGCCCTTCCCCATTGGTCACTAATTTAGAAAATGCCCTACAGGCTTGTCTACAACCTGATCATATGGAGGCATTTTCTTAACTGGGGTTCCCTCCTCTAAGATGACTTGAGGGTGTGTCAAGCTGACATAAAATCTTCCAATCCATGTTGAATTCTCCCTGTACTTCTCACGAGTTTTACTCACACTCACATAAAGCAGGTGTGCTCACACGTGTGTGACTCTTCCTTCCTCTGGTCTCAGAGTTCTACTTTATTCCATTCTCGACAATCACCCAAATATCGTATTCATGAGCGCTGTTAAATTGAAAATCTAGCAGGTGAACCGAGCCGTGTTTCTATGGTCTTCAAATATTAAAAGATAAAATCAGCAGTTCTGTAGTCGCATTTATTATGTGGAGAGAAACTGCCTATATCACCAGAAGAAAACGCCTTGCAGAGCATTGGCAGCTAGGCCTGCTGTAAATAGAGCATCAGATTTGACCTCAATTCTTCCTCCTTCCCTTCCACAAGTACCTATTACAGTGCATATTACATGAGATGATCTTCTTCATGACATAAGGAATACAATGCATTGCCGTTGGCTTCTGTGATACATTGTCTAACGGCTGGAAAGCTTTCCCATCTCAGGCCATAGTCACCGCTAATGGCATTGTGCCGCAAAGAGGCATGGTCTCCTTTTGCTCCCTTGCCGCCTGCCTGGCTATGTGACTTGCATTGATCAACAGGGTCAGCTCAGTTCTAGAGTCCAGACCTCGAGAGATCTGGTAGCTTTTGCACCTTCTTTCTTAGAAGTGTGTGGCCATTGTTCCCCCAGGAAACCCAAGCCACACTATATAGAAGAGCCTGATATGACATACATCTGCAATTCCAGCACTTAAAAGCCTGAGGCAGGAGAATTGCAGTGTTGAAATCAACCTCGGGCTCCACAGTATAACCTGGTCAAACAGACAGCAGTAAAATCACTGAGACAGAGGTCCAGCTCCTCAACTGCTCCAGCTGCACCTAACTCATAGCCAGCGCTCTACCTGAAAACAGCCACGTGAAGAAAGCCACATAAAACCAGCACAGGGTCACCCAACTGACCCACAGAATCACCAGAAGTCTTCACCCAGTGCTGCTATACGCCGTTCAGTTTTGATATAGTTCATGGGGCCAAAACCACAATAAACCCACACTGGGACCAGGAAGTGGGGACCTGCCACTGGAAAGGCTTGCCTAGATGCACACGACCTTGGATTTAGTTCTTGGGGGCGGGCAGGCAACAGCTAAAAGACAGCAAAAAGGCTGCTATTTAGGCTGGAAGTGCAGGAAGGAGGCTTCTAGCAAAGGCTTGGGAAAGGCAATCCATTTATGGAGTGATGGAACATTTACAAGACTTTTTTCTGAGATGCGGCAGAGCATCGAAAACGTTACCTAATGAGTTCATGGATCTGCCAGAAAGTTGACAGTGTCAATTGGCACTCTGCTGTGTATGATAAATCACGTCAAGGAGAGATGAACTAAAGAAGGAGGATTTCAGCGTCTCAGTATAACTTAAAGGAAGATGGATGGGCCCAGAGACTGTTGAGTGGGAAAACTAAACTGTTTCATCGTCTCAATCTGTCCTGCAAGCCAATAAATGATCGGCGTACAATATGACCTTAACATGAAGATCAAAACAAGGCTGTGGCCCTGGGGCTTTCATTAAAACCTTGGGAATAGTTGATGGTACCTGGGAGACAAAGAAACTTGAGGTGTTGTCATACAGCAGCTGCTTAGCTAATGGTAGTGCCTGTTCCTCAAACACAGTGATGGAGGAGGAAGCATACCACAAACATGGAGAAGCTGCACAGGAAGCTCACAGGTCTTTAGGAAATCTGTATTGATAAAACACCACTGGATGAAAGTGGATAACAGTTCAAAGGGAAGGGAGTCTCCCGTGTCTCCAGCATTTAAGGAAAGAGACTGCAAACACTGCTCATTCGCCTACATGTTACTTTTTTTTGTCTCATTGATATATAATGGGTCAATGTACTCACATTGGACTTTTATTTTTACTTCGTTTGGATTAGTGCTTGTCTTCACATATGAATGTGCACCATGTGAAACCCTGTTGCCCACAGAGATGAGAGGGCAGCACTGGACATCTAGGACCCGGAATCACAAAAGGTTGTGAGCAATATTGAGCATCACTTCGGTCCACCCCTCTTAGAGCTGAATCTGTTACAATGCATAGCAAACGCATCCTTGAACGCATTCTTAAATTAAGCATATGTTTCATTGTTTGATAAGAAAATTTCTGTTAGGGTGGAATGCAAGATTATTGACAGCAGTGGAAGGCTCCAGGAGTCCCTAAGGCTATGCACACTTTGCCTTAGAAGAGCAGACTTTCAGAAAAGAGATAAGTAGCCACTCTTCCATGCTTTACCCCAGGATGCGCACCTATGGGATGATGGCTCCAGTTCCCAGTCAATGTACAGCTTCCCTTTCTTAGATGATCAGGACTTGAGGCTACCAGAAAGCCACACCAGACTGTACCTCCCTCCTCCGTACCTGAAGAGTATCTTTACTTGTGTAAATATGAGTAGAACATGCCACAAGCTGGAGAACACAATCGTTCATCTAATATTTACTTAATGAGCACCTGATAATATCTGCCAATGGCTCAGAACTTGGGATCCATCAGAGAACTGAAGCTGAAGATGCTTATTATCCTTCTAGGAGTTATATTTTGGTGGCATTGAAATTGAGGTTAAAAAAAGGACAACTATGAAAAGTATGTTAAACAATCTAATGAAATATGTAGGGCTTTAGAAAAGGACAGAACACAATCAGGAAGTCCAAGGGCAGAGGAGACACCACAGTACTAAACTAGACTAAAGTTAGGGGGGCCTCACTGAGAATATGATATCAGAGCCAACCTGAATGAACCTCTAACGAAAGTCTACTATGGGGAGGGAAAACCGATATTTCAAAGTAAGATGAAAGTTTCTCCTTTAGCAACTCAGAATATCTTGTCTGCAGAAATTTAAGAAGCTGATGAAGGAGGTCACTCTGGCAAGGAAAACTGAATTCAATTTCAGAAGTCCACATTATTGTAAAACACACACACAAAACAAGAGCGTAATCACTGATTGAAATATGGGCGCTAGTTCCTGACACAGAGAAATGCTCAATTAAGAAAATCTAGTGTGGATTATGTCTCAAGAAAATAAAACGCCACTGTAGCAGCAACAGCTAGTACCTGACTAAGAGCGGAGGAGGAAGAGGCTGCACCTAGGAGAAAAATGTGTTAGCATCTAGAAGCAAACAACCTGGTCACCCAGACAGCAGTCCATGATGAAACCAGGCTGTTCTGGGACATTAGTAGTAGGAGTTCCAGGAGGCAACTAGCAAATGGGGACAAACCTGGCCAGGTCCTGCCTGTGTGAGGAAACAAAAAAAGCCACCCACCCTCCTGTCAGAGCTGGATTCCTGAAAAGGCTGTTGGAAATTCCCATCCACTGAATCCAGAAAGAAACATTTTAAGTATTTACAGAAACAAGAATGGGATAAGAAGGCACGACCTTTGGCCTATAATCCTAGCACTTGGGAGGCGGAGTCAAGGGGATTGCTATGAATTCGAGGTTAGTCTAGAGAACATATTAAATGCTAAGCCAGCCAGGGCTACAGAATTACAGAATGAGACTATGCCAAAAAGAAGAAGAAAGGAAGAAAAAGAAAAGGAAGAGGAGGATGATGATGACAATGACAACAAAGAGGAGGAAGATGAAAGGGAGGAGGGAAGGCAGATTTAAAAACATAAAATAAAAAATTTAAGAATAAAAAATATATAGCTTGAATTAAAACAGAGCAGAAGTGGCTTTAAAAATATAAGGAAACTAGAGCAAAGAACCAAAAAGCTCCTCTAGAAATCTAATAAGAAAAGATAGAAACATAGAAAATGTAAAAGAAGAGATAAATATCACAGAAATATAATGAGAACTTGTGATAACAGAGTAACAGGAATTTCATATGAAGATGATAAAAATAATGTGCACAACCCAATAGATGAAGAAATAATAGAATATTTGAGAATTAGAGGGATTTCTGGGTGCTTAGATTAAGAATCTGAAGGTGAGTCTACTTATTCTTAAGGTCCTTAAAATCAGCAATAAGGCCTTACTGAGCAGACCCATGGAGAGCCCTTAGTGCCCTGGCGTCTAGAGAACACTCAGCATGCGGTAACAGATGCTCAGTGGATGCCTCTGAAAGAGTAAATAAAATAATGAGTCAAAAACAAAAATCAAGCACCAAGCCACAGTAAAAGGTAAACAGAGTACCTTGACATGGCGCAAATTGAATGGCGCCAGAGGAAAAGCAAATTAGAAATAGCAATCGGGCTATGGATACCCATTCTAACTCATGCCAACATGTAACTCATCAGTATCTTCAAATGTTAAGGAAAAACCATCTTGATATAAAACTATATACCCAGGTAATATTATTTAAAAGATTAAGAGAAACCATATTTTCTAACATGTTACATTTGTCAAGAAAGTTATTGCCTTGGCCCCTAGTTGAACAAGAAGGACCGTGAGTCCACAGAGAATGTGAAGAAGGATGCTAAAAAGATATCCCACACTAGCTCAAAATTGAGTATAAGAGAGGTTTATTTATTTAGGGGTAGACTCAGAGATCACAGTCCTCTGCTGAAACAGTGAAACAGCAACCGAATCCAGAAAAAAAGGCCAGCTGTGTGCTTTACATCCACATAAATAGTATAAGAGGCCACGCCCAAGTGGGCAGGTAACTTAAAGGCCACTGGCAGTAGGAATTCCTACAGCAAGAGTGTTATGGGTGTAAGATTTAACAGTGAACAAGGAAACTGGGGAAATCTGGACAAATAATTGCAAATAATAGCAATAACAGTAATAGTAGCCTAGCTGCAGATTTGAATGCATAGTAGATATAAAAAAACAGACAGCAAGGATTGTGAAGATGCAATAGTTTGAAGTAAATTAACATTTCCTTCTTTGTCTTCTTCTTCTTCTTCTTCTTCTTCTTCTGATGATGATGATGATGATGATGATGATGATAATGTAAAAGCTGATTGGCTTCTTAATTTAGAAAAAAATATGTTGCTAAAACAGCTGCATTAAAATGTTGGAAATAACCATAGACAGTAATAACCTCTAAAATGAGAGTGTAGAAATAAAGAAAAGCAGAGAAAGGCAATTTGATCAGACCAGAAAAATTCAGCACTTGAGGCTGAGGTGTAACTCAGAGGCTTAGCACTTCCCTGCACAAAGGCCCCTGCTCGATCCCCAGCACTGAAGACAAAGCCATAGGAAAGTGTTTAAAACACTTCAGTGTGAACTAAGGAGAGATGGACATTGCTGGTGGGACTAGCTAGACACAAGGACAACATTCTAGAAAACATTTGAACTAGGAATCACAAAAGTTTTCACTGTTCATGAATTGAACCTTTTGGAATTTCTATGGGTGGGGGGACTGAAAATATGGAAAATATGTATATATTAAGATGTCTCTGGCTACGCAGTGGTAGGCCATGCCTTTAATTCCAGTACTCAGGAGGCAAAGGCAGGCAGATCTCTGTGAATTGGAGGCCAGCCTGGTCTACACAGTAAGTTCCAGGACAGCCAGGTCTGTTACATAAGGAGGCCCTGTCTTGAAAAACAAAATCAAACAAACAAGCACTCAAACAAATAAAGATACTTCTTGTCATTACTTTCGTGAGTAACAAATGGAGACTGCCCAATCTCTGGCATTATTGTAGTTTGAACTACAATTAAACCACTCCCGGATTCCAGTACTGAAGCTCAGAGGCCAAAGTGATGGTGCAAAGGAGTGGACCTGAGAAGGGATCAGAGGGCCCCTCTCTTAGGAAGAGAACAAGTAAAAATCCTAATCTAAGAACCCTTGCCTCATGTCGTCTCATCTACCCATCCACAGTCCACCACACGAGGATGCAGTATCCCTTCCTCCCAGAACATGTGGTAAAACTGAACTTTCTCAAAGAAGTTGTTGTTGCTCCATGACCCTGTTGCCTAGATCCTGGGATTCCCCAAGAAATGTCAGAAGTGAATTTCCTCTCTTCCTGAGCTGCCCAGGTGCAGGGGTGGCATCGCAGCACAAACAACAGGCCAAATAGGACAAACAATTAGTAAGTTCTAAAGCAGCTATAATATAGCTTCAAGTGAAGAACAGAAGAATAAAAACATTGGTGTTGATCTGGTGCCAACTCTGGGTCAGACATTTTTCTCATCCTTCAGCCCTATTGACTGCTTTAGTCTCATCATCTTGGAGGCAGAAGACACATCTTGATTTTTATTTGACAGGCAAGGCACAGAGTGCTGTGCTCCTCCAGGCCTGACTTAGACAATGTTGGCACAAAGTGGTCTTTACCACTATGCCAGGACGTCTGGATTCAGATTCACAGCTCCCCTGCCCCCTGTGTAATTAATATACCTTAGTTCATAATAAAAATGCTGACTACATAGAAGTGTCCTGGTTTTAGGTGAACTTTAATGTCCAAATACTTTTTCTATTTTCAACTTCCCTCCAGGAGGGTATTTACCTTTAACACTCACAGATCATTTTGTCATTAGAATAGTCCATTCTACAATACAGCAGCAATTGATTGGCTGCCTCCTTGGTACACCACAGAATTGTGTTCTTCCTTTAGCCAATAGGAGGGTAAAAGTTAAGTCTTAAACTTCCTTGGGATATGACCTGCTAAAAATCTACCAGAGACTACCTTCTCCTCTACCTCCTCTACTCCCAACTGTTGACCGCTGTTGGGTATATAGCCAAAGGATCCTCAATCATACCAAAAATCATGATCAATTATGTTTATAATAGCATTATTTGTAGTAGCCAGAACCTGGAAACAACCTAGTTGCCCCTCAACGAAAGGATAAAGAAAATGTGGAGCATTTACACAATGATGTACTACACAACAGTTAGAAAAAAAAGACATCTTGAAATTTGCAAGCAAATGGATGGATCTAGAAAAAAACATACTGAGTAAGGTAGCCCAAACCCAGAAAGGCAAAAATCATATGCACTCACTCATAAGTGGACATAAAACAAAGAAAAACGAGCTGACAATTCACAATTTCAGAGAATCTAGACAACAAAGAGGACCCTAAGAGAGACATAAACAGATCTACATAGGAAGGAGAAAAAGACAAGATCTTTGGGAGCCTGGGGATCATGGGAGAGGGTAGAAGGGAAGGGGAGGAAGGGAGGGGAGTAGAGAAAAATGTATGACTCAATAAAAGCAATAAAAATGTGGAACATATAAACAAAGAGAGGCAAGTCAGGCTGAGTGCAGTGAACACGTCTGTGATCCCAGCTCTTGGGAAGCTGAAACTGGAGGATTCAGAGTTCAAAGCTGGCATGGGCTATTTAACAAGACCCTACCTCAAACAAAACAAAAACAAAAATGTGTTACAGTGCCCTATTTATATAGTAGCTTCAGCTATACCCAGCCCACTTCTGGTAACATGAAAAAAATCATCACCCATACTTATCTCCCTATGCTGTGCATGTGGAGCCTACATGTGGATGCCTCGGTACTAGAGAGAACAAAGCAGTATAAATATAAACCTGTAAATATGAAAGTTGTGGCTTCAGTGGTAGGGTCACAGCTATATATATCGTAATGATCACTTGGAAAAGAAAAGGCTGAGGCAGATCCAATGGAGGACAGAAGTTTCAGACCAAAGAGGTGTTATCTGGGAAGTCTGTCTGTATATGTGTTGCTTTTATTGGTTAATGAATAAGTCTGTTCTGCCAATGGCTTGACAGAAATAGAGCTAGGTGGGAAAACTAGACTGAATGCTGGGAGAAGGAAGGCGGAGTCTAGAGAAGCCATGTAGCCATGAGACAGACACCTGATGGAACTTTATCCGGTAAGCCACAGTCACGTGGCGATACACAGATTAATAGAGATGGGTTAGTTTAAGATATAAATAAGAGTAAGCCAGAAATACACTTAAGCTATTGGCCAAACTGTATTGCAATTGATACAGTTTCTGTGTGATTAGTTTGGGGCTGAGTAGCTGGCAACAAACAAGTGGCCTCCTTACTACAGAGGTGACAGCAATAAACCGAAAACCCGACATTGTTTTCTTTCCCTAATAGAGCCTTGTTGAGAGACACTGTTCTTTACTCAGTAGCTAGAAACATTTAAACATGAGGGACAAAAGGTAATCGCTGCTTGGGAAAAATGATTTTTAGTCCAGGTTTAAATGAAAAGGTTGGTCACTTTCTGCAAGATTAGAACGTATTAAAGAGAAGGATGGTGAGGACGTAGGACGAGCACAAAGCGCAAGGCTGAAGAGAGCGGGAGAAAAAAACAGCGCAGGCTTTCAGTTCTGCAAGGCTCACAACCCAGAGCCTTGACTATAGAGGCTGTGGCGGATGTCTCCTGCCCTGCCTGTCATCGCTCTGGGCAGGTCATGTTTCTGGGCATAAAGATGAGGGCTGTAAATCTATGCTTAGCGATAGCTTATTTACCCCATTCCTTGGAATTCTTCATCGGTCTACACTCAAAGCATATCTTGCAGCGAGTTTTGTTTCCTGACTTCCCCATTCACAGAAAATAGGACGGAAGGAGAGTTTTGAAATAGAAGTACTTGTGGTTACTGCTAAAAAGGAAAGGAAGAAAGCATTACAAGTTTTAGCTAAGTCATAAAGCGTGCCAATGTGGGCAATGTAGCAGGGGACAAGGCACCCGTACTACAGGAACCATCTTTCCATGAGATTATCTATAGCTGTGCCAGAGCGAATCACTATCCTCGCAATCAGCCCTTTCCACCAAGCGCTGAAGTGTGTGTAACCAGGTTTGCTTACTTTAAACAGAGTTGAGTGAAATAAAATTTTAAATTGGGCCTCAAAAGGCTTCCCTCCATTATTTGGAAATTCAATTTTGTCCAGAATACACTTCTCATTCCAAAGATATAGGGCAGCCAAGGCTTTGCCTGAGAAGGTTCCGCAGGTCAAATACCAGTTGCAACACTCCCCTCGTGGGAGGTGCAGTTAGACCATCTGCATGCATGTGATGAAATTACATGACGGATTAGCCCCTCCAAAACACGCGAGGAAGTGTGTTATTGCCAGAATTTACACAGACCTGTCAGGGTGAAGGGATACTGAGTAGAAACAGGAAGCTATTCACTGAGAACAAGACAAGGCCTTCCATCTGCCCCGGATGGAAGCTAACATCACTGACAATGGCGGCGTCTACGTCATGAAGCCTTTGCTTCTGGATGTTTGGTACGCAGTGACGGTGAGTATGGATGTAAACTAGGAGCTGGAAGCAAACATCGAGTCATGTCCTGCCACAGCCTTATTATTCACTGAGGGAACTAAGTTTCAGTCACATAGCCCACAGGCCTCTCCAGTCTGACCGCCACCCTCTCCTGGGGCCTGCCCTTGTCCTGTTGTGGCTTCTACAAGACTCTTCATGCCCACTGGGCTCTGCAGATAATCACTAGCCTAGGGATCTGCTTGCGCATCCTCGACTCATTCTCCTTCACTCTCAAACTCAATTGCACATAACCCAATCATCTTAGTAATTGCGTTACAGAAAAGAGCCTAGAACGTGCTGACTCATCCCGATTTTCCATTGCTTCAGATTTCTGTCCCATAAGGTCAGGAAGCCAAGAGGATACTTCTGGGACCAGCTCTGTAGCCACAGATACCAGGGCAGGGTCACAGAGCCCTGCCCTCACGAGCTTCCTGTAGAGGCTGCACAGTGCTGATGGTTGGCGCACATGCTAAGAACAAAGCTTCTGGGTGAAGATGTTGAACTGGAAAGGGAGTTGATGTGTCCTTGGCGTAAAACCAGATTTCCTCGTCCTGGCCTCAGCCTAGCTCCTAAGCCTTAGTGCTCTTCATGTGAGCCTTGGTCCTCTATGTCCATGGAACCAATATAGGTTTTCCCATATTGGCCAGCTATGTTCTCAAGGACCATTGTTTCCAGAGCAGTTTTGTCTGCCGCGGGCCTGATCTGAATTCCTCTCCTTCACCTGCTTGCTCTTGCTTTTCCTTCCAGCTAGATAGATAACCCCTACGGAAAGAGCTCCCTGGCCTCCAGGTACCCAGCGGGGTGAGGTGCTTCTTCTCTGCTTCTGGATTGCCCACTCCCTCCTTGTGGGAATGGGGGCTGAAGTGGAGAAACTACATCAGCAAAGGTGGAAGGGCTAAGTAAGGAGAGGGGCCGGGTAGAGACGGAGACTTTTTGGCCGCAGCTGGAACATTTAGATCAGAAAAGTGAGGCCGAATTATATAAGGCAAAATAACTGACAGAGGGGCTGAGCCAACTTGTATTAGGGAGGGGAATCGATTCCTGAGCAAAGACTTTCCAACACCTGAGTAATCGGAGATTTGGGGCCCCATTCGTGATGAGCAGGTCCCAGACTTAGGAGGCCAATAAAGGGGAGAGGGAAAGAGAGATCCTCAAGACCAAAGCTCAAGCCAGAGTAGTGATTTGTTCCAGATCAAAAACCCTCTATTTGAAATGAAGATAATTTACTCCAGTAAGCGACACGGTTAGGCTGTCTGCCGATTTCACATCTCTGTCCCTCCTCCAAATCCAACCCCTAAATCTCACTCCCAGCAGAGCAATAGACCACCTGCTTCCCCACCCCCATCTCCAGGGATCACAGTATCTTCCCCTCCAGCCTTCCTCTCCCCAGTTCATCCCTTTATCCCAGCCCCCAACCCCAGCAGGCACTCCCTGGGAACCCACATCCTAGTGATTAGGAAGAAATAGAGGAAGAGAAAAATGATTTAAAATAAATAAATAAATAAAAAAGCAGCAAGAGAATGAGATAAGGAAGAACACATCATGTTAAAACCTTTACAGCAAAATTTAGCCTCTCTTTATTTCCTTGTCTAAAGTTACATTTTGCAGCGCAGCAGCAATAACTTCTGCTGCTTTATAGCACACTCCCAATAAATGGCTTCGGAGCTTGATTTACAGCCTTAGCTGAGCATGGCCACTTCATCATCTCCAGCAGCTGCTTAAGGTTCTATATATCACCGTTCAGGAGTGATTATCTGGGAACCATATTTAAAGGGCAAGAGGGCTGCTGGCTGGGTATTGATGAGGCTCAGTGTTCTGATAAGGGCTGGTAAGCCTGGGCATGTGCCACAGGGTTTCTTCAGCTCTATAAAGTCCTTCTCAGGAAGTGGTCAGAAAATGCTGCCCAAGTTTCTTAAAAATTTGAGGAGCTTCAACACAGGAATAGCGAGCAATGTATGCATTCAAGTGCTTGCCACACCTACTGGAAAATCTCCAAGAATGCAGAAGACCGTGGTGAACAGTGTTCTTTCTGTTTTCATGACACTAGCCTTTTAAAGTGTTACCACAGGAATCACCAAGATGACTCAATGGTAAAAACTTTTGCTGCCAGGCCTGATGCCCAAAACCTATATGGTGGAAGGAGAGTACTGATTCCCACAAGTTCTTCTCTGGTCTACACAATGTGCATGCCACACACACACATACACACACATGCATGCATGCATACATATACACACACCTTAGTATACACATTTATGCACACACAAACAAATAAATGTAAATAAAAAATTAAAATTAAAAATAATAAGGTTCTTGAACTGGTAAGATTTTTCTCAGTTTAACACAAGTTGGACTATCTGAGAAACTGAGAAAAATGCCCCCAATCCAACTGGTCTGTAGGCAAACCCATGGAACATTTTCTTGATTAATGGTGCATGTGGGATTACCCAGCCCATTGTGAGGGGTGTCATCCCTGCACAGGTGATCCTGGGGTGTATAATAAAGCAGGCTGAGCAAGTCATAGAGAGCCACCAGCAAGCAGTGTTTCTCCAGGGCTTCTCCTTCTGTTCCTTCTTCCAGGTTCTTGCCTGCGCCTCCTTTCATGAAGGACTTTGACTAGGAAGCACAAGCCAAATTAACTCTACCCTCCCCAAGTTGCTTTTGGTCTTGATGTTTTATCACATCAATAGAAAGCGAATTAAGACTTCATTGATAGTTTTGTTCAGATTTCAGCACCCTTCCAAATGGAGGAACTGATGCCAAGCTCATCCTGGTTGCCTTAACCAGAACCTGCCTTGAAAGGGAAGATATTATTCTTAAGGCCTTGAATTTCCTCCCACATCCAAGCATGTTTTATTTACAAGATGAGAATTTGGGAGGATCAGTGACAGGGAAAGACACTCTGTCCACCAAACTTTGTCCACTGAATCCTTACAAGTCCGTAAGTTCAAATACACTGGTCTTTGAAATTGTGATTGCCATGTGACTCACGGATCTTCCGGGGAAGTCGCCATTCGCTTAGGCAGACATGCACTACTGTGATATCTCTAAACACAGACCTATGGCTTTCCCATACATTTTCTTACATGAGATATGGCTTCTACCAGACAAGGAGATCTTGACAGCAGAATCAGCGAAGCGGTTGACCTCTAGTTGCAGCGAAGTGATGGTTTGTGTCTGATAACAAGTACTTGTGTAGGAAGGGATTTGAAAGACACAAGGAAGGGTTTGGTCATCTCACTTAACAAGCGAGATTAAAGAAGCTGAACTGAAGGCATATTTCATAATATGCCTTCTAATTCCATCCCTTCAATAATCAGTAGCATTTTAGAACTGCTTGACAGATTTTATTGTCTTTTACAAATTTTTTTGAGTGGGAAATGTTGTTTTATACTCTTGAGGCTCTAGATTATGCCAAAGTAAGAAAACTTTCTTAACTGTGAAGGAAACCAGAAAGCTTCACTGTGTGGGAAGCCTTACTAATGTGCTTTCTCTCATTCTGACAGCTCTACTGGGCGTATTCTATTGCTACCAAACAGGACACTGAACAGAAAGTGCATGACTTTTGAGGCTAGAGGCTGGCAGATCCCGATGCCATGCAGGAACACTTACTTAATGCTTTAAAAGGGAATGGGTAGGTAAACATGGCCCCTATTGTTGGCTCAGATTGGGATCATTTTTTGTAATAAATTTTAAGCAGTATCAAATTTCCTCTGGAATTGAAAATAAAAGTTGTTTTGTTTGTTGCGGTCATGGTTGTCTTTGTCAAGTCATATTGGTAGAGACTGAATATGATGGCTGGATTTGGTGGTCAACTTGACATACCTGAATAGAGGGGATAGCAAGTGAGCAATTGTCCAGACCAGACAGACCTGTGGCCATGTCTGTGAGGCATTTTTTTTAGTTGCTAATTGGTGTAGAAGGCCCAGTTCAATGTGGGTGGTGATGTCATCCCTAGGGCTGTGTGTCTGGGCTCTATAAGAAGAAAAGCTGAGCAAGCCAAGGAGAGCAAGGCCATAAGAGTGGGTGTTTTGATCACACCTACCCTTCAGCTCGTCTCCACACTCCTGATAGTTGGAAAACTGATCACTGCCATAGGGATCCCAGTGGTGTTATTGTATAAAGAACAGGGGGCTAAACATTTTTGCTGGCTCTCCCTTTGAATAGCTTTTGGGACTTGGAGAACAATGTTCACCTGGCCTTATTGAGATGCCTAGCAGCTTTCCTGGCCCCACGTCCTTTTTTCTTTATTCACAGGTATTTAGCCTGAAAAAGTGAGAATTTGGTCCCTTTTCCTGCCATGACTTTTTTGTAACTCAGGACAATCAAACTGAATGAGACACAGAGCCTGTGCCAGATGTAACAGGCTCTTGAATGTTCCTGCAAAGCTTCATTCAGCTAGCTTATTTATAGTTTTAAGAGGTACACTCAATATATTGTCTCAGGATTACAATCAGAAGAAAGAACTGACTTAGAACTCATCTCCTGTGGCCACTTCTGCCACCTTGTACCTGCTGAACTTGCCGCTTTTGCTACATCAGCTCTGGAGAATCATCGCAGGTCAGCAATGACCAGTAAGATTTGAGGGAGCTACTGTCTCTACAAAATCCACCAGATAAGTTACTGTAGAGTGCTAGGGGACAAGGAACAACTGAACACCTTTAAAGAAAACATTTTGAGTTGGAAGGCAGCCATCTCTAAGCACAGAGAGATCCAAGTGGCTTTCTACAGTTCATGAAAATATGAAGTCCTTACCTTGAGACACCTAAAGGAAGGTCGTGCTCTTGTGACATTCACCTTCCTATCAGGCCATGCCTGGAAGGGATGGCTGGGGTACATACAGTTGTGGGATGTGAACTAGGGAAGGAGCGCACTACATTGAGACCTTCAGGAAGCTCAGAAGGCCAGACTATTGCAACTCTGCTGGCTGTTACAGAATGCATGAAGAATACATTCTTAGTTATCACACTGAAGAATACCAAGTCTAAGGAGTGGGTAGATGTTCAGTCAGTAAAACGCATGCTACACAAGCCTAAGAACCTGAGTTCAGATACCTCAAATGCACATAAAAGCCAGGCATAGGAGCACAAACTCATCATTCCATCACGGAAGGGTAGGAGACAGGCAGATTCTTGGAGCTCATTGGAAAGTTAACTTAATTAAATGAGTAAGCTCCAGGCTGCATGAGAGACCCTGGAGAATGATCTAGGGAGACCCAGTGCTGACCACACACACACACACACACACACACAGAGAGAGAGAGAGAGAGAGAGAGAGA
>LOEQ01000728.1:219820-233665 GCA_001685075.1 Bramus lutescens | reverse complement strand
AGAGAGAGAGAGAGAGAGAGAGAGAGAGAGAGAGAGAGACTGAGAGAGAGAGAGTTAATGTCACATAGCCTTTCTATTTACTCAGATTGGACTCATGAGCTTCCTACAAGTCTCTTTCTTCCTACTCACAATGGGGACTGAACAGGCCATTCAGTCTTGTCTTTCTGAGTCATCTCAAGTCCCTGTGCAGCATCCTATTCTGCACAGCCATCCCTGAATGCACACCATGGGGATGCTCCGAGAATGTCTTCCTTGTTCTCAATAAGTCACCTTGTATCCCTCACCTCACAGAGAGTTGGGGAGTGTGATGAAAACTTTGAGTTTGAATCCCTGGGCTACTTTGTCACTTACAGAACAGCAGTGGTGCAGATTTTTGTTGTGAACAAGTTGAAACCCTAATTTTGAAAAGGGATGAAATTATGCATAGAACTTTCTAGGAGGATGTAGTCTTCACTTTCAGCCTGGGGAAGACTCCCTTCTTTGTTGGAATGCCTATGCATAAATCACAGAATGAAACTTTGTAAACTTTCAGAAATGTATGGCATTGGCCTTCTGCATCTGCAGGCCAAATTAACCAGAGATAGAAAATATTTGTGGGGGGGGCTGTATCAGTATTGAACACATACTGACTTCTAGCCATTATTCCCTAATGCAGCAAAAATAACTGACAGGATAACACCTACAGTACATTATTGTGGGGATGACATAAAGGGCTTAGGAGGATGGGGGTATAAGCTGTATGCAAACAGTATGCCATTTTATGAAAGGGACTTGAGAATCTGTGGATTTGAACATCCATGGGAAGTTCTAAAATTGGTCCCCTACAAGAACCAAGGGGTAATGATAATGGAACACTTGGGTTTGAAATGTCCCCTCAAAATTCATGCACTGAAGCTTTGGTTCATGATGCATCAGTGTTCAGATATGAGGCTTCTGGGAAATGGATGAGGGGCCTTTACTGACCCCCTTACAGATTCACACTTCATAGGCTGCTCAGTGGTGGTAACACTGAGAGGCAGGGCCTGGCTGCAGAAAGAAAGTCAATGGGGTACAGCATTGAGGGGTATATTTTGTTCCCAGCCCCCTTTTCTCTTTCTTTCTGCTTCTCGGCTGCCATGTATAGACTGAAACCTTAGAAGGTCTGAGCCCAAACAAACCTTTAATCATCACCTCAGACGTCTTGTCCCAAGGAAGCCAACTCTGACCATATGAATAACAGATATTTCTACAAAGTCTTTATCAAGCTCTCTTGATGGCTTTGGGAATACAGGGATTCTTTTGCTTGTACAGTGCCTGAGACAGGGAGTATTAAACATTTCAGTGATTCACACAATCCTGCACACTAACAGTCATGCGGCCCCACCATATATCCACTGGGGCTTTTGAGATTCATTCTACTCAGATCTTGAATTTCCTGTTTTGTGCTTCATCACACACATACACACTCAACACACGTGTCTCACACACACACCTACATGCACACACGTGCACACACACACACACACACACACACACAGCCTTGCAGAAGCTCATGCAGTATTTTGAAACTTCTAACAGTGCCAGGGCTGAACAATTTACTCTGGACGTCTTTGAAATTAACTTGGAATGGAAGCCGTGGGCCTCAGCTCTTCCATAGGTGATGGATCAAGTTGCTCCCCAAAGAAGTCAACACTGTCTCCTTCCAAACTACTTTCTTCACCATCAGTAAGTGATTCTCTGTCTCCCCATCAGCTATTAGCAATAAGTGAGAAAATGTCTGTGGAAATGCTTGAGAAATGTAAAGTATTTGCAGTTCTCTCTCTCTCTCTCTCTCTCTCTCTCTCTCTCTCTCTCTCTCTCTCTGTTATAGTATGGACTGGACCTGAAATAACAGGACCCAACTCAATGAAGGCTCTTTCCCCCAAGATATCTGATTTGCCAGAGCAGAGCCATGACTCAAACCAGGACAAAAATGTGCTTGTCAGGCTTTTTGAAAAGTTGATTTTATCAATTGAGCATTTTTCTCTTAAATGTGAGTTTCTAAAACATTCCATTGGAATATGATTGATTTAAGTAAATTACTGAGGACTTTGGTACCTCTTTAAAGGTTTGCTCTACTTCCTCAGCTATGCCCCACCTCTAAGTCCTAAGCAATACCTGGGGCTTGCTAATCCTCAGTCTATGCCTTTGTCCCATGTTGCAGGGTAAAGCAGCCTGTTGGATGTTTGTCCTTGTTATCTCCACGTTTGGAGGAATTAATCAAGCTATTCACCAGCCTCTTTACTCTTTAGCGAATTATCCCAATTTAACCATTCTTTCTAGCACCTCATCTACCATGAAGAAATCATGTTTTAAAATAGTTTTCAACTTACTGGCTGATTTCTGAACCTTCAGCTTTGGGAGACAATAATAAAAACACAGGAATATTCCATACATTTCCACATGTTCTTACTTGTAGCAGATCTTCTTATGTGAGATGCCCTTCTGTATGATATGAATAAGTTTTATTACCATTGGTTAATAAAGAAGCCAATTTAGTTAATAGCCAGGCAGAATAAAGCCAGGTAGGAAATCTAAACAGAGAGAAGGCAGAGTCAGGGAGATACCAGCAGCTGCTAGAAAAGCAAGGTGTGAGGTAACAAGCCATGAGCCTTGTAGTAAAATATAGACTAATTGAAATGGGTTCATTTAAGTTGTAAGAGCTAGTTAATAATAAGCCTGAGCTAATAGGTCAAACAGTTTATAATTAATATTAAGCTTTAGAGTGATTATTCGGGAACTGATAGGTGGAAGAGAAACCTCCAGTTACAATCTTTTATTGTCACTGATGATCAGGTAGTGACACAATCTCCTTGTGTCCCCACTGCCCTTCAAGTTGGTACACTAGAATAACAATTCTGCCAGCTCTAGAAGGCTGGCCATATTTACATATTTAACTCATTCAGCCCAGCCTGGCAGCCTCACAAAACACAAGCCAGATTTTTGCTGTTGGAGCCTCTACCACTGGGCAAGACAAGCTTGAATTCTGATAGCTCAGTTGCTGTCTCACCTTTGCTGTGACCTGCTCCCAGCCTGTCACTTTTACACATGTATTGGATCAAGATGGATGATATTTACATCATTTTAATAAATATTAACAATCACCTTAATCTCAGTAAACCTTTCACATGAAACAGTCAAGTCACTACCTGATCATCTAAGCCCCTAGAGAGAAGCAATCACTTTGCAAAGCTGAGAATTTCTCTGGCTTACTGGACCTCATCTGGGCAGGATCTATGTGACTAAGATCTGGGGAGAGCAAGCAGGTACTTTACATAGATGGCTGGCTGAAGAGAATGCATAATCCCACTCCAGTATTAAAATATTGTCCTCCTGAATCCAGTTCTAATTTATTTGCCATCTGTCTGCCATTACTTTTGAAGTCAGATTTTTAAGATGTTAGTAATAATGCCCGAAGCCAGGATCTATTGAATGCTTATTGTATGCCAAACAATGAACTCCAGTGTGACATTGCTCTGTGCCACACCACATAAAGATAGTACTCTTTCCATGCCTTCCAGGAGAGCAACCAGTCTCAGGGGGACTCCTTGTCTAAGGTCACATGACCACTAACTGACATGGTCACATCCACATTCAAACTGGTTTGTTTGCATCTAATTTAGTGTCAAATAGACTCACTAGTATCATTCTGTGAACAGTAAAATGGTTTGGATAAAATTATATAGTTAGGAGAAAATTAGGGCATGAGACTATGATAAAGAGAAGAGAGAGATTGTTTTTTAAAAGTTGAGTGAATGGGGAGCCTATAACGTGATTTTGAGAATCCCTTCTGGACCATTGGATGAAGCTGAACGGGCATCTCATTCATGAGGCATTAGAGCTAGAAGCTTATTTTACACATGAGGAAAGCAAGGAGCAGAGAAGGAAGTAGCTTGTTCAAGGTTATAATAATCATAAACATTTTCATTATTTCCTCGGAGATTTGCTATCTCTTATTTCTTCACAACATATTTGAGGATATATTCAGACCAAATCTTAAATGAAATAAAGCATTTTACTATGGTTCATTTCTCTCTGTGAACATCCCAGCTCAGTGGGACTCAGCACAGAGTCTGTCCTAGTAGACGGAACCCCAGAAAACCGACAATTTAGCACAACCATGTCAACCTGATTATTCTCCAGAATCATCAAATCCTTCCAGTTCCCAGATCCAAAATGCGAATGGGCCATTCTTGGGATTAGAGCTGTTCCCTTTGGTTTAGATGCTGTGTCTATGGCTCATGTGCCTCAGGAGGACTTATTCAGTATAGAGGCTAGCTGTGTATACGCTGAACAATCTATGAACCACGAACTGCACATGGGTCTTCATTGATAAAGGCTACATGTTGTCTCCATTGTCTTAAGTGCTTCAGAGTCACCCCTCTACATGTTTGGTGACTGATGCACATGAATGCATGTAAAAATCCAGCCGTTTTTATCATCAGCGGAGCAGTAAAACAAGGGTCACCCTTAATTGCAACATGAGCTTGACAAAGATGGTATCAATCCAACATCACTATTAGTGTTCCAGGCGCAGAACTGACTGAAGTCTAGGGTAATTGTGTTGAAACGCGTGTGTACTTTTGCTGAGTCAGGCGGTCCTGCCTCGATTTGTCACCCAGGAAACAGTCAACGATTGGAAGGACCTCCTGCACTTCTGCTATTCTTAGAAGATGCAGTGGCATAAGGCAATGGAAAGATGGACTAGAAAATCCTTTAAATAGCATTAGAAAGGTTTTCAATACCTTTTTCAATTAAGCCTGGGCTTTCCCATGAACACAAAATTTGCATTTATGATGTTCTTGTGAAGGCTCCACCCACAGCTGACGCGTTGGAGATGGGCTCCTCCTTCACGTTTTTCCTATTCGACATTGACTGTTTATTGTGCTACCCAGCTAAGAGACAGACATGGGGAAGGTGCCATCATCCAGGTCTCTTACACTCACAGTGTCATTATTTAACTGGGCTGAGTCAACTGGCTCTCAAGTCACAGGACCAGGACTCAACTTCCCCTCTGGTTTCACTTGCTGTGTGACATTGAAGCCAGGTCCTTAACTTCTCAAGTTTGTGTGGCATACAATGGGAAGTATGGTAAATGGCAATCACCTTTATCATGTCAAGGTCTTGGGTGGGTTAAATGAGATCATACAAATACCTAGTATAATTTTTTGTCTGATTATCTACTGAACACCAAACAATTCTATTGCAATCGCCGTTCATAGAATAATGTAAACCTGAACTTAAACGATAGCAATGGAGGCAATGAAATGAGAATAGTAGGAATTTTTTTTAAAGAAAAAATGGGTGTGGGTGGAATTTGGGCAGCAGATATTAGAACTAGATCCAAAGATGATTCCATGTTTTGGTATGAGAGACTAGGTAGAGGAACGAGCATCCTGACAGGAGAGGATGGTATACCCAGCCTCCAGCATGTAGAGCTGTGGCTCTAAAAAGGAAGTCCATTTGTATGGACAATCTGGCATCCAGAAGAGGATATTCAAGTCACAAAGAGAAGCCACAAAATTATTTTATGTGTGGAAAACAATTCAGTGAATCCATTTTTTTTGTATGCTGTTGATACTAAAGGTGATGACACCAAAGAGAATATGTGAACCTTCTAGAATATCAGCCAAAATAATAAAATAAATCCCATTTTGATGAATGGAACACTCACTTCTAAAGCCCAGTACAACTCAGAGGCTATGATTCTCCTGTGAACTTGCCTTTCGATGACATTACACCTGGGTCCTAAAGCCTCCTTTGACGGCTTGTGGAATGAATCTTGACCTAAACCACACAACCCCAGCATGCAGTGAGGATGCACTGTCAAGACAAAGCCAAGTAAAGACACTATCTACATTTACCTACTCTGATCCCAATTGGCAGCAAACAGCAGCAGAATCTTCCTGCCGTAGTGGTCACGGTTTTCCAGCACTCCGGGGAACCCATCAATCAACGCCCTCTTAATGCCGGGATCATCCGCCTTGAAGTTTTTGAACATGTCCAGGTTTAGCTGGCGGTACTGAAAGTACTGGGCCAGGAGTCTGAAGGCATCGGCTTGGTGAAACTTCCTGGCTCGGAGAAAACGCAGGATGAAGGCATCATCTGTACGTAAAAACCCAATGTCCGGCCTGGTGATGATCATGTCTCTGACTTGTTGAATGTCCTGATGTAAAACGTCTGGGTTTTCATTCAGTTCCAGGCGGGCTTTCTCTATCGTGTCTGGACTGAGCCCAGCCTGCAAGTGTGTCATCTCGGCCAAATCTCCGTCCCAAGTACTTAAGCTCTGAGGTTTGGGAAGAGCAGAGACTGGTCCCATTCACTTGAAAGCGCGCTGACTCCGTGGCCCATTCAACGGTTCTCCTACAAGACTGCCCCCGAAACAGACAAGCAGAGAGGCTTCTTCCGGTCCTTGAGAAACAGCCGGACATTCAGACTCTATGTGGTGGTGGCCATCCGAAAGAGAACGAAAACCGAGTCCATGGCTTACTGAAAAACAAACGCACACAAGAGGAACAAGAGAGAGATGATGCAGAGAAATTGGGGGCAAATGAATGGGACACTAGCTAGGAAACAGTACATGTACAAATCATCAGTCCTGATGAGTACATATCCTGGAACTAAACTGTGTATGATCCTTTAGTTGGGGCATCTGCCCTTATTAGCAACATCTTAAATATTTGATATGCAAATATTTGAAATACATTCACAAAAAATTTAGTTACAGTGAGTTACCCCTTAAAATAATTTCCTTTAGTCAAATTATCAATAGAGTGTTATTTTATTAATGAAAGGTTTTGTTGTGGTGGTTGATGCTAAAACACACTTTGTGGGACTGTTCACGAGCCTAGAGAGGACAGACATGGCTGCTGTACAACCTGATTGTTTCCCATTCGCCTCGTTTCTTAAACAGAAGTGTCTCAGACAGAAATCTGCCCCTCACATCTTTTAAAAGCAGCCATTCACAACTTACAACACTAAGATAATACTAAAGGTCCCTCTAACCTGACCTCAAGGTGCCTAATTAATGGTAAGAGTATTGTCACAATGGGGTGGGTTGTGGCAGACACACCCAGGGCTGGAAGGCTGGACTTCAACAGGGGCATCCTGAGCAATGAGAAAGTTTCCAGGCTCATGTGGAATTTGTTATTCTGCCTTCTTCAACTCCTGCAAAGACACCACGGGCAGCCAATGCTCTCAATCTGCCCTCTACCTCATCCATCCGGGTCCTGAAATCTGTCCATTTTCTGTAGCATATCTATTGTGCCAAGATACTGCTTTACATAGGATTATTGTCTTTTTTCCGCCATATAAATGGCAAACAAAAAAAGGAAAGAAAATCAGCTATATTATTCACATCTTCTTTTTGTTTTGTGTAGTAATGCTTAACGTCTGACAGGTATCTGTCTGTGTTATCCTTCAAGTTCTCAAGACCAAAGGACAGGTATGTGTGTATGTTTGAAACCATGCTTTGAATGGGACCTAGGAGAGCTGGCTCCACCCCTTGCCTGAGGGATATGGTCCCAGAGGGCTGACATGACCAGCTCAGCTGCCATCCATACCCACATCTTAGCCTTGGGTTGGTCCACCCTAACACTACCACATCTAGGGCCTGCTGGAGCATAGGAAGGAATTGATCCTGAGGAATGGCAGCCACAGGATTTTTATGACTTGGGGCAACAGCAAGATATCAGAGAGGAGTTTCAGTGAGGGTCCAGTGAGGATGGGGGGCCAGGGGTCAGAGACTTTGAACCAAACCAATGACTCGTTGCAATGATCATTTGCAGGTGGGGCTGACTGGACCAAAGGGTCTACTGCGTGACACACCACAGCTCCCAGTGCCTCTAGGATGAATGAAGAGGTGTTGGAGAGGTGGAAAAGAAGGAAGAGCCAAGTGTGTTGTTTGTTTTGTTTTGTTGTTAATTAATTTGCAGGGTTCTTTTGACGGGGTCCTTTGAGGTGGACACTGCAGGAGTGAGCATGGGTGTGGGGGGACTGTGAGGTGAGAGGAACTGGGCTGCATGATGTGAAATTCCAGAAGAGTCAATAAAGAATTATGCATATGTCTGTGTGTGTGTGCGTGCGCGCGTGTGCATTGTTTCCTGTGTGAACAGTATTTATAGCAAGAAGCAAAATATTCACTTTCCATCTGATCATTATTGATAATGCTTCATCACACAAGATCATTCAAAAGGCAAAATGAAGTGTCCTGCTTAGATATCTACATATATCTGCTTCATGGTGGGGGAGATGAAGAATACTTAAAGTAACTGATATTTGTTTTTATTGTAATAATAAAAAATAACATGTTTAAATGCATTTGCTCTGTAAAATAGCATCTAGATCTATAATACATGAATAAGAAACAGTTCTCTTTTTTTTTCGCTAATCTTAAAGACCCACAATGGTGATTGGAAATAATGCTCTAAACCATCCTAGGATTGATGGAAACTTCAAGCTCTGGCTAGTTCAATATTCATCCATTGCTAAAATCCCTTCTCCCGTAGCCTCATCACAAGCTTTCAGAGAGCTGTCTCATTGTGTACCTCCTTCCTCTCTTTCACCCACACACTTGCCATACCCTCAGACACACTGCTGGACATGCTCCCAGCAGCCAGCCAAAGATGGAGGAATAATTGTTACTTAAACATAGACACTAATGACACTGTGTTGGCTGCTTTATGACAATTTGACACTAGCTCAAGTCATCTGAGTCAGTAT
Organism: Bramus lutescens; assembly: GCA_001685075.1. Classification (NCBI taxonomy): domain Eukaryota; kingdom Metazoa; phylum Chordata; class Mammalia; order Rodentia; family Cricetidae; genus Bramus; species Bramus lutescens. Next base: position 224,926 of record LOEQ01000728.1, on the reverse strand, counting down.
TTGACACCGACTGTTTCCTCCTTAGAGCATCTTCTCCTTCCCTCATTCCATTCTCTGTCCATATGGCCTGGTCATGCCCTGGCCTCCCCTGCCCCTCCCTCAGCTCTTTGCCCATCACTGCTCATTGCTCTCCCTCTGTGCAAGCCAGTGCTAGAATTTTCAGGATCCTGCCCCATAATCTGTCCACCTGCATTCAAATAGCTTCCGTCCCTAGCTTCTCTGGATCTCCAGGCTCCTCACTCAGTTGGCCATGGAGCATCTCTCTGCATATGCCCTACAGGTACTACAAACACATGATGTTCACAACTGAACTAATAGTTCTCCATCCTGAATTTGATCCTCCAGCTCCATCTCTTAGTGAATGACATCATCTTCCAGGCAGATTCACATACTAGAAATCTGAGAATCAAGTCTTAGTCTACCCTCTCCTTCACCGTTCCTAACACACTTTTTAAATAGCTCGATTCTGTCCATCTTTCCAGCACCATGATTGCTGACATAATTGAGATCATCACTACTCGTGTTTAGAACGGAAACAGGTTTTCTGCCACAGCCTCTCCTGCCAATCTATGAATTCTCTATATTCGCATTATTCTCAGTATTACAACGAAGATGCACTCATATCACGTGATGATCAACATCCGTTTTTAGCTCCTAACTCCTCGTCATTCTCCAGAACTCAGTCTAAAAGTTACTGTCCCCAGGAAAGCCTTCCCAGTCTCAGAAGTCAGAAATCAAGTGACCCACAAACACTTAACCACACCATGTTAAATCAAGAGCTTCACCTCCTCCTTCTATTTAGAATCTCCTAAAAATGGAGGTGTCTGTTAATTATCTGTGAATTCTCAGTATGCAGCAGAAAGAGGCTCAGCTCTGTGGGCAAAGAATTTCACTGTGACCACTGACATTTTCTCAATGCCTAGGACAGGGCACACGACGCAGCAGATGCTACCAGTTATACAAAGTATCAATGAAAACAGCAGTCATAATAGTGTTTTTACAAGTCAGTGCATCCCCATGTCTGGGGCAGGCTAATTTTCCTTAAATAAAGCCTTGCGACTAACTTTTAATGTCCTCCCTTATCTACAAAGAATTCCCCTTCCCCCAGAGAATTTCCCCTAGGCACATTGTATTTCAGATCCTGGTATCACTGAAGCATTCTGGGTAATGTTCACAGTTCCAAGCCAAGGAACACAGTGCTACGATCACAAAGCATAGCGACAGCTTGTTCCCTGAAGAAGATTTAAAGCTGCTTTGGAGCAAGTTACTTACCTCACAGTTCAGGGAGCTCAACCATGTTTTCCAGATAAATGACTATGGGTTCAAGGGGAGAATTGAAGTGGCATTTTTCATGCCCTGCCTCCATACGTAGCTATGCCTCCAAACCATAATATCTGAAATAAATTCGCTCCAATCTTCATCTTTATTCTGTGTTCAGCATGCAATAGAAGCTTCTGGTGAGAATAATCCAGTCAGGGTCACTGGATTGCATACTTAAGATGAAATATATATTTCATTAAACGTAAATCCTTCCTACCAGAGCCTGAATAGCCTGCTATTTAAATAACACCAATCAATGCTAGTTAAGGTACAAGGAAAGTTGTATGGAGAATATTTATCACAATGTAGCATTTTCAATCAGCTACAAGCGTTAGTTGTCACTTGACTTTTCCAGATTATGAAGAGGTTACACTGGACATGATGTCCTCCTCATGAGTGAGAGTGGTTTCTCTTCCTGATGGTATTCATGAAAATGATAATAGCTACGATTCATTATTCACCATTGCTCTGTTTATTATGTCCTAGACACTCACAGATTCTCTTCATAGACTATAATACTCTTTAGAACAACTGTATGAAATGAGTGGAAATTGAGATGAAAAGAAATAAATTACTCGCCAAGAGGCAGTCACTGGATGGCAGTCCAAATAATCACTCTGTACTATGGTCTTCGTTTGCCTGCTGATTTGCCTCTTCTGTGTAGCAGGGGTCTCAGTATTTGCAACTTTGCATCTCTATGACATTCCTGTCAAAACTCCAGATTCTCAGCCTCCTTCCCTCACTCCTCTCCCATAGTAACCCCCCTATGAGTCCGGATCTGCCTCTGGGTTGCCAGGTTTTCTCAGACAGCCTAGAGCTACACCCTACAGGTAGGTGCTCACTACCTTCATCCTCCTTTGTTTTCATTGGGTGATGACTGGGGCTGTTTAAGACGTAGTTGGCTGTGCTTTTTCAGCTGGTGCCTCTTTTTCTCTTCTTTGTAATGTTTTCCTTTGCCAACAATTCAAAGACCCTGCCCATGTCTCGGAAAGACCCACCCTCTTTGCCATGCCTCACAGAATATCAATCATGGCATCAGCAGAGAAGTCTGCTCACCAACCAGAGAGAGCTTTAGGACAGTACAGAAAGCAGCTCTGCCCAGTGTTGGGGGTTTGCTCATGGCTTTGTCTTCTGAAGCAGAAGCATCTCTTGGGAGGCCAGGTTGGAGAATGCCTGCACTTATAATCCATGCATTTTTCTAATAAACTAGAACTTTGAGTCTCTACTGCTTGTTGCTTAAGTTGTTGACATCCCTAGGTTCCCAGTATTCATTTAACTCAAAGAAGACAAAGAACAGATCTATGTACCTATTTACCCATAAATAATTCAGTCTTAAGGAAGTGTATTTATAAACGTATAACGTTTTTTTAATCTTTATGGAGAGTAACGAAGAAGTCCTTTAAGGAGGCAGAGTTTTTCAAGTGTAATCAGCTCTTTAATCACCTATTATTCTTATCTATTTATCATCGTCTTCAGAAACTCATACTCAGTATGGGGGAGGGGGAGATCAGAACAATTGTAGCAATGTCCTCCCTAAAAATATATGATAACATTTCAAATCATCTTTCGTCCTTTATCTTTTGCTTTGTTACAATGATCCTTCAATGTGTAGAAGAAAGATAATTTCCTGGGAAATGTGAAGGTAAAATCATGTGGAATAAGACAAACGAGGGTGCTTAGGAAATGAAAAGAGCTCTTCCATTAGCTGTAATATTCTTGTTAATATCATAATTATGTTGTCTCCAGATACATAAAAGAAACTGAGATGCACGCTAGCTGCCAGGCTGGCTTGAAGTCAAATAAGGAGCTCGTCGTGGCATTGGGAAAGAAACAAATGTCTGTGAGGGCTTGGTATGTGCCAAGGGCTTTAACATTATATTATCAAATTCTGGTGAGTCTTTACAGTTAGGTTGTTAGTTATTAGGTGAAAGGGGAGACTGAGAGCTTAGACTAAAATATGGCGAAAAGGACAAACATTCATACCTCAAATTACCTCTCTGTGTTTTGTTCATGGCAACTTATTATCTGTGAAGAGGAGCCATCTTGAGCAACACACTCTTGTTAGCAGCATCCTAGCTCACTCACTCAGAAACTCACGTCAGGCATCGGATATGGAGAGGGGAGGGAATAACCATTGTCACAATAAGAAAGAGAGTCTATGAAAACCTTACTCGGCAGAGTGGCTAAACTTGTAATCACAAGACTCTGGAGGATAAGGCAGGAGGATTATGAATTTGAGGCCAGCATGGTATATAAAATTAGATCCTGTCTCAACAACAACAAAACCCTACAAGAACTTAATATTATTTGAAATAATACAAACATAAATCACTAATAAATAAGACTACAGATCAATTGACTTCTGTGTGAATTTCACATAAATAATAATATAAACATAAAATGAAAAACCCATGTTTATTTTGTGAGCTCTCTGTTTTTTACAAAAGGGTGAAAAATGAATCTTCATTATAAACCCTACCTATAAAAGTCTAATCCAGTACATTATTCACTAGCATAAATGAAAATTTTTACAAATTTTAAACCTATGTTCTCTAAAACCTCATTCTAAATATTTAAACTGCATATATATATTCACCTAAAAATGCTAACGAGAATTTTAATTTGTTTGTTTTGTTTGCTTTATCTTTTAGTTATTTATTGCTTTTTTAAAAGGGGTCTTTCTGCATAGCCTCTGGTTCACAATCCTCCTGTCTCAGCCTCTTGAGTGTTGGCATTACAGGCATGCACCCCCACAGCCAGCTCGAAAGGGATTTTTATACCAAATGAAATGAAAGCAGATGATGCTACAGCATCTAGACCGTTGTTCACAACCACACCGGACAGTATTTCTTTCTGTTTCCTGAATGCTAGCGGGTTCCCTTCCTGCTAGTGGAGAACACATTTCAATCTCAGGGCTTGTGATAGTTACACATTCAGAACGTGCTGTTCTTTAAAAGAGTCTTCACAGTTGCTGGGTGGCTTGCAGGACGTCTTGCTTTGTAAAGCAAAGAGACTGAAACCCTGCTGGTAACAGCCTGTTGCTATGTGCACTGACCGTCTGGTTTTAAACTTAAATAATTTATAATAATTTAAAACCAGTTTATCTTCCTCCCTCCCCTTCTGTCCTTCCCCTCCCATCCACTCCTCTTCCATCTCTATTCAGAAAAGGGCAGGCCTCCCCGTGGGCTTGCTCAAAGTACATCACCTCAGGCTGAGGCAGGACCAAGCTCTTCCCCTAAGTTATGGAGGAGCTGCTGGGTGAGTTAAACCAGCCTGGGGAACAGGTCACCAAAAACCAGCTAAGCTGCAGGGAGAGGTCCGGCTCTCGCTGTTAGAAGCCTTACTAAGAGACCAAGCTACACAACTACCTACCATACACATGCAGAGGGCCTAGGTCGTCCCATGCAGGCTCCCTAACTGGTCCAGCATCCACTCTTGAGCTCAGGTCCCCTGTCTCTGGGTTACCCATCAGGACATGCCTGACTAGCACAATCTCTCTCCTCCCTTTCTTCTGCAAGGTTCTAGGAGCCCAGAGCAGTGCTTGTCTGTGGATCTCTTCCTCAGCTTCAGTCAGTTACTAGGTAGAGTATCTCTCATGGCAATTAGGAAACTCTCATGGCTTACAGTAGAAGGCCAGTTCAGGCACCCTCTCCACTACTGCTAGGAGTCTTAGCTGAGGTCATCCTTGTGGGTTCCTGGGAGTTTCCCTGGCACCAAGTTTCTTCCTAATTCCAAAATGCCCTCCCACCAAGTCTCTTTTGTTACTGTCCCCTCCATCCTGCCTCC
>LOEQ01000728.1:206682-219792 GCA_001685075.1 Bramus lutescens | reverse complement strand
GGGTCGAGGGTGTTGGGGGGGATGGAGGGATGGGAACTAGACTTTTATAGAACATTAGGCAACTTGCAGATTGGAGCTCTCTGTACCAGGGGTGGAGATTCATATCTGGAAGGACAGAGGGGAGACCTTTAATCATCAGGAAGTGTGGTGTGATCAGAAGTTAGGCCTGGCTCACTGTCAACATCCCATCACCTTTAGCTCAGTCCTAACCCAGGGCTCAGTCCTGCCCCATGAATATTCATTGTGTAGACTCCCTTGGATCATGTGTTTCTATTTGCTCCTGCTCTTGAGAAAGGTTATAAGTAAATTGCTATAAGTTCCATCAATGTGGAGACAATGAGATCTTCTTACCCAAAATTGCTGCAGGATTGAAAGGAAGATAGAACAAGTCTCAGGTACATTGGGGCTATTTGGCAGAGAGTTGAGTCCTGAGTCCTAGAACAAAATCCTTCCATTTTTTATGTTTTTGCCTTGCTGTGTTATGATGCAAAAGGGAGCTAGGCAAGCTGGAAAGTTTTTCACTAGAGTAACACTTTCTTTTTAATCAGTGTATCTTATGGAAAGACAGCGCTTGAGAGAGAAGGCTATAGAGATGTGGAAAATGAGCCTGAAATGTGTTCATAGGACATATCTCTACTGCCATAAGAAGTCACAAGCAGTTGGCACACCAATGTCCAAAGCAGATCAGTTGCATTTGGTAGGCATATCATTGGGAGAAGAGGAGAGAGGGAGAAATGTTTCACTATTTTATCCTCAAAGGAAGAAGATATTTTCCCCAAAATAGACTCCATTATTCGAGAAAAATAATCTGGAGGTATAAGATAGATAAGGCTCCCCAAATGATCTTTAAATTCTGCTTGTCACTTTGTTTTTTCCAGGACATCTGTGTAATGGGACTCTTCTCATGGGTGTGATTAAGACAACACTAGCTGCAGCAAGGATCAGGATGAAGAAAACTCCCAGGCAAGAGTGCAATGGAGAAGGCTGCTTTGGGGTAAGGCGGGAGGAAAGAAGAGCCCGCACAACTTTCTCTCAACTGAACGTGTGACTTTTGAGCTCTCACTACCTCAGAAGTTGGAATGGTTTGGTTTGGTTTCAGTTAAACTTCCTTACTAATTGCACCTGAAGGTATGATATTTAAATAAGAGGGTAACTGCTGTCCCTCCTTCTTCAAGGGAGGTCCATGCACCGCGTTAAGTGAAATAAGTCATTCATGGAAAAACAAATACCGTATTCTCCCTCACATCTAAGGGACAAAAACATTGATTTGATAGAAGAGAACAGTAATTGAGGCTGGAAAGGGGAGGAGGAATGGACAACAAGGAGATGTGAGACACGTACCAGAATACTGTTAGATCAAAGCAACAAACTTCAGTGTTCAGAGCACAATGGGCCAACTGTAGTTTAGAATGACTATATATCCTGTCAGCAGAAGAGGAGCAAGGTTCTCAACATGAAGACCTGGTCACGAATCTGATTTGATCATTGCACGTTGTATACATTCATTGGAAGTTTACACTGTGTCCCACAAATCTGATAACTATTACGTATCAATCAAAATTTCACCCATAGATCAGTAGCAGCCTCAGAACTGTGCAGGTTATTGGGAACAGACTACTGAGATGCACTCATGACCCACTGACTGAGCAATAAAATCAGACTTGAGAAGCAATGACCCCAAAATGCTGAGGTGAATGGCCTACCCCAAAGCAAATCTTGAAATATTGGTTTTCAGAAGCACCACATTGTTAATAAAAGGATAAGTGTGTCACTAGGGCATCCATACCCACTGGACAATTGTACCCATGGCAGCTTATTATATCACCCTATGAATTATACCCACATATGCTTAATAGTATATAGCATCTAAAAAGAAGGAAAGGGATGAGAGAGAGAAGAGGAAGTAAAATGGGGAAAGAAGAAAGAGGGTTGAGAAGGAGGGGAAAGAGAAGGAGAGAGGGAGAGAGGGAAAGAAAGAGAAAGAAAAAAAGTGTGATAAAAAAATATCAAGTGACTCAGTTTTGACGAGTTTGCTTATGTAGTCTGTAACTTGAGCCCGTCAATCATCCCTTGGCCCACAACTTTGTCCCTGCCTCTCTTAAAACTGTAAAATACAGAGCACCAAGTAACCTATACATGTAGCACACATAGAGGTCTGGAAGTTTACATAATACATCTGAGTAATAATAGAATCAGGATCCAGGTGATTCTATTTTAAGGAACAGAAATGGGAAAGGGATAGCCATACATCTCCATGATATCTAAGAATCAAAGATTCACCTGGAAGTTCCCAGAACACAGAGCACACCATCCCAACACATGTAGGGAAATGTCTAAGCACAGCAAGTTCTTCACAGGCAGGCATTGTTTGGCCAGTTGGTTTAGCTAAACAGAGTATAACTTTCTTGAAGCTAAGTACAACTTGGATTTGCTAGAGATAAAACACCTGGGGCCAATGAGGGTTGGAGACTTGTGCTCATTCACGCTGTGGGCCTTCTTGTGAAGTCTCATTCCAGTGAAATCTGGTTATGAGCAAAAATGGCCAAAACAATAACTATTTTGGAAAAGGATGCAAAAGGAAGGGAGAGCCAGCTCTCATGATGGCCTGAGAGCTTTTCCGGGTTAATACATATATACAAGCTTCATGCCTTTCATCCCCCATGCTGCTTGTCACCTCCTCTGCCCAAGTCACAGTGCCACCACAGCAGACAAGATCAAAGCCAGCCAGAGTCCACTTAGGAAAACTGGCTCTGCAGCAAGGGAGCTTCTGAAATGAGAGGCCAGTTTCTCAGAGATAGTAGGCTGTTTCTCTTGTCCACCCTAAAGACGCAAACAGACATAGCCAGTTCCAACAGTTCAAGATTTCATCTTCTAGGAAATGAGCCTTCAAGCTCTGTATTCTAAAATGCTGTGCCCTTCCCATTCTATTAGTGTGTATACAAAAGGGGCACTGTGCTGAAGAAAAAAAAACTGTTTCTGTTTAACCTTAAATCCATTTTTAAATTAGAAAGTTTTGTCATTAGCAGCACGAAAGAAAAACAACCCTACCTAAAAAAATAAGCGTGGAAGACACAACAGTAACGCTCTATAAAAATTAATAAGCTCAGCACAATATTTCAGACAGGGGGAAGAAGCTTTGCTTTAGAGACAGGTGCCTGTAAGTCTCCCTGAGGCAGCGCTGCTTTGCAATCGCACCGGCCTCAGGGAGCCGCATTAAGCACAGGAAGACAGCAGTTCTAGAAGCTTTGCATTCTGGGCCTGTGTTTCTTGTGAAGCAGGCTCAAATGGGCAATACGTACATTTTTTTCAGCCATCCGGTCTCAACCATTCTTTGCCCGTAGATAAGGGAGTTTTAAGCAATCTTTCCCAGAGACTTGAGAGCTCTCATTTGTTGTGCACATTATCAGTCTAAGAACAGTAGTGGGTGACTAAAGGCAACACGATTTGCCAAACATTTTCACTGCTTTTCTTGGTTTGAGCTTAAAAGCGAGTAAAATTTGGAGGCCCCTTGAACTGTGCTTTTAAGTTCATAAAATTAGTAACAGTAAGCAAACTTGGCCTGACGCTACTATTCCTCGTTCATGAAGATGATGGAGCATGAATTTTTTGCACAAAGCTTCTCCCAGAACAGATCTGTTTGTGAGTCTCTTTACTTTGGGTGGTGCCTCGAAAATACACATGGACAGAACTTGCTTCCCCGTCCCTTTTCCAAGAGGTGGATTAAATGCACAAGGGTAGTGTCAAGTGGCTTTCTGTACCCTGCTTTAAACATTCTTGTGAACAGGGACCTGACAACATTTCTGCTTAGATACAGCACATTTATTCTAGGAGAAACAACTTGCAAAAACAGCAACAAAAGAAACTACAATACTTTGCAATTCAGTACAATCAAATCAAAAGCGTCCCTTTGAACACATTTATGAAAGATGCAAGCACTTGTTTGCTGTTGCTGGTTAGCTCTTATAAAGCAAATGATCCTGGTTAAATCCAATAGGTACCGTGACCTAAAACTGGACCATCAGGTTCAAATTAATGAGCTATTTGAAAGATGTTCCCACTCCCCATCAGCTTTGATAGAAGGCGATAGCCCTGTAAAACAGAGTCAGGCAAACCACAGTTACATAAAATGACTTTTCAGTTTCTACACTCTATTACCCTTAACTAGTCTAGGAAAATGGTGTTCTTGCCTGATTACTGAGAAAGCACACAAAAATCTCGCCTCCCCAACCTGAGCCAGTCCTTGACTAGTAATGAACAAAGCCAGGCCATCTGCTCAGAATATCATTACCACTTTGGTCATTCGAGAAAGGCATATATCTATTCTCTTTCCAGAAGAGGTTTAAGATGGGGAAATTGAAATAAGTATACAGGAAGAGCCGTTTTAGCAAACAGAATTTCCTGGTGAAAGGCTTATTTGTTACACTAATTCGCTACATAATTTTAATTTTCATATTGGCCCCAGAGTTAACCTTTGGGGTTTTTATTTTATACAACATTAAAAAAAATTCCAGAGTTTCTACAGTAAATGCTCAGGAAGAAAACGGGCCATGTGGGTGCCATGAGTCACCCATCACCCCCACCCTGCTTCCTGGTGACTCTCCATTGGAAAAACAGAATATCGGGGCTGAGCTAACCTTTCTTCCTGGAATCACACTATGCCTCAGGCCATGTTAATTTCCTGAACTAAACAGTCTCTAATGTGCTGAAAGGCAGCTGGCTAACTGCTGGTGTCTGGCAAGTCCCCATCTGTCCCCTTTCTGGGGTCTCTTCCTGCTGCCTCCACTTTCCCTTTCTCTCAAGCGGGCGTCTCTCTTTGTTTTTAGGGGTCTTTCCCCTTGAACTTTCCCCTCTATGCCTGTGGACTTGAGCTCTTGTCCTTTCTCCCTTGCGGACCTCAGGCTTTGTCTAAGTGACAAGACACAGTTGTGTGGACTGTAGTTACCGCGCCGGTGATGGTGGAGATGATGACGGCGATGGTGGAGATGGGGTGCTGATGGCTGGGGAGCGCAGGCTGGGCAGCGTGGCAGGAGGATGGACCGCTGAGGCGGTGGTGGGAGTGCAGATGGGAGCTGTCCACGCGCCGAAGTGCTGAAACGCCGCAGCCATGGCATCGCTAGAGCGGGGACAGGCGGGGAGGCGCTGAGAACACAGAAGGAAGAAAAAGGCAACAAATACCTTCACACCGCCGCCCAGGCTTGCTTTGAGAATGTGTTTCTGCAGGTGTCCTCGCGGCTGAACTGGGTGGGTGAGATCCCCTATCCTGGCAGTTGGAGCTCAGATTTCTCTAGAAAGCTGTGAATGAGAGCCAGGGCTGCACTGGGCTGTGATTTGGGTAGGAGGCGTGTGCGCCAGAGACTCCCTCCTTCCACACCAAGCCTGGCTTTCCCCTGGGTCCTAAATGCCTCCGCAGGTTGTTCTTGGCCATTCTGGCAATACAGTACTAAGAATTGTAATTTGTTCACACCTGGGACAGAAAGTAAAGGAAACTATCACTCTCCACATTTAAAGCAGAGTCTTTTAGACAGTGTATTTCAAGTTCAAAAATAGACAAGTCCTGTTTATGTAAACCTGACAGATGGTAGAGCATCATATGCCTATGGAAAAATAATTATTTTATTAGCAAACGACTTTTAGAAAATGAGCTTTTGGAAAAAGCTCAAATTAAGGCCCCATCTTGTCAAAATAAATATGCATAAGTTAAATCCACCAGTGAAAATTAAAACACAAAATAACTAAAAGGTACATATTTTAATGATCTCAGGATATGTAACATTTTCTAAACAAAATAATAAAAAGAAATCACAAGAAAAAGGTCAACAAGTTTGAATGCATAAAATATTTCTTAATGTCAAAATGTCAAAAAATTAATATAAATTATTACTTGGAAAAATTACAGAAGATATGTGTCTTATGCACAAATATTTCATAATGAAAAGAAAAATGCCAAAGAACCAACAAACATATTTTAGAAATAAACTTCACCACTAAAAAGAAATGTGTAATTTAATATATAGCACCAAAGAAATACTAAAAGAAGAAAGACAAGGAAAGGGTACTGATGCCACTAAGACACTACTGAGAAAATGCACCCTTCCCACAGAACCACTCAGGATGTATTTCCAGAGTCCTAAAATGTATATGACACCCAACCTTGTGATTCTATTCTGCACTCTGTGTAGATAAAGATTTATGCATGTAAATTTCATTTATGAGATAGAAGCTATCAAAAACAATAAACTTAATTTTATACAGGATGTCAGATTTGCCACATCAAAGCTACACTTCTGAAGAGTAAAGACAACGAGAAATGCTTGCAAAATGGAAAAGAAGGAGACCAGACATTAAACGTAACATTCAGCCTCCATCTCTCAAGGCTGGCAGGATCATGGGGTGGTATGAAGGCATAATATGCTAGTGTGCTTTTTGCTAAGGTGACTCAATTTTCTTCCATGTCTTTGCCTAAATTTACCACATTTACTTAAACACTGAAAGCTTGAGTCTTTTTCCAGGATTCCTATTGTATAGTTCATCAAGGCTATAATAATTTATATAATAATTATAGCTCTCACATGGTATTTGCTCCCTCCCTCTCCCTTCCCCCTTCCTGTCCTTCTACCCCCTCCTTCTCACTCTCCTTTCCCCCTCCCTCTCTCTGTTTCTCTCTCTTCCCCCCTCCCTCTCTTTCCCTCCTCCCTCTCCCTCCCCTTCTCCCTCCTCCTCTCTGATATGTGTATGGGTAACTCATGTGGCAGAGGGCAGCTCTACTTTGTTCACTAATGCTTGACAGGCATGGAAGGCTGCCTGGAACCTCATAGTTGTTCAATACCTGTGTCCTGGGTGGAAGGGCACCTGGATGAATGGCATGACACACAATACATACAGGTGTACTTAAAGTATTTGATGAAGCTATGAATTTTAGGTAGAAATTGATCTGATCAGGCTCATCCTATCAAAATGGTCTATGGGGGATGCTGAGCTTTCATTGCTTAAGCTTAGCTGGAGGAGAGTCATCAAAAGCACGGCTCAGTTCATCATAGACACATGCAAAGACACCAATGTGAACTACTCTAAGAAAACGCTTTCCCCAAAGAATTCCCACTTGTGCTATTTTCATTTGAGCCCATACATCCTTTATTTCTCTTACCCTGCCTTTCTCCACCCCTGATCTACTTCCTGCACTGCAGTAGCCCTTTTGTCTCGTGTCATGTTTTTTTTTCCTTTTATAGCTTCTACACATGAGAAAACATGTAATCTTTGTATTGCCTGCATCTTACTTATTTTGCTTAGGATGGTGATTTCCAGTTGCATGCATTTTGGGGCAAATTACAAGGATTCATTATCTTTGTTGTCAAAAACTATAATTTTCTTTATCCATTAATCTCTTGATGGGTATCTAGACCAGTTATGCAATTGGCTATTGTGAATAACGTTGCAGTAAACACATTTGTGCGAACATTCCTTGGTACACTGACTTGGATCCCTTTAGGTGCACTTCTGGGAATGGTACAGCTAGATCACATGGCAGTTTATGCTAAGGTTTTTGAGAAATATCCATGTTTATTTCCTTGGAAATTGGACTAATTTATATTCCCCACAACAGTGCACAAAGATTTTTTTCTCCCAATCCTTGCTAGTATTATTGTGTGTGTGTGTGTGTGTGTGTGTGTGTGCTCTTGATAATGGACATTCTGACTAATAGTCTATTTTTTCTTGATTTATGCCCTTTAACAGTGCTGTGGGCTGAATGTGATGACAGAGGCTTATAATGCCATGCCTTGGGAATCTAAAGTGGGAGGATGCAGGTTGAATGCCAATCTAGACTATAAATAAAGACCCTGTCTTTATAAAAAAAAAAGTGCTGTATTTTTCTTCTGAGATATAGTATTAACTGGCAACACCCCCATACTTCTTTGATTCTATCCAGAGAAACATAAATATAAGTCAAGATGTGGGTATTTCAGAAGTGTGTAATTTTAAAATTGTTTTTCTTGAAGTTTACCAGTACTTCAATGCCTCTTTTTGACCAGTGTTACCTTTTGGATAACCTTCACTATAGACCAAAACATTTAAATGACACCATTGATGATAGAGATAGGTTTTATATACACTTTCAAAGTGGTGAAATAGAAAAATCATATTTATATGTAGGAAAAATCAAATTTATGTGGACATATATGCTAACCATATGCATGCTGATGGTACTCTGCTTGTTAGGAAAATAATGACACCATAAGGCATCAAGGGGGTGGATACTAAAAGCAAAGGTGTCTCTTCAGTTGCAGTGATTTCCCATAACAATGGCTTCTTTCTTAGCCTCCACATATGAGGTGTGAGGAGAGAAGCTGACTTGTGTTGCATAATCACATAAGCACCATTTGAGGGATTATTACATGAGGGAACAATAATGCCTGAAGAATGTGTGCCTGCTCTTATGCTTTAGCACAAAATCATTTCTGCACATGGCATGTAGCCAAAGTAAGGCTAATGGTCCTGCCTGTACAAGGAGGTTGGGAGGTGGTGGCAATCATCAAGGTGTTTCATGATGAGTTGCTTAATACACCAGCCTATTCTTACAATTGTTTACAACATATTAGCTTTTTTATTACCACACAGAACATACTGAAAGCATCTCCACAAACTTTCTACCACTACACCCATTCCCAGTCCCAGATCTCTATATTTTATGTGACTATCTTATGCTCATCCTGCCCAGACGGGGATCTTCCTGTTGTAGAGATGTCGAATCTAGAAAGATTGAGCTCCAACCCCCTCCCATAACATACCAACACACAGTAGCAGACAATGACAGAGCAGGTGGTAACAAATACTTCAACCCAAGAAGGAAAACATAGTAGAAACCTGGTCACTGCGTTTCCACTTCTGAACTCTCACTGGGCAGGTTGTGGAAAGACTTTGTGTGCCGAGGGCTGCAAGATTTGCTTCCTGGGAAAAGTTTCCCATGCTGTTGACTTGTCTCTGATGCACGGCACTGCAGTCTGGGAGAATCTTTTTGCTTCTATCACATTACCCAGACACATATAGAATGGTAATTATGGAAAGTGCATTCAGCTGAATTCCAGTTTCCAAGTTTAATTTCCATCTCAATACAGCTGAGATCAGAGCAAACACAAAGTTCTTTGGATAGAACTATAAGTCAATAGTCATGGTGTTAGAGCTGGATAGATGGGTCTCGGGTTAAGACCACTGGCTGCTCCTGCAGAGAACATGGGTTTGGTTCTCATTACCCACATCAGACAGTTCATTACCTCCTGTAACTCAAGTTCCAAGTGGTCCAACACTCCTGGCTTCTGAAGGTGCCAACAAACATATAAGGCATATATGCATGCAAGCATGCACACGTACAAGTAAATAAATAAACATTTGTAAAACCACAGAATTAAATATTTAAATATTCAAACATTTACTTCCCTAAAAGACTAACCAGATTAGCAAATTTAAGAAATAAGAAGGCTGAGACTAGACCCTTAAATTGAGCCGCCTTTCTGTCTTAAGCACTAGCAGAGGGCTCCTGATGAGTAACTACAACAGTTCACTGTTTCTTGGGGACACCTGGAGAACCAACTTCACAGACAGGTCCAAATGCTTCTACCAGCTTAGATGTGGATGACAGTGGTATATCTCACATTCTTTTGGTTCAAGGTTTCAATCACACTTCCTAAGGTGGCTTGAATGTTCCTGGAGTGACACATTCTGATCTCTTATAGGCAAGAGGACTATGTGCTTATCAAGGCAAGCTAGCTTCCTTTGGAATGATATTGAAGCGTTTATGATGAAATTAATTTCACATCTTGCCAACTTCCTACATAAGATAGTTACAAGCTAATGCTTACAGGGATGATGAGGTATCTTTTTTACCATATTTTGAAACAAATATAGCTTGATATCCTTGGAAGTAGGGGACACTGGTTGCCAGGTCTTTTTTTACTCCACGCTTGTAGTTTTCCTTAAATTAAGGCTTTCTGAGGACCTGCAAGGTTCATCTTGGGTTTGATTTAGTGAGTCAGTGTTCCCATAACTGTGCCAAGGTCTTTGGAGACAAGCATCTTGGATATGTTCTATTTGTCTGGTGTTTCATTCCAAATCTCTCCCAGCATATTCGGAAGTCTAAACCCTCTACCGGATGTGGTTGAGACATTCTAGCTTACGAGGAGGTTCTAAGTGGTCAGGAAAGAGATACCTCAAACAGGATTCTTACAAAAGAGAGAGAGAGAGAGAGAGAGAGAGAGGGCTTCAGGGGTGTTTTCTCAAATATTTTCTTTCATTTCTAAGAATTTTTATTTTATATTTGATGTTATAAATGAATTATATCATTTCTACCTCTATTTTCCTTCCTCTAAACCCTCTCATATACCTCTCCTGTCTCTCTTCTAAATTCATGGCTTCTTTTTCCCAATAATTGTTGTTCCATGAATATGTGTGTAAACGCATGTATCTTCCTAAATGTATTGCTCAGTCTGTAGGATGTTAACTGTACTGATGTTTTCAGGGCTGACCATTTGGCACTGGATAACCAGTTGCTGTGCTGTTCCCTGGGGATGACTGTCTCTCCCACTCTCAGCGCTCCTTCGTTGCCTGTAGCTCGTTGTGTAGCCCGAGTCCTCACGGTTCCCCTCCAGTTTAGCATGTCTGTTGTCCTTATTCAGCTCGTGTTTAGGCAGCCGTGTAGCTGAGACTTTATGGGTGTAGCTTCTCATGTTGCTAGGAGACGCAGTCTCACCGAAAACTCCCTGATCCTCTGAGTCTTACAATCTCTCAATCCTCACTTCCACAATGTCCCTCACACCTTAGGTGTGCAAATTATTTTGTAGACCTTTCCTTTAGGACCAGCTGGCACAACTCTACATATTTATTAGCTGTGATTTTTTTTTCAGTAATGGTCTCTATCTGGTGAAAGTCCTTGATGTGAAGACTACCCTTATCTGACTTGTTAGGGCAAATAACAGACTATAATTAGGGACCATGCTGGGTTAAGAGAGTGGTGTTTGCAAGTTCTCTTCCAAGATCCATGACTTCACTACTGAGTAGTTGGCTAGGTTTCAAATGCTTTCTTAATTTACCGCTTTTATTTTGAAAGCAAGAATCAATTGGTTTTCCAACATGTCAAGACCTTGGATTTCTAGATGCCTGTAGTCTTTTTTATTTATTTTTATAAAACCAGCCCATTTGTTTTATTATTGTCTTGAAAAATGCAGCAAATAATATGGCATGCATGCTAGGATGTTGTGCAAATCCTGTAAACACACAACCTTACTCCTGAGGTATTGCAGGTAGTTTTACAAAGATATTTTTAAACATTTATTTGTTTATTTATTTATTGACAGGGTTTCTGTTTGTATCCCTGGCTGTCCTGGAACTAGTTCTGTAGACCAGGCTGCCCTTGAACCTCCAGAGATCTGCCTGCCTCTGTCTCCTGAGTGCCAGGATTATAGGTGTGCACCACCACCACCCAGCTTTCTTCTTCTCTCTTAAATATATGTGTTTGCCTGGATATATATGTGTGTGCCATGTATGCCTGGTGCTCCAGAGGCCAGAAGAGGGTGTCAGATCCCTTGGAACTGGGGTTACAGACGATGGCTATGCACAGCAGGTAGCCTTAATGGCTTATCTATCACGCCAGCCCCAGAGCTATAGTTTTTAACCAAGTGTTTTACCATTGGATAATGACTGTTCCTCTTTTCTGATTTCCTCTCCACTCCCTAACCATGTATTACTAACAGCTCTCAACACTACATGGCTTGTTTCCTCAGAAATAATTTTCAAGAAATTATGTCTGTGTTAAAATAAATAACACCAAAGACAACTGAAGTTTAACCCGACCAAGTTTTAGTTCAGGTTTGAAATTCAATGCTAGTTTGCATTGGAGATAGAATACAGGGAAGAAAAGAAGTCTGTACTCCATGAAGTCAAACTCAGAAAAGTTCCATCATTGTGAAAACCAGCATGGTAGGAGAAATGGAAACTTGAAAACTCACACTTAATCCTTGTATCATCTGGACCAAAATGGATCATTGCATTCTTCCTAACCACACAGAGATGACAAGGTGGGGTTATTCGCTACACAAGAGAGGCTCAAAGGGAAGACAGACCATTTAGGAGAAGCTAAAAGCACAGACTAATAGTACATGATTACATACCGCTACTCACCCAGAGGATCACGGGGTGGCATCAGACAGCAGGGTGTTTAGAAATCCTTAACAGAAAGAAAGAAAGAATAAGGTAATTCAGTCTGTACTGAATGTCCACAATGCACCCAAAGTAGGAAGTGCAACCACTGCCACCAAAATCATCACTGCTCGGACTTGAAACCAGATGGGCTTGGTAGTCGGTAACAGTATGGCTCCAGAGCAGCTTGGTAGTGGGTAACAGTATGGCTCCAGACGGGCTTGGTAGTCGGTAACAGTATGGCTCCAGACCGGCTTGGTAGTCGGTAGCAGCATGGCTCCAGACCGGCTTGGTAGTTGGTAACAGTATGGCTTAGGAAAGAGCATGAGGACTGGAGACGGCGGCGTTCACTCGGATCCTGTCTGGCCGAGAGATCTCATAGCACTGCAATGACAGGACTATCTTCTTCCTCTGTCATGCAAAATTCCCATTCCAGACCAAGTCCTAAGATGCCCTGGACCCATTGCCAGCTGTTTCTGGTGTGGGAGAATTGTCTGTATTCTGTCAATCATGTTTTAAATACAAATGGCGCCCACGTGGATAACTGCATCCACAGAAAGCTTGGGAAAGACTAGAGTAAACGCGTTTCGGTTTTTAGCTGTAGCAGGAAAAAAGCTGTTTTAAAATGTCGGCTTCCTGGGCTGTCCTGCGAGGGAGAACTCTGGCTCTTTCAAGCAGGTGGTCCTTACTGTGGAGCTATGGACACAATGTTGCAGCTTGCTTCCTGGCAAGGACCTTGAAACGCCATAGGAGCTTTTGAGTGTTGTTTACGGATACACTGTTGCAGCTTGTTTCCTGGCAAGGACCTTGAAACGCCATAGAGTTGTGGCAATAAACATGGCGCCGGACAGTACCTCAGCCATGATTGCTTAGTGAATAAAAGGCTCATGTGGTGAGAGAGAGAGAGAGAGAGAGAGAGAGAGAGAG
>LOEQ01000728.1:183567-204608 GCA_001685075.1 Bramus lutescens | reverse complement strand
CTCTCTCTCTCTCTCTCTCTCTCTCTCTCTCTCCCCTTCTCTCCCTCCTTCTCTCTCTTTGATTTTCCAAGACATGGTTTCTCTGTATCGCCCTGTCTGTCCTGGAACTTCCTCTGTAGAGAAGACTAGCCTCAACTCAGAGATCTACTTGCCATTGTCTCTAAAATGCTGGAATTAAAGGCATGTGCCAACACTGACTGGACCCAAGATGGTCAAGCTTTAAGATAAAAATGAGGCATGAGATGCATGAAGTTTTATTAGAACTATGTTACAGATACAGCAGACTCGGGAAAGCCTGTTGAAGCAGATGTCCAACGCCATCCTTTGTACGACATTGTAGTTGGGCTTTGAAACTTCTCTCTGTGTTCCAGTCGGTTCTTTCTTTGAAATACTGTCTTTCTCTGATAAACTATTATCACTCCCACTCCTGTCCTCATGCCTGTCTCCAACTCTATGCCCTGGGACCCAAGAACCTGGAATCATGGTTATTACCCACCAAATCCTGATATCCATCACTCTCAGGGCTCTATGACTCCCAGAAGAACTAAGCAATCAGAACTCATTGAGAAGTAAAAGATTCCATGTCTCAGTGTCAGTTTCTGCAATCGACTTCCCGTGTTAGGAACTGAAGGAAGGGCCTCTGCCCTTGCTCTAGGTAGGCAAGAGCTCTCGCCACTGTGCTCTGCACGTCCCATCCCGTCTACCACTGTCCTTTGTCTATCTGGACAGTTTTTAAAAAAGAGTGTTCCCCGTGGGTTCTGCTGAAGAAGAGGAATCTACATAAAACAAATACAAATTCATAACATGCAACTGGCAGCCATTTGAGGACCTTTCTTACCAACTCCAGCTCCAAAGAGTACGTGCATTTCTCAAGTGGATTGAAATGTCCTTTTGAGGGAAAGGCTACAAAAGCGCAATGTGCAGACTAATAAGTAACCAGCTGTGTTAAGGCACACAACAGAACATACTCTGAAAATACTTCACCCTGGTTTTGAACTGTTACATTTGAAATTGAGGAGTTTGAATGAAGAAACGACCTGGGTTTCTTAAAACCGCTTTGTTGGCATATGTTCATGTAGATATTTAATGTTCTTAACATGTTCACTTTCAATGTCAGTATAAGACAATATTCTAATTCAAAATGAATGATTAAATCAGTTCCAAAGGAAAGGTCTATCTGATACAGAAGACTACAGAAACTGTGGGGTTTAGGCTTGCTTCTTAGGATTCTAAATTAAACTTTCCATCTTTTGTCTTGAATAATATGACTGATAATACAAATAGAAAATGTGTGTCCTAATTTTGATCTTATATAAAATAAAATATTTACAATTTGTACTCTTGTCTTTTGTTCACATAGTTTTCTTCAGAAAATTCCATACATGTATACAACGTATCTTGATCACGTCTTTTCTCCCATCCCTCATTCTGTTCTCCCAATCTCCCAACATATCTCCCATTTCCCTCCCAATTTTATCTTTTAAAAAGTAAACTTATTCCTCCATAAAAAGCATTGCCATGACAGATGAAGCCTCATTTTTTTCCTTTGTGTGTGTATGTGTGTGTGTGGTATATGTACACTTTGGAGGCATTTCACACACCCAGAGGCCAGAAGAGGGTGCTGGGTATGCTGCTCTACCACTCTGATGCCCTTGAGGCAGGTTGTCTCATTGAACTTGGAGCTAGACTGGTATCCAGCCAATCCCCCAAACCCTTCTGCCTCCATCCCACACAACACTGAGGCTATGGGCCTCCACCCCACCATCTCTGTTGCCATGTTTTTATATGGGTGCTGGGGATTTGAACTCAGGTTCTCATGCTTGTATTGCAGGAGCTCTCATCCATTGAGCTATCTTCCCAACCCCAGGAATTAAGTGAAATTTAACAATATATATATATATATATTCATAAATGACTAACTTACAGGACATAAAACTTACATGCACAGCTTATTGGACCAATATTTCAGATCCATGTTTTTATGATGTAGGTAAAGTTTACAACCTTCCAGCCTCCCAGAACGATCAGTGAATAATATAACAGGGATTTAGAGCTACAGCTTGGGAAATTAAAGTACAAATTAGTTTTAACCAATTCTAGCCCCTGAATGTTCAGCCGTCTGCAAAATTTGAATATTATCATTCAGATCTTGTAGAAATTTTTCTGCAGATCTTTTCAGAATCTAGAAGAGTTTTGTTTCTAAATTGGCCATTTGCAAGTCATTACTTTAGAAGGCCATTAGGGACGAGAGATACCGTCTTTGGGAACAGGGAAGGAGGAGTAGCGGAAAGTAGAGAGATGGGTTTTTGCTTGAAGTCTTATGCGGGGGAAACAAAGGGCCCTCTAGACAGAATGGCCATGAACTCCTGTCACATGGAAGGTGAATATGGGATGTAACATAGCAGCCAGTTCTGAAGCAGGAGTTCTCTGTGTTGGAGCAGAGGCAGCATTGTGTTGTCAGGGGGATGAGGGACTGGGAAACGCATTCCAGGTTTCTCTAAGCATAATAAGTTTTGCACCTGCACCTGCACTAGATAAGTCTCCAGGGGTGTGGCCCCAATGCGTGGACTCTAGAGCTGCAGCCTGATTGGCTCAGGACAGCCGATGCTTTTGTCAGCCATGTGTGAACTCCGGGACCTAGCCCTCTACAGAGGCTGCAGCTCTGGTCAGTAGGGGTAGTGTTCCACTATTGAGGGCTCTGCACCAAACAAGTGTCATTAGTGTTCTAGGGTTCCTCACCAACCTGGCCCACAGGACCGAGAAGGACCCTGGAGCACAGAACTTGGTCAGAGATGGTTAGTGCATGTTCCAAAGCAAAGCCATGCTTAGTAATTCCAAGATGAGGGATTTTTTCCAAGAAAGACTCCTTTCCATCAGGGCTCTGTGGTAAGCTGGAAGAGTGCTGGAGGAAGGTTATTGAAGGTCTTTGAAGAAGACATATATATGTGTGTGTGTGTACTATGCATATGTGTACATTGTACTCATTATATATCATGTATATGTGTGTATTGCATGTATATATCTATAATATGTATATTGTGTATTATACTCATTATATATAATGTTTATATCTGTGTATTGTGCATGTATATATTATATGTGTGTTGCATATGTATATAACATGTATTGTGCATATATAATATGTATGTGTGTTTATTGTGTGCATACATATGCAATATGTACATTGTGTATTGTATTGTATATATATGCATACATGTATGTATACAGTGCTCACATGTAGTGTACGTGCTTTGCATATACTTATTCATACATGCACACATTTCGCCTCTGATGGCAGCTAGCACCAAATTCAGACAAATGAACTGCTGTTCTCTACATCACCAGAGAACTTGGAAAGTTGTATCCAACAACTTTATTGTAAAATCAGAAAATTTCCAAGCATCTGCTAGAAAAACTGAGAAATAATGCCCTCAAGAAAAAAAATAAAGCTTTATAAAGCCCTCTTGCAATTTTTAGTGTTTTTAAATAATTTCTTAGTTCTTTGAGAATTTTGTACAATGTATTTTGATCATACTCACCCCCTCTCTACTTTTTCCAGACCCACCCCTCTTCCCCATCTGCCCAAATATATGTTCTTTTACAAAAGCCCCAATACCATTTTGTGCTGCCCAAACATTCTTGGAGATGTGTCTTCCCAAAGGATTGCTAGTGACTTACAAACAGACACACCCTTAGAGACCATTGACCTTTCCTCTCCCAGCAGCTATAAAATGCCAGTAATTCCACCACCAGGGAATGGATTCCATGACCAACTTCCTCTCCACACTGGTACTCTGGAGCCTCCATGTAAAAGTCCGCCCAGTTCTTGTGCACGCTATTACAGCCGCTGTGGGTTCATATGTGCAGCTGCCCTATTCTTCCCAGAAGACACTGCTTCCTCATAGCCATGCACCACCGTGACTCTTGCGCACTGTCTGCCTCCTGTTCAGTAAGGATCCCTGAGCTTCCGGAGGAGGGGGTGTAATATAGATGTTCCATTTATGGCTAAGAATTTCCTAGTCTCTTATTCTCTGCACCTGGTGGGTCCCTGTGCTAATCATCATATAACAGAGGTTTCTCTGATTAAGGCTGAAAGATGCACTGATCCATGGGCATAAGGATAAATCATTGGAAATTGTTTGAATACTGTGTCCATTCAGAAAAATAATACCAGTAGATTTTCCCCTAGGCCTATGACTTCTCTACCCACAGTTCCTGGGACCAAAATAATGATACCAAGTATGAGCTTCATCCTGTGGAGTAGGCCTTAAATCCCACAGAAGTATTTTAGTACTCCTATGATGCCCATGCCTCTATTGAACCAAAGGCCGTGACTTGGCAAGTCAGTCATTATTGTAGCTCACAGTGTTTGCAGATGAATACAATTGATTGCTTCTCCATTAACACAACTAGCATCTTCCAACTCTATGAAAGGTAGCCAGTAAGCATGCAACCCCCAAGTCAGTAGCAGCCTGAATTCTCCACAGTCTATGAGTGAAGTGTGCAGTATCTTCAGCAACAGGGTCTCCCCATCAAATTCTGGAGGGGCACAAGGAGCTCTAGCAATATCTCATACTCTTTGGGAATTGATAGTGTCTCATTGGCCAACAATTCCAAAAGAAATAAAGCACTCCTCACACTGGGCTTTTTATTGATTAGTATCTTGCATCTACTAGAGATATTCTTGCTCTGTTATAGGGTGTGTATTTGTGTGTGTGTGTGTTCGTGTGTGTGCATTCGTGCGTGCGTGTGTATGTGTGTGTGTCTTAGTTTGCTTCCTGTTGCTGTGTTAAAGCACAGACAGAAAGAAAATTGAGGAAGGAAGATTTATTACATCTTATAGGTCACAGCCCGCCATTCAGGAAAGCTGGGGCAGGAACTCAAACAGAGACCAGGAGACAGGAACTAAAGAGGAGCTGACGAAGCAACAGTGCTTACTCGCTTGCTCAGCCTGCTTTCCCATACAACCCAGAACCACCTACTCAGCGGTGGCACTGCCCCTCGTGGGCCAGACCCATCAATCAATCAAGATACTCCCACAGACATCCCCACAGGACAATCTGATGGAGGCAATTCTTCCATTAAGGATTCTTCCTCCTTGATGCCTCTAGCCTGTGTGTTTGTCAAGTTGACAAAAATAACTAACCAAGACAGAAGTGAGTATTACAGTCCATTTTATTACCATCCAGAGGAGTGTTCAGTGATGAGGTAATTTCTGTATTTACTACATCATCTCTTCTGTTTCATTTAATAGATGTGAGAAGTTTTGTGAGAAAAGACACTTTCCAATACTTGACCAGTGGTGTGATCATTCTATTACTGTTGTGGAGGCAAATAGTCATGTTTTCAGTGGGGCTGAGGCCTGTTCCACAGGAGGAAATCTATGTCTAGTACTGTAAAACTGTTCAAAAATCAATGACTAGGGATGTCATTTGACCTTGGGGAGAACCATCTACCACTTCCTTCTAAATATGCATGTGTGGGCTGGAGAGACAGCTCAGCAGTTAAGAGCACGTACAGTTCAGCTCCAAGCATCCGTGCTGGGCAGCTCCCAATAGCCTAGAACTCCAACTTCAGGGAGTCCATTACCTTTGGCCTCCACAGGCACCTGTATGAATTTATATGTACTGGCTCATGCAATACACAAAACTAAAACTAAAATCAACCTTTAAAATTAAAACAGTTATTTTCCCCTCCCACCAAAGTTGCTGCCCTTGGTAACTTTGAATGGTCCGTAGGCCAGTATGTGGGCAATAGGCACTAGAAAGCATAACCAATTTCATCCCCAACCATCAGCACAAAGATTCTCTGGCATCGAGACCTTTGAAAGAACAGCATGCAAACTCTAAACACAGATTTGGGAGCCACTTACATAGAAAATTCTTACATGTTGGGTCCTCAAATCATGGGAAGGTGACTCAGATTCTGGTTGGACATGTCCCCAAGGACAGCAACATCTTGGAGGAACAATGCAGTCAGGAAAAGTCTTCCCTCGCCCAAGTGTCCAACTTTAATGCTGTGCTTGGAATTAGCTCATGATGGAGGTGAGAGAATTCTGAGCCAGCCCGCTACACTTCCTATCAAAGAGGCTTGAACAACAGATAATAGCGCACAAAGGGACAGTGGATAAAGGGGACATTAGTATCTTACGGCGGTGTTATAATGAGACAGAAAAGGACAGATCTGCAAGGTAAGACAATCTAGTCGCCCCAGAACCAGTGAGGTGGTGGTAGGGTAAGGGACAAGGCAGGACCATGGAGAGGGAACTTGACAGCCAGCACAGTTGCTTTCTCTCTACTCTCCCATCTGCTAGGGACACTGAGCTGGAGTCAGCTTGCCTTGCCTCGGTGCTGTCAGCCCCTGGTTAATCATCCTCGCTGATTCTCACAGCACTGTCATTGTGTCTCTGTTCTGTTTTATATGTTAACTAACACTTGGCGATATTAAACATAGAACTCTTCACAGATACTTACCTTGTGAGGTTTTATTAATTCGTTTCTTTCTTTCACTAATCCAGGACATACTGGGTTAGGTGCTAATAACATGAAACTGATTAAGATATAATCCTTTGTCCTTGAGGCGCATAGAGTCAAATGAAGGAACTGAATACGTGAGAAAATAATTACAAGGCAATCTGAAAGTGCTGGCTACAGGTGTGAAAAGGCTGGGGTGTGCAGAGGAGATTTCAAAACAAAGGTCTAGCTTAATGGAAATGTCAAAACAAGCAAGATAATACCGCCAGAAACACAACCTCACAGTGCATAAATACAAGGTTTTCTTGGGCAATCTTTCTAAATCATAGGCACCTCCTGCTGGGACTCTTTAGGATCGCCCTGTAGAAGAGAAAACAGAGTAATGAGAAGAGACAAATTCTAAGTTCATCGATTGTGCAGTGACTAAGAAAGGAGAAGGGAAGTGAATGAAAATGGGGTGTAAGCTGACACGAGGCATATTGATGCCACCTGTTAGGGTCAAGAATAATGGGAGAGTGCTTCTAATTAGCAGTCTGCACTCTGCTGGGGCCACCTTCCCTGCTGGTTGTTAATGGAGTCTTCCAAATCTGAAACCACAGAAGCATCATTTTCTTAATGGTGCTTAGCTCCGAATCAGAAAGTTCAAGAAATCTAGTAGTTTCCAACGCAAACTTTTCTTGGTTCCCTGTCAGTCTTGCAAGATGCAGATGGCTTTTGATTGACCATATTAATGGCAGCACAGGTTAAGAAATACCACTGATTCTTATGCCAAAGCAAATTATCTTTTTAGTGTTTGTGTGTGTGTGTGTGTGTACCCCGGAGGGGGTAATAAGCATGTCTGGGAGAGATTTTGTGTGTGTGTGTGTGTGTGTGTGTGTATACCCCGGAGGGGGTAATAAGCATGTCTGGGAGAGATTTTGTGTGTGTGTGTGTGTATGTGTGTGTGTGTGTGTGTTTGCAAGTGTGCATGCACACAAGTGCCCAAAGGCCCAAGTGTCAACCTCAAGAATATCACCTGCTCTGCTGAGACTGGTTCTCTTATTAGCCTGGGATTCACCAATTAAACTAGCTTGCCTGGCCAGTGAGTCCCAGCAATCTTCTTGTCTCTACCTCCCCAGAATTGGGATTATTAGAGCACAAAACTCTGAGACATCTTTCATGCCTGGTGGGATGGTCCTCATGTCCGGGCCCATAAGGCAACACTACTAAGTGAATGGCCTCCCCATTCCCCCCCAACATCTTTCAAGATGGAAGTCACACTGACAAAAAAAAAATCATGTATGAGTAACAAAGTAGCTAAGAAATAATTTCCTAATGCCACAAGAGTTTTATTTGTTTAATTTGATGTGATGTTCTCTGGAGCAACAATACTTTAAAAGCAAATGCCTTACAGAGATCTATTTGGGAGCTGTGATTTTACTATTATAGGAAAGAGGCCAAATTTAATTGGTAATTATTGGCTTCATCATATCATTACCCAAATGAACAATACACCAGCCCACAGAGGGATTGGACCCAAAACGCACGACACCACTTCCTCCTCGGTTTGGTCGAATGAAGAGATTTGCTGCCTTTTTGTTGGTTGATCTTCTGAAATGCTTTTGTGGTATCAATGCTATATTAATGGCCCATATTTCTGGGTCATTCCAATTTCAAACTATCCTGCTGAACTTTACTGCACACAAGGTGGAAAGGACTTAGTATGCAAAATCAGACTCTCTGTGAAATACCTTCTATCATAGGCAAATGTCAGCTCTGAGGGTCAAAGAGCTCTCAACAAGCAAGCAAGCTGAAACTCCTGTTGCCAATCAGTTATCTTGAAGTCAGCATCTCCTTGCTCCCTAATCTGTTAACAAATGTCTTAGATTCAAATGCCTGTAGGATCTAGATAATGAGTTAATTAGGTGTATGTGGCCATGGTGGAGCATAGTAAACAAGAGATCAATTGCATTTCCTAAAGATGCCCAAAAATCAAAACTAAAGAGAAAGTGATCTATAAACCAGACCAAGCCTGGAGGCCTTCTGCTTGCAATCTCTGGGTTACACGAGGCTTTTCTTCCTCTCCAGTTCTAATAATTTTAAAGTTCTCATTTATTTGGTTTAATTCTCTTGGGATCTGAGCTATCCTTTGATTGCATGTTAGGTACCTTTGAAAACTTCATTAATTCATTGCATCACGGCAGAACCAAGCCATAGATCACTTTTTCAGGGGCACTCTTTATGCATTGCTCGATGACTGCAGACTGACATTGTCTGACAGACCCATTTATACCTGGAGAAATGGAAAGAGTGATATTAATTATGAAGGTGTAAGAGATTGCAGAAGTTAATTAATTTAAAAAATGGTACCAGATTTCAAGAAACTTCATCTGGACAAATGTGTTTTGATTCGGCCAGACTTAAAATTTATGGGTGATTACGTACATTCTTTGTTATGTTGCACCCCAAGATGGAGATAAATTCTTGGAGCTTGAAAATCAATCTCAATGTGAGGAAGAAGACAAGTAGCAATTTCTCTGTTTTGATGAAACATCTCGGATTTGTTAAACATATGAAGACATCCAGGTACATAAATTAATGAGCCCACTAATCAGAGTTCGGGAATAGGGAAAAAAAAAAGATAACAAAGTCTCAAGAATTAAGCATGTCTTTGGTTAAGTGATTCATCCTGGTAGAGGAATGGCATTATCAATAACTATCAAGACTGTCAAGGAAATTTAGGCTTCGGGAAATAGAGCTAATTTCAGCTGGAATAAGTAACCACATCTAGCAACCATGTAGGATAAATAGAGCCGAAGGGCATTTAATCTAATCTAAGCAGACAATGATAGAATAGAGCAGCTTTCCTAAAAGAGAACTGAACACAGGCAACGCCACCATGTTCACTCACCAGGCAACTCCACCATGTTCATTCACCCTGCAACTGCTCACACAGACAGGGCTGGGCACAATGCCGCTGATCAGGAAATTAGTGGGGAGTCCCTGCTATTCATCAAAACATTTAAAACATTTCTGAATGTTGTTTTTAAGAACTCTGGCCAGAATGATTAACCAGATCTAATACTTGCATATTTAAAATCATCATCCAGTCCTCAAGCAGCCGCCATCAAGGCTTTTACATCATGTTAAGTAATCACCCAGGCCCGTGATGGCAGTCTCTTCCCCTGATCAATCCATCAATAAAGTGCTAATTGATGGCCTTTTCATGCTCAGCCCTGAGACATATTCCTTTATAGCGGGAAGCAGAATTTCCCTACGTAAATCAACTTAAAATGACAATATAGTTACAATAAATTGGAGTACATTTGATGGGTCTTGAAACATAATGAAACTAACTGTGAAAGCTCATATTTGTTATACATATAAGAAGGCAATAAACCCAAATTAGCTATGTAACTCATTCATGATTATCATTTAATTTATTTACAGTTGTCAGGGAAGCTTAGTCACAGGAAGAGGGAAAACTAAATTTGGATGGAAAGTTATCTGTTACTGTTTTAGTCAGTTGTTTAAACAGTATATGAAAAAGACAAGTTATTTGACTTTCTTTCTTATTTAAATTTTTTTCATTTTACATACCAACCCCAGTTCCCCCAACTCATCTTCTCCCATCCCTGACCTTCCCCACATCCAATTCTCAGAGGGAGCAAAACCTCCTTGAGAGTCAATAAAATTTGACATATAAGTTGAGGCAGGGCCATGCCCCTCCCCTCTGCATCAAGGCTGAACAAGGTATCCCACCATAGAGAATGGGCTCCAAAATGCCAGTTCATGCAATTGCTATAGGTCCTGGTCCCAATGCCAGGGTCCCCTCCAACAGACCAAGCCACAGACCTGTCACCCACATTCAGAGGGCTTAGTTTGGTCCCATACAGTCTCCCCGGCTGTCAGTTCATAGTTCTTGAGCTCACACTAGCTCAGGCCAGCTGTCTTTGTGGTTTTCCCAATCATGATCTTGACTCCCCTTGTACATATGGTACCTTCTCCCTCATTTTCAACTGAATTTCAGTTTTTGTGTTTGGCTGTGGGACACTGCGTCTGCTTCCATCAGTTACTGGATGTAGGCTCTACAATGACAATTAAGGTCTAATTGAACTAATCTGATTAAAGCGGAAGGCTCCTTGAGGCACCCTCTCCACTAATGCTAGGACTTTTAGCTGGGTTCATCCATGTGAATTCATGAGATTTTTAATGACTTTTTCTATTTCCACGGGGATTGTAGTAGACCTAAACTGTTTCTCTGGTCTTCATTTAATTTTAGTATGTGGTACCTATCTAAAAAATTGTCCATTTTATTTAAATTTTCCAATTTTGTGAAATACAGCTTTTCAAAGTATGACATAATGATTCTCTGGATTTCTTTAGTGTCTATTGTTATGTTCCCCTTTTCTAATTTTGTAAGTTTGCATATTCTCTCTATTGGTTAGTCAGGATAAGGGTTTGTCTATCTTGTTGATTTTCTTGAAGAACCAATTCTTTGTTTCATTAATTCTTTCTGTCGTTCTCTTTGTTTCTATTTTCTTGACTTCAGCCATCAATTTGATTATTTCCTCTACCTACTCCTCCTGGATGGGTCTGCTTCTTTCCACTCTATAGCATTCAGGTGATCTGTTAAGTCACTAATGTGAGATTTCTCGATGTCCTTTATGTAGACACTTAGTGCTATGAACTTTTCTCTTAGAATTGCTTTCATGGTGTCCCATAAGTTTGGGTATGCTGCGCTTTCATTTTTGCTGAATTCTAGGAGGTCTTTCATTTCTTTCTTTATTTCTTCCTTGAGGCAGTGATGATTTAGTTGAGCATTATTCAATTTTCATGAGTTTGTAGACATTTTGCAATTAGTGTTGTTGTTGAATTCTAACTTTAAGCCAGGGTGATCTGATAAGATACAAGTGGTTATTCCAATTTTTGTATCTGTTAAGGTTTGTTCTGTTGCTGCGTATGTGGTCAGTTTTAGGTAAAGTTCCATGAGGTGCTGAGAAGAAGGTATATTCTTTTGTGTTTGGGTGGCATGTTCTAAAGATATCTGTAAAGTTCATTTGAGTCATAACATCTGTTCCCTTCTGTTAGGTTTCTGTCTGGTAGGCCTATCCATTGGTGAGAGTAAAGTATTGAAGTCTCCCACTATTAGCGTGTGTGATTTGATGTGTGATATAAGCTCTAGTAATGTTTCTTTTACAAATATGGGTACCCTTGTATTCTTTCTCCAGGGGTAGGTGGATCGTGTGGCTCCCTTGTTCACTGATGAGAAGGGGAATGGTTGAAGGTGGTGGGGAGGATGCTGCTGCCTGGTCACTGGGACTGTAGTAGATGGGTTGGGTCATGAGATGTACCCCCCCAGAAGTAGGGCCTAGAGAGCAAGACTGTCCAGTTAGGGCCTCAAACACTCAACTTTTCCTCCAGGTGTAGGTGAGGCATATGATTCCCTTGGTCATTGATGTAGCAAGGAGGGGTATTTCTGGAGGGGGACAGGCAGGGAGGAAGCTTCTGCCTGGTCACTAGAGCTGCAGTAGATGTGTTGGAGCATGAGATAATGTGTCCAGGGTCTTGGGCCTAGAGAGCAGATGTGACTAGTCTGGAGCTCAGACATTCTTCTTTTCCTGAGTTGTTTGACTTTCAAGGCTAGCGATGGTTTTTTTCTCTAAAATCATCTTTATCTAGAGCTGGGAATGTGGTTTAGTTGGTAGATTACTTGCCTAGAACACACAGAGAATCACATCATCAGGGCATGGTAGTACACATATATTCCCAGCACTCAGGGAGTAGAGGCAAGAAGAACAGAAGGTCAAGATCCTCTTCTACATAGCAAGCTGAGCTCCATGAACAACATATCAAAATATTTTTTAACATTTCATGCTCAACAGGGAGACTAACCTTATGTTATCTAAACCAAAAAATTCCTCTAAATATAGAAGACAATTATAGATATGTGTTATAGATGAGGGGGGTGTTTATGGTTGTTATATTTTGTTGTTTCTCTTGGTTTTAACTTAAATATAGCTAGGAATATAATATAAATTTATATATACATTTTAAATTATAAATCTTGCTTAAATGACGGATGTTCCATTTCTTTTACTAAAGACCTTTGATTGCATGGGTA
Source organism: Bramus lutescens (assembly GCA_001685075.1). NCBI lineage: Eukaryota > Metazoa > Chordata > Mammalia > Rodentia > Cricetidae > Bramus > Bramus lutescens. The sequence continues at coordinate 192,032 of LOEQ01000728.1, read as the reverse complement.
TTTGGCATTATCTAGCTATGAAGACACACACCCTCATGCCTTTTTCACCTCTTTCAGTGTGTATGCCATAAAAGACTGGGAGATAAACATAGGAAATAAAGTTCCAGATGTCAGAACATGCTTCTTTCCCCTGTCAGTGAATATAAATGAAGACCTAAAGGGCTAACTCCATTCTTTCCTAAGCACCCTATTCTGAGCAGAATGTGGATTGGCCTTGCTACCTAGAATCAGCTCCAAGTGAAACTTCCTCTTTATGAAAGCCACAATGATGGAAGTTCAGCAATCAGTATTAGGATTCTCCAGGTCCAAGGTACAAGCTACAGTATTTTGGCTAGAATATCACATATCATTCTACTTTTCCTACATAACAAATAGCCATTAGGAAGCCATCGTGTGCCATGTTACATGATCCCCACATGTAACACTTTGAATGAGAAATGTCCCCCATAGTCTGGGGCATTTGAACATGTGTTCCCCAGCTGGTGTGTAGGAAAGTTTCTGTTCTACACCCTTGATGGAGGAAGCATATGGCTGGGGACTGTCTGAGATTAAAAGCCTCCCCAGATTTTGCTTTGTTCTCTTTGACTCGTGATTGCCATTCAAGGTGTGAGCTCTCAGATTTCTGCTGCCACCCTGCCTGCCATCCTGCTTGCTGCTGCACTCCCACAACTAGAAGGAGCCATAAGCTGAAATATACTCTTCTAGAAGTTGTTGTCATATTTTAGCACAGGAACAAGAAAGGATGCAATGCACCAGGACTGTCTAATTAACTCAGATTCATACTTATTAAAGAGACATTTTACTCGAAAGATTACTTCAAGAAAGTAAAGGGATGATTGCACTATAGTAAGAGACACTGTTGTAATAAGGAGAACACTGTGACCATGAAATTCAGATACACCGAAAGAAATATGCAGGGGGCTTGCTTGATAGGAAGGAGCAAAAAGGCTTGAAAGAGCCCAAGATGAAGAAACAGAATGAGAAAATGGCTAATCCCATAGCAGTTCCAATGTTTTACCCCAGTGACAGCAAATTCACACATGGGCCATCTTCAGCTGAGACAAATTTAGTGTCCTGAGCAAAAGAAAAAATGCCAACAAGCCTAGTTCACCAACTGTGTGCTCTGGCTGACAAGGGATGGCTGGTCATTGGGCAGTATCTAATTACCCATGAGGCAACCAAGAATAGGATATGGGTTGTATCTAAATCCTTTAGGCAAGGGATGTTCTTTGCTAGCCCAGCGCACAAAGGATGGGGACATTTTAACTTTCTCCATTTTAAAGGATTACAAAATAGGTAGAGTCCAAGATTGTCGGGCCATAGCAACAATAAAGTCTCTGAGATTCCACAGAGAGAGATGAGCCAGAATCTAGAAACCTGTTGAATAATATAGCCTCTTCAAATTCTATTATGTGCTGTGAAAAAAAAAAAACAAGTCGATACGAACGCAGAGCTGGATGTGACTGAGGCACGAGACAACAGAGAGCTCTTTGAAGCGGCCTCATTTGTGCTGGGAAATAACTGAGAAGCAGCGAGGAAGGTGAGACCATGTTGGCTAACACAGAGAATAGCAATGAGGGTGGAGAGGAAGGCACGCGTGAGAAGGTACAAGCATTGCGAGGATCTGGATTCTGGGGGGTCTATAGGCAAGGAAAGATAAAACAAAGAAAGAGTTAGAAATGCTCACGAACTGACTAGAGACAGAATACCCATCTAGACTGGGATCACGGAATTAAGGCAGTAAGAATCAACAGATTCAGTATGACCTCTAGGCAGGATACCCTTCACAGGCTCCCGTTTGAGCTCTCGGTCCCCCGCTGGTGAGCTGTTTGGGGCAATTGTGGGACCTGTAGGAAGAGGAATCTATCTGGAATAAATGGCTTAGTAGAAGAGGGTTTTAATGTTTTATAGTCTAAACCCACTTCCTGTCCTTTGCATTCTGATCTTCTGAGAGGCGAGGAACCTCAGCAGCACACGCCTATCACATTGCTCAAACTCCCTGTTCGAGTTGCTTCTCGGCAGGACTTTAATCACAACTACAATAGAAGTGACTAATAAGAACTAACACCACTGCAATAAAAGTACAGTTGAGACATGAGGAAATAAGTGTGCCAGCAGGGAACCCTTCTGAGGATCTTCAGTGTGCCAGGCACTGTTTTGCAGAAGTCACATGTAATCTTCACAAAATTCCATGCTGGTGGATACATACATTATTGTTCCCCCCCCCCCGGAAATAGAGAGAATAAATTACTACCCAAGTGCAGAGTCCAGCCTAGATGCTTCTTAAAATGTGGACCTAAAGCGGGGGTGGCCGGTAGCACTATTTGTTGAGACAGGGTGTGGGAGAAGGTGCATTTGAGAGTGACAGCTAGGGATGGCTCTATTAATTTTCTAATGCCCACCAAACATCCAAATGATGGTGTTGACAGTTTAATTTGAAGTACTCTGGAGCTCAGGGAAAGTCTTAACTTGAAACTGTAATTTGAGCATCTTTGGTGTATAGATAACATTGAACAGCATGTGACCAAATGAGATCACCTAGGAAAGAAGGGAGGAGGAAGGTACCTTGGGCACTCCAAGGCTCAGTTGAGGGTCTGCCTGCCTTCCACCTCCAGTCCTCTGTTTCTTGACAACAGTATGAGGAGGTATGTCTGACCACTCCTGTGTGAGCTAGTTTTCCATTTCTTTCATAAGTTGTGTCTTAGTTAAGGTGTCTATTGCTGTGAAGAAACACCATGGCCATGGCAACTCTTAGAAAGGAAAACATTTAAATTGGATGGCTTACAGTTTCAGAGGTTTAGTCCATTATGATCATGGTAGGACATGGCGTCATGCAGGCAGACATGGTGCTAGGATAGGGCAACAGGAAGTGAATTGTCTCACTGGGTGAACTTTGAGCAAAGGAGAACTCCAAGCCCGCCCCCACAGAGACACTTTTCCTACAAGGTCACACCCACTCTAACAAAGCCACACCTACTGATAGTGCCGCTTCTTCAGGGGGCCATTTTCTTTCAGTCCACCACATTCCACTCCCTGATCACCCACAGGCTTGCAGCCATAACATAATGCAAAAATGCATTCAGTCCAATCCCAAAAGTCACCATAGTCTGTAACAGTTTCACTTATTCAAAAGTCTAAAAGTTCCAGGGCTATATAGCAAAACTTTGTTTCAAAATCAAAACAAAACATACACTGAGTAATATATGCTAGTTTGTAATTTTAAACAATAAATAGTTCATATTAAGCAATTTAAAAAAAAAGTCTAAAAGTTTAGGAGTCCTCAAAGCCCATCCCCACAGTGATACACACTCTCCTACAAAGTCACACCCCCTAATAGCAGCACTCCCTTTTGTGGGGCATTTTCTTTCAAACCAATGCAAGACGTCTAAAATAAATGCGAGCACTTAGCTTTATCTGTTTTTCTAGCTCAAAGGCCTCTGGATTGATGATATTTAATGTCAAGGTGTAACATGAGTGGGCCTGCTTGTTGGGTTTTCTGTACCGCCCAGTACGTACCCCACAGCCGGTAAGCCCCAAAGAAAATCACACAGAGATCTCTATAAGTTATAAAAGCTGATTGGCCCATTAGGTCAGGCTACTTATTAGCTCTTGTAGCTTATATTAACCCATTATTCTTATCTATGTTAGCTATGTGGCTCAGTACCTTTGTCAGTGGGGCAGATCACATTCTGCTGCTTCAGTGGTCTGGGCAGGAGAGAGAGGAATCACCTTCCTCCTTCCCAAAATTCTCCTGTTCTTATTGCATCACCTCTACTTCCTGTGTGGTTTTCCTGCCTATACGTCCTGCCTGGCCAATCAGCATTTATTTAAAACGTGATTGATAGATTACAGACAATTCTCCCGTACCATCAAGGTAACATGGATTATAATTAAGAGCCCTTAAAAGGAGTCAGACAGGACCTGGGCAACTTTTCCACACTTGTTCCTGGAGCCACTCTGCAAAAACACAAATTCTCAAAACGTGAGACACACCTACTTTCCTATGCAAACAGAAAACCAAACCCAAAAGTCAGGCAAAACTGCTCAACAGCTTTTAAAACCACAATTGTATATCTTAATTCTTATGAGTAATTGAGCATGTGTTTAAAAGCAAGTAGCAAGCAGGACCTAAGTCTCACTCTGTATGGTCAGGAAAGTTGTAGCAGAAATCTCCACGCAAACTAGGGAAGTATCAGCTGCTCATCTTGGAGAGGTCACTTACTGTTTAGCCAGGAACCTTCTCTGGGTCATTTTTACCCATCAAGTGCCCCAAGGAGATATGGAGATAGTTGATATTCATTCTCTGTCTCTGTCTGTCTCTCTCTGTGTGTGTGTATGTGTGTGTGTGTGTGTCTTTCAAATTCCAGTGGATTCAATCACTAAAGCATGCATTCATCTCCCTGCCTTAAGACAATGCCATACTGCTGATATAAGTAAATTGCCAGCAAGTCCATATTAAATCAGAGCGTGGCCTACTGGGCCTTAGGGCAGAAGCATATGAGGCTTTCTGGCTTCTAAAGCAACACCTGCTTTTGCTGTTGCGCACCTGAAGCTTCTTGAGGTAGCAGTCAGGAATTGGCATGTCAATGGCAGGAAATGGAGATCTGCCATTCTGCCAGTGTATGCTTAGCCTGCAAATTAGGAAACAGGAACTTTTGTGCCAAGGGCAAAGTAGCGCTCACATGAGATTGGGCATGACACTGGGCTTTGGTCAGTAAGGTGGAAACACAATCATCCTCTCTCCTGGCACTGACATCAATGATTATTACATGTGCTTTCATTGAAATGGTGCCAATTCCCAACTGGAAAAGAAGTTCTTACCAAGTACAGACAGGAAGCTATATGTTTGAGGAATACCAAGATGCATCCTACAGTAACACTTTCAAAATACAGGGTGATGGTCATTGCTGCCAAAATGTAGAAGGACGGAGAGTCATTTGCCTGAAGAATGTGAACTGTGTAGTCCTCTATTGACTTACTTAGCTCAGGCTAACATAAGGGAAACCCATCAACTCAGTGGCTCACCAAGAAGAGAAACAAGTTCTTTACCAGCCCTAGAGGCTGAGACATTCAAGATCAAGCTGTCAAACAGACTTGATGGTTGGTGAGGGTTCATAGGTGGTCCAAACTCCATGTAGTAGAAGAGACCAGTGAGCTTAGTAGGTGTTCATGCTAGAGAACTGATCCAATTAAAAAAAGGTTCCTATCCATCCTGTCCCAAAGTCTCCACCAGCTAAGGCTATCATCACATTTGGGGGCATGGCTTCCGAGTGTACATTTAATAGGGGCACAAACAAAGTTAAAAACATTTAAAAGGATTGTATCTGCCATTGGTTTTTCATGTCACCATTCCCTAAGAAATGATGCATAGCAGCAATTCAAATAGCCCTCACATTTATTCTATAGTCTAAGTACTCTAGGGATGACCTTTAGTATTGGGAAAGACACGTTAACACAACTTGCACAACTTGAATATTTGAGAATTAGAATATCTGTGGGGGTTATGGAACCCAGGCTCTGTGGACACTGGGGGAAGGCTATGTCCTCTTTCTGCAATTCATCACTTAAGGATAGCTGAGGGACTGGCCTTTAGCCAACACTCTTTTACATTGGGACTCTCAGAGCCAAAGACAGTATTTGCAAGACATAGCAAGGTATGTAAATAAGGCTGGATAAGGTCTAGCCTTTAGACAGGATCATTTAGCCATCTTGGGGAAACTGTGTTGAACACACGTGATATGGAAACAGACTCAGGTCTCAGAGCTGTGATCATAGGTTCCTGGTGCCTTGTGACTGGTAAAGATAATAGCCTGGGTTTTGTGACATCCAGGTAGATTTATAACTGCACATACCCAATGAGTGCAACCTTAAGAGAGAGTAGGACCTTCTGTTGTTCTGATGCTGAGCATTGAGCGGGACATCCTGCATAGGCTAAGCACTTACTCTGGCTGTATCCCAGACCCAAGAAATTAGGAAAGCCTGGGACATTGTATTTGAAAATGTTCCTCACTGCATAAGGTAGTGCACATGATAATCTCGGCCGGCTGAAGCAAGGTCACTGTGATTTCATGGCCAACTTACGTAATGTACCCTCACTGAAGAAGGCGTCAGGAGAGAGAGAGAGAAAATGAATAGAAAGTAGAAGGAAAGAGAAGAAGAGGAGCGAGGGGGAGTGATAGGTTTTGTTGAAGTTTACAAATGTTTTGGCTTCATTTCCGGTGCCCAGTAATTTTCCAGCACTGCTCTCTTCCCTTCATTTGGTTCTTCCTGGAAGAGGAGCCTCCTGTGTGGGGTGGACTCTCGTCAAGCTGGAATGACAGAGACCAGAAGGAGGATAAATGCAGCAGGCTTTGTTTTGGCTCACCAACCAGCTCCCAACTGGTGACACAGAGACATTATTATTTATGAATGCCCAGCCTTATATGTGTGTCCCACTGGCTCTCATACCTTAATTTAACCTGCTTCTCTTCATCTTTGCCCTGGGACTTCTTATCTTTCTTTCATTCTCTATGCCCTACTCCATGTTTGGCTGGCTGGTGGCTGGCTGGCTCCGGGCACCTCCCTCTCCTTCTCCTTCATTCTCTCCTCTATTCTCTCCAGCCTAGATTCTTCCTCCTACTTACTCTCTCTTCCCACCAGCCCTGCTTATCCCTTTACTCCCTAGTTATTGGCCATTTGGGGCCTTTTTATTAGACCAATCACGTGCCTTAGGCAGGCAAAGCAACGCATCTTCACCAGCCAAACAAATCAGCACAAATAAATGTTACACCTCTTTGCCTAGTTAAAGTAACACTCCACAACCTATAAGTAATTTAGTAACCAAACACAGGACTTGGGCCTTGGGTCAGCATGTTTGTCTGGGCCAGGAGTGGTCCATCTTCTTACATCCTCCTGTGAGTGAAAAGAAGGAGCTCTGAAATCTGCAGTCACGGCCCAGCATCCTTAGGCAGTAGCTTGGCTATGAGTATGACAATGAAGTGATGGATCTTGGTAGGACGGAAGTAGAGAGGAGTGAAACACTTGCTCTGTGGGTGCATGGGAAGAAGGGGCTACCAGGGCAGGCTCTGCTAGACACAGAGAATAGGAGAGAGAGCAAAAGGTCCTGCTTCTTTCTATGGACCGTATTTGCTCCCCTATTTATAACAGGCAGCTGTGTATGCAGTCAGGCTTTCTGACGTTCCTACCCTATTGCCATTGTTAATGAAGTTGACCAGCCTCCAGCACCTCCATTAAGTCTTTGGCTGCTAATACTTTTGTTTATAAAAGGGTGGGAGTAAGAAGAATGATACATACATCAATAAAAGATGGCATGTAAATACAATGAAGGACACCAAGAAGGAATTGTGCTTTACATGGGGGAGAGGACAGAGAAAGAGGTGACATTGAAACTGAGCTCAAATGGGGAAAAATCTGAAGGGAGGCTCACACATTCTAGGCAAAGGGGCCATCTGTGTGGAACAGGAAGGCTGCTTTTGCAACAGCTGGGTCATGGGAATGGGCAAGAAGGAGATCCAGGCTGGCACCGTAAAGGCTATCTATCTTTCGGCTGGAAGAGCTGGGTCGGAGTGCACCTTGCACACAGCACTTACGCCAACAGCTGCAGCCAGGCAGCCTGACGCGCAGGCACGGTGCCACTCAGGACCAGCTGTTCACCCTGAACACACACAGAATTAATTAATCACAGCACTTGGCGCTCTAGAACCAAGTGCGTCCGTTCTCAAGATGAAGCCAGGCCCGACTGAACACTGTCGTGATGCTGCGGTGCTGACTGAGTCTTGGAACCTCTGTCTGTGCAGGGTACGTGAGTCACCATTCTGGAGCAGGTCTCAGGAGGGCCTGTTACCGGAAAATGACAGGCTCACTGGGAAAGCACACAGCACAGGCCAGGTCTTGGATGAACAGGGATTTGGCTCAATGGGAAGAGGACAAGGCACAGGCATGAGTCTCCCAGTCCCAACCCCATTACTGAAAACAAATGACAACGATCTAATGACAACAATCTAGAAATCTAGACCTTTGGCTTTTATTAAAAAATGTTTGCCCTTTGAACCAAATGCCACAAGACATTACATATGGTAGCTTCCTTGAACTTAATTACATCCCTGCCAGATGCCTATCATTATAGATAATATTCCTGCCCGTACAGAAGTATCGCGATGGTTAGGAGTTATCCGAAAGGCTGTTTTCTGAGTGTCTGTTGGTATGCTGAAGCAGTTTACAGGGAGTGCACTATGAGGCTGTTGTTGCTATGAAGTGGTACCCTGTGAAGGATGAAAGGAAGGGGCTTCGGCACTTAACATCTGCCTTTCCCAGGTGGGCGGCTTCATTTCCTAGCTGTCTAAAAATAACTCCCTACTTCCTTGCCCTCCTTCTCTCCTTCACTTCTGCCTTCCCTCCCTCCCCCCCACACACTCTCTCTCTCTGTCTCTCTCTCTCTCTCTCTCTCTCTCTCTCTCTCTCTCTCT
>LOEQ01000728.1:167448-183414 GCA_001685075.1 Bramus lutescens | reverse complement strand
GGACCTTTGGAAGAGCAGGCAATGCTCTTAACCGCAGAGCCATCTCTCCAGCCCTTGTATTTCGTTTCTAAAGTGCACTACTGTCTAAATCCATTGCTCAGGATAGCCTGTGGTATTTCAACAGAGGCGTGTCATGAACCACTTCATGAGTGGTTTATAACATGTGCCATGACTAGAAGACTGTTAGTCCAGCTGTGACATTCTTGCTAGGCCTTTCTTATAAATCTCTAGTATGCCATTTTGCAGACATGGGAGATTTTGAGCATTTTATACCTAAGGGACCACAGAGTTCAAGAAAAAGATTCGCCCTCCTGCTACACATTGTGTTTTTGTATTGTGCTTGAGCATAAATGAAGTTGCAGTTAGACATTACCTTCCCCACACACAACACAACCTGTGGTGCTGATTAAGTACTGCAGGAGCAAGAACATTAGTCATGTGATCAATTCGCTGCTCAAGTCGTCTTAATATTCCAGAAACTCACCCATCTCCTCTCCACACAGAAACTCACAGGCGCCTTTGAATTTGCTTCCCAAGGACAATAAGCAGTTCAGGTGACAGTTGTTCAAGTGTCCTGGACAAGGAAGAGAGTAAATGACAACCGTCTGTGCAGGAGGCAGGATGGACTTCTGGGTCACAAGGTGAGGGCTGCCCCCCTCTGGCTGGGCACAATGCCTTGCTTCCTGGCCCTTCCTCCCTTGCTCTGCCCATATTGCTTTCTGACTCAAGCTTGATTCAGATTGGTCTGGTTCACACATGCTCGCTCAGCGGTGGGAAGTAACACAGTTTTCCCTCTGCGTAAGTTTCACGGGGTGCTTTGTCATGTCTACGAATGGAATCCCCTGTAATCTTAAAATATAGTGCACTTGGTGCTTTGGAAACGGGAGGCAGCCTGTTGAATGCTATTACCTTGACTCCCTAAATGCCAAAGCGTTTTTATGCATTTAACTTACCAAAAAAAATCTGAAAATCTTACTTCATATTTCCCATCAATTAAGGCTTTTGAAATTAAGATAAGCTGCATTCCCAACTTAAAAGATAAAGGACCTGAGCAGTTACAGCAGGGAAATCCAGCTGGAGAAGAAGACTGGGAAGTCGGCTCTTCTTCCTGGTTTGCTCTCATTTCTCCCGGAGCCCTTCCCCCATCCTGCCTTTTGGCTTGACCTCTCTTGCTGACTTGTGGTGACGTGTTGCCGTGACCATTGTCACCATGAGTGCTGACAACCACAAGCAACTACATAGCCAACAACAATGCAAAGCCAAGCTTGACTGATGGAGAAATGGGTCACGTATTAAATGCACCTACTAACCAGGAAGTGAGCCAGGTGTGGCATATTGCTGTTTGCCTTCGCAACTGCAGATCTAAGTAGGTGTGTAGATTTTTAATCCTGACACTGGGGCCTAAATTACCCATTTGCTTCACTGGGCTTGAGATTTTTCTCTTCCTTCCCTTGCTTGCTCCTCTTTCTCTCTTTAAGTCACCCAGGCCTCGTCCCTTAACTTGATAGAATGCCCAAATGAGTCAATGCCCGATGACCTCCTTGGGTCATGGTTAGAAATCTTGATCATTTTGCAGCCTGTACCCTAAAGTAGTGGAAGGAAACCACCCCCAACTTTGCCATCAGGCAGGAAAATTTCCATTTCCAATGCTGGATTACTCAAAAGACAGAGAAATGAAAGTTTCTAAATGATTTTACCAACCTTTCAAGGATATACAAGTCTCATATTATGATCTGGAGTTCAGACATATTTAAAGGTCATAAAATCTTAGAAGTCAAGATCTTAACTGGGGGCTTTGTGGGATAAATATCAACTTTTTAGGCCTTGAAGACTGCCCGCCATCAACTGAACGGGTGACAGCCTGCAAGAAATGTTCTATCAATATTTGTTTGCTGCAAAGGAAACATCTGTCCACTCAGTTAGCACGGTGACAGTAAGTGAAAGCGACACTGCTAATGCATTTGCTGGAGTTGTCCCCACAACGGGGGTTTTGTTTAAATCAGATAGCGCAGCTATAATCAGTTTTAGCCAGTTTGGAATGCCTGTGTTGTGATCAATCAAAAGCATTTTTGGTGATGGTTTGGGAAGAAAATCATTCTGAGCATCAAGGAAGTTCCCTCCTCCGCATCAGGACCACTGCTCCGCAGCCACGTAATGTCAAACCCTGCAGGTCTTGGAAACTTGCACCTCTCCCTCCTCTGCATCAGGACCACCACCCCACAGTCACACAACGTCAAACCCTGCAGATCTTGGAAACGTATATTTCCAAGTAGGAAATCAATAACAGCAGAACGTAAGTAGATAAATAGGCCCGGTAATGAAGCTTGCTTTCTTTAATCCACTTAGAAGCTCTGTGTGACATGAGAAGCTGCCATGATTTATTTGATTTGAAATTTTCTAAAATTGCCTCCTTCACTAAAACCACCTCTCAAATCTAATCAGCAGAACCTGTAAGAAGGGCAATCCATAACAATGGTCAGAATAGAGATACCTGTGATGGTTTCATGCTGTCTGAGTCCTCTACCGTGTAAGTTGGCTTTTAAGTAGCGTTTTAATATATTGTATACCTTAACATATGTAAATCACCTAGTAGGCAAATTCATAGAGATAGAAAATACAGTGGATCCCAGCAGTCAGGAGCCAGAGGCAGGTGGATCTCTGTGAGTTCAAACCCAGCCTGGTCTACAGAGTGAGTTCCAGGCTAGCCAGGACTGCACAATGAGAACCTGTTTCAAAAAAGAAAGAAGGATGGACTTTGTCACTAGGAGCCAGACAGAGTCAATGTGTCACAGGTCCAGTGAGAGATGCTGGAAGGTTCTAGAGAGTGGTGACAGCAATGGTTATGCAACAGTGGGAATTTAGTAAATGTCACTAAACTTCATACTCAAAACTGAATTTAATGATAAATTTGGCTGTATGTTAAAATATGAAAATGCATTAGCTAATCTTTTAATGTATGTGGAAGAAAGCTGGGTCACATATTGTTAAGACAATGAAGGCATTTAGATTTGAAAAGTATACTACTTTTTAGAGTAAGGCCAATTTGGGGTTATTTTTCCTAAGCCAAATGACATCCAGCTTTACTAAAGATATTCTCACAATCAATATTCAAACTCTCTCATATGAGCTATAAAAATCTGAGAGCCACTGCAAAATCTAATGAAATCCTCTTTTGCTTTCCTAAGCAGGGACAGTTTAGGCTGGAGATTGACATTTTATATGGATCATGTTGCTTCACAGCTTTTAGAAGCTTTTTTAACTTTTGCGATCTTAAACTAACAGAATTATCAATAAGAACCCATGATCTTTTTGTGGGTTTTGTTAGCATGGATCATCTTCACATAGCATTGGATTACTTCATAACATTTTCATGCACATACATAATGTATTTTGATCTTAGAAAAGAAATCAGGCCCCAATCCAAATCATTCAGCATACTGGGAAGACAAACTCTAAGGTATCAGCAGGACTTTGGTTTTAAGGGTAACTTAAATCTATACTATATATAAGAAGAGTGAAAAGAAATTATAAAATAAGTTTGAATTTTCCCACACCATAAAGCATTTGTGGCAAGGTAGGTATGTGCACCAATGTCCAGGAATCCCTCTTCCTGACAGACAAGAAGTCTCTGAGAGCTGGTAGGTGTAATTCTGTCTCTTTAAGAGACAAGCCACGCCCACTCCCTTCCTGCTTGCAGCCTCAGCTCTCTCCATCCCTCTCCCCCCTCCCCTTTTCCTTCCCCTCTATAACCCATCTAATAAATGTCCAATTTTATTCTGTATGGTGTGTCTATCTCTGTGTCCCACCTGTCGCCTATCCGTTTGTCGTCGCAGGGGACCAGCCACCTTCCCTGCCATGTGGTCTCTAGAACTGGCTGCTTTCGGGTCCCCAGTAGTCCCGGAGACTCGCAGCATCTGTGCCTCCCACCCGCCACCTGCCCACACCACTTGCCGGGGACCAGTCACCACATGGTATCCTCTCTCCTTTGCAGAAGCCTTTATGGACTGGACTTTGTAGAAGAACAGACTTGACAGACAACTCCCTGAGTCTTCTTTCTGGCTCACCTTGCGTCTTTGCTTTCTCTCGTTTCTTACTCCTCCCAGCCTTTCCTGAGGTAAGACAACAGTAGGTGCTAAGTGTGATGATAGGATTCAGATCATCAAAATAGAATCAAATTTATGCCAACAAATTGATAAACAGATAAAATGCACAAATTTAAGTTTTTCAAAAGCTCCAACTCAAGACCATAATTAAGTGAAGCTAAACCTCAAAAGCACATCACAATTCAAGACACTGAACTTGGAAATAAAACCTCCTGCTGTAGATCTGAAGATCTTATCAAACTGTATCTCTCAGATAACTCCAAATTCTGAATAAACTAGAAAACAACTACTTTTGGTGATGACTAAGAGCCAGTAGACTTGAAAGGGAACAACAACTCACAGGATATTAGCAGCATGGGAAAGCTTTATATTTTCTTCAGTTGCTTTATTCTAAGGCCAGCTACTGCCAGGGTGGCAATGACAGACAAATAATGCTACGGTAGAAAAGTCTTCCTGTCTCTGGAGGGAGAAACTAGATGTGAAAGATTCTGGGACAACCAGGACTGTAAGAAAGTACAGAGAAAACCCTGTACAGAAGGGATCTAGAGAAACAGAAGCCAGTTAGCATATCGGTTCTGCCTGAGCCCCGCCTAACCCCCAATTACCTGAGCAAATCTAACAGACCTGAACACCCAGAGCCAGCATGAGAGAATTTGCCAAGTAATATTAATTTCTTGTTTAAAATAAAATCAGCACTTAAGAACAACATGATACAACTTCTAAACAGTAAGCCAGGACCCCATATAATGTTCACAAAATCCCAACAAATTTATTTTCTTCTTCAAAAGAAGAATCTAACCCATTGTCTTAGATGTTTTTCTATTGCTGTGAAGAGATACCATCGCCATGGCAAAAGGGTTTGTAGGTGGCTCATGATTCCAAAAAGTTGCAGTCTGTGAACCATCATGGTGGGAAACATGACAGCAGGCAGGCAGACAAGATGTTGGAACAGTAGCTGAGAGCTCTCATCTCATATATGAACATGAAGCAGAGAAAGAAAGAGAGACAGAGAACTCAAAGCCCACTCCCAGTGACACACCTACTCCAACAAGGCCACACCTCCTAATCCTTTCCAAACAGTTCCACCAACTGTTCAATAAATGAGCCTATTGGGACCATTCTCCTTCAAACCACCACATTGGAAAAGACAAGAACAGCCCTGCAATGAACTAGACTCAGGCTTACTGGGGACGGACCCCATCAATACTCGGTGTGTATGAACTACATCATCAGTATGTTCTTTGCCACTCTCAGTATCGGGAATTCCTGCCCTATTGATGGCACACAAAATATTGTGCCAAAGCTTAGCATAAATATTGACATAGTAGAAGCACTTTCAAAAATTAGTTTTTGTGTTGGGGAAAACAACATCTTTTTTATCTCCTGTATACATCTTTTTTATCTCATGTATACATGAGACACCAACAAAATTATTGATATCTCTACAGAGCTGATACATCAAGTTGTGTACATTTTCAATTGTAATTTTTACAATTGAAGTTATAAATTTTCAATTTTCAATTCTCCATGGGGCAACAAACAATGAATTTTTGCAAAATGATCACATATATGATTAGCAGATAAATTGGATTCGAAAATGAAACACAGATAAAATTCAATTTGCAATATATAAAGAGTTCTTAAAAATGTAGAGTGACTAGTGGACAGGGAAAGCACACGAGGCCTCAGTCCTACAGAAAGAATCGCAGGCCACTAAGGAAGGCTGAGATCAGAAGAAATGATCTTCCTTCCTCAGGGAAGAGCACAGCATCTTGCTACCCAGCATCAAATGGTCAGTCGTGAAAACATACAGAAGAGTAGCATTATTCAGACTTACCAGGTTATAGTTAGGACTATGTATGTTTACACATACACACATCACACATATACATCGAAATATATATTCATGTAATAACAATTAGTGAAAGAGGTCATGAATTTGGCAGAGATCAAGGAGAGATATATGGAAGGGTTTTGAGGGAGGAAAGGAAGGTAGACATGATGGAAATATGTTATAATCTCAAAAACAAATGGGAAAATAGTAAATTGAAACAAAAGTTAAGTATTATTCTTTCTACTCTCAAAATGAGGAAGATAATCTTCTGAGGAGTCTGTAGATGGGCACGCATTCTTCCGGCAGTGGAGGGCTCTGAATTGACTTCCTTCTTCTAAAGAGAAATCTGAAGAACGTATCAAGACCACTAGAACACATGCAACTTTAAACCAGTCTTCCTTCTCAGCACGTGGGAGTTTACTGCCTGGAAATGGTGCTATCTATGGACCATGCATACAAAAAATGGGCATCAGCATGAAAAGTCAGAAACCATCTAAATGGCCTCAATATCACACTGATTAAACAAATCATGTTATCTTTAGTTGATGGAGTATTCTTAAAGCATGTTCTTGATGAATAATAGAATGAAAAACTACACACAGTGTGATATAATTGTGGGCAGCATTACAGCAATTGATAGGCGGAATTGGCTGGAAGCAGAATTGAGAGCTTGTGTGTACTGACCTTCTCTCTACCTAGCACTTGCATTGACAAGCAGTGAAAACCTTCCTACTCAAGGAAAAGAATGAGGTACATTTGTCAAGTGAAACCAAGTACCAAGTTCAAGGACTGTTCTCAGCTCAGATCTGGTCCTGGACATCAACAGCAGCCAGCTCCTAAGTTCCAGAAAGTTCCTTTCTGATAAAACCCTAGTCACAGCCAGCACAGCCTCGGGGATAGAGCTGCCTAGGATAGCAAGAGTATGAACAAAAGCAGCACAGAGAAACACACAGAAAAGCTGGGATGGACTGTCTCTGATGGAGAAACCGTGGCACCCCAAAGCTCAAGGCGTTTGTAATACGCAGGTGAACAGAAAGGCAGGCTGAACATGGAGCTTATTAGTACCCAGCTGAACAAGGAGGCAGGTTTATCTAATCTCTAAAAGAGCTGTCTCTGCAAGAGAACAGTCTTCAGGCTGAAAATATCTGTCAGGGGAGTCGGGGGAGATACCTATGGTGGACATTTTCTGCATACACTCCCAACATTCGCATATGGACCAGAGAAAGGGTCTGTCATTTCTGTGTACCTCACTGCTGGGGAAAGGGGACTTGACCATTTTCCCGAGGGTCTGAGACTTTTGGTCCATGGCATGGCTGTGCCCAAGTTAGCAGCACATTGACTCAGGATGTGATGACTCAGGGCTTTCTCTGCTCCCCACAACACCCTTTGATGGCAGAAGAGAAGGAAGGAATGAAAGAAAAGAAGGAGAAAGAACGGAGAAGGAAAGGCAAAGGGGAGGAGAAAGGATGGAGGGAGGGAAGGAGCAAAGGGAAGGAGAGGAAGTGTTTGAAGGACTCCTTTTGTACTGTTCAAATTATAAATGTGTTTCTCTTTTGAAAATATTTACAGCACCATCTCAAATGGTCTCTTCATGGTTTCATGCTTTTATACATGTTCAGGTAACCCACGCCTGAGAGGAATAACTGCAGAAACACACAGAAATGCGTACTCTCAGACTGGATCAGGCTCTCTGGTCAAAACAGTGTTTATCCAGCTCAGCCTGCTTGTGAGACTCTAGTAGACTCCCAGTGTCCCAGAATTCTATTGTTCTCCTCAGCACAGCTCTTGGACGGACAGATTGTGGTAACCAGAAAGGGCAGAAAGTCTACCAGAGTGTCTGAGTGTAGGTGTCTCTGGAAAGGGGTGAATGCCCCCATTTGCCTTGATCCCTCAACACTGTAGCTTCTTAAATAAAACAACAGATCTCTGTTGACCTCTGAGCCCTGCAGGATCCCATCAAACCAGCAGCCACTAGAGGAAGATGCTGGACCAGGATGTGTCAGAATAGAAGAAAATTTGACTGATATGTCTAGATCTCGGTAACCTCAGACTCAAGTTGGAATTTAAGACTCAAGAAATGTCTTGAAACCTCTACCAGCTTTGGTAGGGGAGGAAGGGCAGCTTTGAGATTCTCAGAATGCAGAATCTGTCTTCTCCACAGACAATTCACCTCCTTTTCTATTTCCTCCCTTGCAGAACTATCAACAACCTCTTTGAAGCTTACTCTATTGCTGTGGCCAGTGGCTAGCTGGGAGGTTAGAATTAGGTAGCCGGAGCGATATCTGCTCAAATACCTGTCAGGCTGTGCCTTAAATTCAACCTGACCAATTTCTCATAGGTTTGAGAACAAAGCCCCAGCTACCTGAAAACATCTGTTCCTGTCTTCCTGATTACTTTCCTGTGGGTCTGCTTCTTCCAAGTGGGCACGTGAAGAATGATGGATTGAGGGTAAAATCAAAGTGCCCCCTGATTATCTGGGCAAATTGTTCACACTGCTGTATTAATATAGCACACTGTGTTCCCTGGAGAATCGCTCTCTGCTCCCTCACCCATGAATGCTGTGGAGGTGTGGGTGGCAGGAGGTAGGGGCTGGCTCAGTTGACCTCACTGAGAACAGGCCCATCTGTTTGCATTAATTCCCTGCAGTAGTTGGCTGGCTTAGGGACGGCAACCTCAACACTTTGGGCCTCCTGTCTTCACTTTTAGAATGATGTCAATGAACAAAGTGAACCCTACTGTCATTTCTATTGAGAAGCCTGTCCTCCTTCTTGTCTCCCTAAATGAAGCCCAGCTGGAGGCTGGCCAAGGGAGCTGTTAAGAGCCGAGCAGGTGTGGAGGCTGGAAGGCGAGATGCGATTTCACAGAGAGCCAAGGTAGTGGCCGGAAAGTATCACTGCTGCATTTGGACAGCTTCACTCCCCATGCCAGACTGTATGGGGGTCAGGTTTCTCTGTTGCAGAGGGATGCCTGAGGAAACCGACTTGAGGAGGGAGGCCTGCACGTTCCCTGCAGACCAGTTTGGAAGACAGCCTCCTTGGGGCCTGCTGCCACTGAAAACAAACACGGAGCAGGTAGGTTTCACACTGTGGACCCTGTCGGGTGTGAGTTGCACGCATTCATTACTAATTGTCAGCTGTCACCTTCCCGAGCCACTGGGTAAATAAGGGTAGCATGCTCTTTGGGACTCTCCCTCACCCTTGGTTGAGCTTGAGAAGTGCTCTGCGCTTCTCCCATGTCCTTGGCCAGCTCTATTCATCCTGGCAGAGCTGTGCCTCATTTCAACATCAGATCAGCACAGCCAAGATGGGTGGAAGGGCGCTATGGCACAGCCAACTAATTACCAGCAGGCTTTGCTTTCTCACCAACTACAGAAAGCAGGCCAGGAGCATCACAATGGATCCTGAGGGTAACAGCAAGTCTCAGTTGGACCCCAGCCCCTGGTTCCCTGGGTCTGAAACCTGCTTACTTGATGGAGCCAGAACCATCTCTCTGACCAGGAGCCAAACGATGCATTCATTGCCTTTGTCTGCAGGGCTTTCAGCTTAGAGATGGGGACAATTAACGAAGAGGTGACGTCTCAGAAAATCTTGGCCTTTACAGTCTGTTCCCAGAAACAGGAAATGACTTGTACGTGCAGTTTTAACTGTTGGACACGGGATGTGCCAGAGAAGAACACATCCACATCCTGACCTTCAGTTGCCATCTCTGGAAATCTGTGAGTCTCAACATCCTTATAAATGAAGACTCCTTTTCTTTCGATATAAGCTGAAGAAGGCATGAGAAAGTGTTGTGTACAATCAGGGAACACTTCCTTCCTTCCTTAATCGGTACTTTCTAGAAAGCACAATCCTCAAAGTGTATCATTGTTCTATGGAAACACATTCAGATCCTCAATGGTGCCTTAGGTCAGGGGTGGTGGCGCACACCTTTAATCCCAGCAATTGGGAGGCAGAGGCAGGTGGATATCAATGAGTTTGAGGCCTGCCTGATCTACAAAGCAAGTTGCAGGATAGCCAGGACTGTTACACAGAGAAACCCTGACTAGAAAAACAAACAAACAAAAAAAAGGTGCTTTAGACTGGTTTTGCACAATTTTAAAAAGCTGTAGTGTTCCACTAAGTTCCATTTCCTTGGTTATTTGTAGCTACTGATAACCACACCCTGCCAGAGAGCTGTATCCATAATGTAAAATTCTTGCCTGCTGAGAATATTTTTCACTAAGGCATTTCAGAGCCATATAGCTGACCAAGGAACTTCTCTGAGCTTGGGGCTAAGCACCTCCATGGCATTATCTCAACTTTGGGAGCACCAGTGGATCTCCCAGCACCTGAACACCTCTATGTGCAACTCACAGCTCAGGTTGGGACTTAGGAAACATTTATTCCACAGCCTCTGCAGCAATCACTTACAGGATGGCCAAGTCATTGAGCCATACACACACACACAGTCTATAAGAGCCTCGTGTGCTGGACTCCCAAGTTTCCTATTTACGTGGCCTCTACCTACATGGTGCACTGAGTCTCGTGTAGCTCTAAATGCACCTCCCTGGTGCAGTGGTTCTTGTGTAGCCTCTAAATTATAAAATACGAGGAGACAGTTCTCAGTCTCAATCTCATTCTTAGGCTTCTTGGAGGCAGGATCACCAGTTTTGGACAGAGGTCAATGTAAGAGCCAGTAGCTGGCTGCTTTGATTTTCTGGTCTACAAGTTGAACACCAGTATCTGTCTCTGAGTTTTTATTAATTATGCTTCATCTGATCTTCACACATAATAGAAAAAAAAACAGCTGCTTTTCTACTAAATTATTTGTATGTTATACAATCTCTATATATTTTGATCTCCAATGACACTAGGAAACAGAGATTAAATGTGAAGAAAATTTCAGACATTAAATAAATTATTAAAGAGATGGCTGGTTTCAGTGAAAAATGTCAAGATAACATCTAATCAAATATCAACTTTACCCAAGTGGCACTGCTTGTCCTAAGGAGAAAATGACATGGCTATGTTGTTGCCGTCATATCCCCTTGAATGTTTGGTCAAATTGTCCAGGGTAGAGCACACACAAAGACTGACATTAGAGAGTGTAGCCTGCTTTCTTTCTCTCTAAGAAATACCTTAGATTTATCCATCTGTCTGTAAATTGTATTTTAACCCCTTGATGTGATGCAGGAGGAGGTGGTGCCTTTGGGAGGTGATAGAATATGAGGCTGGGCTCCTCGCCAACTGGATCACTAAACTTATAAAAAGAAATTTCACAGCCCTTACCCTTTGTACTACATGAGGACATAGCCATAAGCAGTCACGTATAAACCAGGAAAGAGTCCTTCCCCATCAACCATATCTGCAGACATCTTAATTGAGAACTCCTAGCTTCAGGAACCATCAGAAATAAATTTCTGTTATGTATAGTCACTCAGTCTACAGTTCTTTAGTTAGAGCAACTGCAACCAGCTAGGACACAGACTAAGTCAAAGACCTAATAATCCTGCTCAACTCAAGTACAAAGCTTGATCAGCTAGGCAGACAAAGGAGAAAGTACAGGAAAAGCACTGGAGATGATAGAGTTTATTATGTTCATTTAAACAACATAGTATTGTCCTATAACTAAAATCAATATGCTTTAGTCTTGAATAAGTATGTGTGCCAGAGACCTTTCCTCGAGCTTTTCTTTGTTTCTTAAATGATCCTTTCAATGCCATTATAAGATGCGCTACTCTTAGTGTTTTGTAAATTAGATTATTGTCATTCAGAGAGGTACTAACCTCTCTGAACCCGGTACCACATAGCCAAGTGTTGCAGAGCTGAGATTTAAATTCTGTCTGATAACCCAACAAACAAACAAAAGGCAGAAATGGGCAACAGGATAGAGTGTGTGTGTTGGGGGGGTGGGCAGCAATTCTTATTCTGAAGTTCTCATCCATCATTGCTCCTCCCTGTTGGCTTTGTTTGTATTTTTGTTTGTTTTTCCTCTCCTCCCTTGGCCTTTTAAGCCTTGAGTCCTCAAAGACCCCCATCAGCAGAGAGATTCTGGGGTTCTAGAGAATGTGTTCCATGGTTTGCTTTTCTGGTGCTGTGAGCAAAAGCAGCTTGGAAGCAGAAAGGTTTTCTATATTTTCACTTCCAGGTCATAGGTCACCACTGAGAGACATCAAGGTAGGAGCCCAGCAAGAGTCTGAAGGTGAACCTGCTTGTTCTGCAAATGGGAGTACAGCAGAGAACCCCAGGAACCATAGCAGAGTCTGTGGCTCAGTCCCAGCTGCCCTGGGATGGCACCACCCTCAGTGGGATGGACCCTTCCATGTTAATCATCAGCCAAGACCACCCCAGGACAGTTTGATCTGGAAGGGAAATTCTACAGGCAAGGTTCCCTCTTCCCAGATGACTCTGTTTTATGTCAGATGGACAATGGAAACTAAGCAGGACATACAAACTCCTTTTGGATGGCACAGAGTCTTCCAATTAGATATGAGCAGGTAGTAGAACTATGAGACTGGCAAAGATTCCATGTCTGGGCTGGGCCCTTTTGGGACCTTGAACTACACCCTAGTCCCCAGGAAAAGCTGAAGGCCAACAGCCCCCAGGATAAGCTGAAGGCTGAACCCCCAGCCCCCTGCTGAAGCTGAAGGCTGCAGGACTCCTCTTTAGAGGAAGTATTAGCTAATGGAGAAACCTAAGTTACACAAACTTGCTGACTGCAGCCCATTCCCTTACCCATAGTCATACAGAGAATGTTGACCCCCCAACTTCCCCTATCAGCCAGGTAATATTTCAACCAGCCCCTGCGGTCAGCAAAGGGTCAGCAGATGTCTGGAAGATGTAGCCGGGGGGGCTGTTGCTATGACACTTAGATAATAATAGCCCATCAGGAACTAAAAGCTGAGCTTTACCTAATCTTTAGCCAATTGTAATATAGGATAAGTAATTCTGTATTTTGAGATTGTAATCTTGTGACTGTTTTGTGGTTTTGTCTTTATAAACCCCTTACAAAAATATAAGGGGTCCTTCCCCCTCCATCTGCTGCTGTGTGTCAGACTCTGAAACAGAGGACCCGAGCCAGCCTGTACTTAATAAATGAAACCTTGCCTTTGCATTCAGAAGTGTGGCTCCGTGGTGGTCTTCCTGGGGGTCCTAGGATTCAGGCACAACAGAGCTATGAAGGCTGTGAGCCTTGTTTAGCACAGGTTCCTTAACCTTACCTGCATAGGGCTTTGCTTCAGGGGCTGGGACACTCCCTCCCTCATCATGGTGTAAGGACTCACTGGGGAGCCTGACTCAGGGGGTTGCATCTGTTGTGCCTTGGACCAGGGACTTTCGTTTCTGAACTTCTAGTTCTCTATGCAGAAAGTGGTACAAACAGGGGACTAAATAGAGCGGTGGGGAGCTAATGAGAACACCAGGGACGTGTCTTTACATAGAGCAAGTGCTTGTTAAGAGCCGGTGTTGTCATTTTAAATATAAATCTCACAAAAAGAGAGACACTGCTATGTCCCTGGATATATTTCCCCTGACAGTGTTTGGCAGAGAGCAGGCACTCAATATTTTGAATGCATTAATGAGTGAACGGATGAGACAAATCACTTAGCTGCTGGCTTTATCTTGGTCATTGAAATTCAGGGAACTTAGACCTGAAGAGCCATTTCTCAAAAGAAGACATACATATGGCCAGCAGATATATGAAAAAAAAAGATCCACATTGCTAATCACCAGGGAAACGCAAATTAAAATGACAATGAGGCATCACTTCATACTTATTAGGATAACTATTATCAAGAAGGACAATAAATAAATACAAAGGTGAGAATCTGGGAATTTCACTCTGAAATAGAGCACTTACTGAACATGTGTGAGAACCATGGGTTCAATCTCCACTGTAAGGCAAATTAAACTGTCGATAATGATGGGAAAAGCGTAGCCATTATGGATATTTCTCTAAAAGTGAAAATATGCTGTTCTCCCATAATCATATACCTAAAACTATACCAAATGACTCAGCAGTCCACCCTAGGATAGGATGAGGCACCGGACTCCTGGGGTTATTAGCCAAGACTCGGAATCAAACCAGAGTTCCATTCACTGATGGAAAGATATGGGCCATGTGGTCTATCTCTACAATGGAATAGCGTTCATCCTTCCAGATAGGAAACAGTCCACTTTAACAACATAGATAGATACAGAAGTCACCAAAAGAAGCCATCCAGGCACGGAAAAGCAAACACTGCACTCTCTCACCTATATTCACAGTGTTTTAAAAAATAACTGGGGTCATAAAAACAGAATGAAAAGGACAGTAGGGAGACTGGAGAGATGTCAGTCAAAAGACAACAAAGTTCCATCAGAAGCCAGAAATAAACCCTGTAATGCCTCGCAGAAACGTGACTACGATTTCATCATGGTCTTGCACATTGTTTAACAGATATATTGTGAAGCTCCATTTAACCAATCCAGGGTACATACACGAAAACCTGATGCCATATGCTATAAATATGTTACAATTTTGTTTGTCAGTGACAAGTTTAAAATTAAATAAAAGCTTAAGGCATTGAAATAGGTATTAGACAAATTAGATAAAAATAAAGACAAACGAGAAACCCATCATGGCTTCCAAAAGGTACTTTTTGGAGACTTAGTATGGATGTCACTGGCCTCCTGTGCAAGAGAGTGGGTTTAGCTTCATTATACCTTCTGGTTTGGGTTGCATCCTAAAGATACCAATGCATTTCTGCCCCTTCCCATTGCACTATTCAGTGCTGGCAGGCAGCCTCTGCTCCCCCACAGGATCTCAACTTCAGTGCTGAGACTCTGTGTTCAGCAAAGTCCCCTCTCACCTCACTGGCACCTAGACGTCTATCCTTGAGCTGGGAAGGTATACCGTGGGTACCACTGGCTCTAATCCAGACCACCTCCAAGGGTCATCCCACCAAAACTGCTATCTACAACCAGCAAGCTCTGTCTTCCCTCACTGGCTCTATTTGGCTATGATTAGAACAGTAAAAAGATAAACATGAGAGCAAATGGCACACTTATGAAAAACAAATAATACTTTTTGCATACATCATAACAAGAAATGATCCTTGTCCCTTCAAGTCTTCATTTCTTAGGTGGGATTGCTTAAGCAGAAGAAAATGGGGCCAAGGACCATATAAGGAGGCAAGCGGCAGCGATCTCCTGTGAAAGGAAGAGAGTGTGGTTTTGGTGCATGGTGTTTCACAGGCTTGCAGGAACTGTGGCTTTGCAGCCCCCCGTAATCAGATCTGTGTGTGGCTCAGGACTGTAGAGTCCCTCATAGGAGAAAGGACCCGCCTTTCTCACCTATCTTGGGAAAGCTACCTATCCTGTCCAAGTGAACTTTGTTCTTTGGGAGAACTCAGTGTGGCTTGACTTGTCTGATAGATGCTCGGTTTCGTGGTGCACGTACCTTGATGCTCACGGATGATAAGGGCATGCTCACACAGTAAAGACATCTGAACATCACCTGCCTGCTGACAAGCTGCTTTCATGCAGTGTTCCTCCCAACTATCATCAGAAACTATTGCCGTTTAGAAGCAGATACCGAGCTGCCTCAGAACCACCCAGGTTAACCCTGAGGCTGCAGAAGGGAAAGCCCGTTAGCGGAACGCAACGGGTGTTCTCTTTGTGGCACCCAGGATTCAGATCCTTGGAAGCAGCTCGCATTCATTCTTCTCCCTGGGAGATTAAATTCCCATTGCTTCACCTGGTGCAGCTTTAGATTCAGATTTAGGTTTTCATTTATTCATTTGAAATATGAGATGCTTCGCGGATTTCACGCCATTCTTGCACAGGGCCCTGCTGATCTTCCCTATGTTGTTTCTTTCTGTTTTAGTACATGTGCTGATGAAGAGAGCAGCTGATCTTGATTTTCTTTTTAAAGAAGAAATCTCGAAGGAGACTCCGAGCTTATTTTTCATTTTGTGTTACTTCGAGCGGTCAAAACTCCACTGTGTTCAAAATTAAAACCTGTGTGTGTGTGTGTGTGTGTGTGTGTGAGAGAGAGAGAGAGAGAGAGAGA
>LOEQ01000728.1:135290-159682 GCA_001685075.1 Bramus lutescens | reverse complement strand
TCTCTCTCTCTCTCTCTCTCTCTCTCTCTCTCTCTCTCTCTTTCTTTTTTGTTTCTTTTGAGTTCTGGGCCCCAGCCCATGGGATAGTGCTGTCTGTGTTCCCTCCTGTTTAAACTTCTCTGGAGAAGGGCTCACACATGCACTCAGAGGAGTCTCCCTAGTTGGTTCTAAATCCAGGCAACCCAGCAGTGAACATCAGCGTCACAGGCTGTTATAACAAAGAATGGGGAGGGTGGGCGTAAACAAAAGAATTCTTTTTCTCACAGGGCTGAAGATCAAAGTGTTGGTAGTTGGGGTTTTTTTCTGTTTTCTCCTCCTGAGTTGTGGATGGCAACCCTCTCCTCGTGTGTTCCTATGGTCTGCCCGGACTCTGTGACTCTGTCCTCATGTCTTCTTATAAGGACACACATAGTATTAGAGAAGGATCTATCCTGATGACATTGCTCCATTTTCAATATCCCTTTATGGAATTTTTCTACAATGCAGTTGCATTATGAGATATCTGGGATATCTGTTCAGGAGTTTCATTACATCCTATTAACCAGGGAGATGTTCCCTCTGCATCTCATAGGTTCCCAGCTATGCCCCAGCAGGCATGAAACTACCATATCCAATGCAAAAATTTCTTTCAGCATGAGTATAGTTCATCATTCTGTATTTTATACTTAAATGAAAATATTAGATTACTGTTGATCTAAAAAGGCAAATTTAACAGCTCCAATCTCACTTTTGATCCTTTTAATAAATTTTGCTGGTTTGAAAAAGAATGTCACCACTAGACTCATTTGAATACTTTGTCTTCTTTGGTGGAACTGTTTGGGAAGGATTAGGAGGTACAGCCTTGTTGGAGGTGGTGCGTCCTTCCCAGTGTGCTTTTCACTGTCTGCCTCCCACTTGCAGACCAAGATGTGAGCTCTCAGCTGTTGCCATGCCCCTGACCCATCATCATGGACTTCAGTGGTGATGTTTTATCACAGCAATAGAAAAGTATCTAAGACATAAACCCACACCCAACAATGACAAAATGATTAATGACTTTATGTTAATGTTTAAACACAAACAAGAAATAGGAGAAAGTAACATAAACTTTACAAACCAGAAAAGCAAGACATAAAATTGAACAGACTAATCAATACCCCCCCCCATATTCATGTGTCTGGCATTAAAAAAAACCCCACAGGTGTGGTTACATGTACATTTCCTCACATAGAAGACTGAAGCAAGAAGCTTGCCATGAGTTTGAGACAATGCCCCATATAGTGGACCCTAAACCAACCAGGGATGCATAAGACAACTCCACATTAGAAAGTACAGGTGTGAATTTAGTAAATATGTGGGAGAGAGGAAATCAAGACTGACCTCTTGATTCTAAAAGAACCACCATTCTCTGGCAGAGCAGAGCCGGTGAGTTAAAGAAATACATGGCTAGGGTGCCTGTGACTGAAAACAGAGGGACCCAGCAGATCACATACCCAGTGAACAAGGGAAACACACACTATCCTCGAGTAGAAGCCAAACAGTAGCGTACAGGATACCATACTACATATGGGTGAGTGAGGCTGAAGTCAGATGATGTCCTAGCTTGGTTTCTACTGCTATAATAAAACACCATAACCAAAAGCAACTTGGAGCAGAAAGGGTTTGTGTTTTCTTACAAGTCTCAGGTCACAGGCCATCACTGAAGGAAGTCAAGGCAGGAATTCAAGTCAGGAACTGAAGCAGAAGCCATGGAAGAACCCTGATTACTGACTTACACCCCATAGCTTTCTCAACCTATTTTCTTACAGACCCCAGTACCACCACCCCAGGAATGGCGCCACCCACAGTGAGCTAGGCTTAATCATTAATTAAGACAATCCCTCACAAGACTGCCTGCGGGCCAACATTATGGAGGCGTTTTCTCAATGATAAAAGCCAACCAGCGCAAGTGGGCTAAGGGACTGCTGGTGACAGTAGACATCTGACTTCAGCAATGGAAAACAGAAGAACAATTTCCAGACGTGAGCGCTTGCCACTTGTAGGTCTAAGAAGGTTCTAGAAAGCCAAAGTTCAAAGCATATCACTTCTCAGTAAAATTAACATCAGCATCTATATGACCTTTCCAAAGATGCTGAAGTCAAATGCTTTTTGGCTCCAAAACAATAAAATTTCCCTAGCAGATAACAAGACTTCATTAAGATGATAATCTAAAACTGATATTAGGGACTTAAGAATAAATCAAAGGCATAACATTAAAAAAAACTCAAGTCAATATGAGAATATGTACATGATGTTGTGATATAGGAACTGCAGATATGTGTAGGAAAGGCGTGATTTGACACACGGTACCAAGAACATTGACTTTCCACTCAGAGAGAAAACGGGGAGATATTACATCCCTACAGCATATCATCTGCAAAAAGTTGCTGGTGTTGTATTTAAACCCCAAAGCAGAGAAATTACTTCTAAGTCTCAGAAGAGCATGGTAAGATACTGAACGATGTCTTTATGACTCTGGAGTAAGAGATGTCTTTTAATAAAAATGTATATGCATGTAAATTTTATGATAGACTATTATGCAGCATTAAAAATGGAGGCACTCCTGCTATTTGTGACATCATGGGGCATTATGCAAAATGACAAAGCCAGACAAAGCAACACCAATACAGCATAATCACGTGGGCACATAGAGACATGGAAACAGAGGGGAAACCTGGGGAGTCATTTAAAATCCAACTCTATCATCCTGTGAGGTACTCAGGGCTGAAGCAGAAGGATGACAAATTCAAGATGGGCCTGGATGGGAATAGAAAGAATACTTTAAATCTTGTAATATTAAGGTAGAAGGGGGAAAGGCCAAAATAATGAGCTTCCTTGTAAACTGTGAAGCCACCAACCCTGTTCTCAGATTTGTGCAGATACTAACCTACCTGTTCAGCAGTTTCTAAGTTGTCCTCCTCCCAGCATGGCACGTGTGTTAGTTCTGATAGCATTTACAGCTAGTTCATGTTCATATTAAAGCTCCACAGATGTCCTAGTAACCAAGATGTGAAATTCTACTCAGCTTTGCAGTTCCCTTACGCTGATTTCTTAAGCTATCATAGTTCCTTCCGGAAGAGCAACACTGGGTAGCACCACTCTGACTTAGCTCCTGTTTTGTCACAGCTGTTTCTTCAAAATTAATGATCTAGAGCTCTTGTTTCCCCAGTATGTGAAAAATAGAGTCTTTAAGGAATTCTGCCATATGCTTGAAACTAAATCAGCATGTGTACCTGGAGGAAATCTACCACTTCATGAAACCGATAAATACTCCTTCTCAGCAGATGTACGGGAGATGGCGCACAAAGAAAAATCACCTCATCTATCAATAGGCAATAAAATATTTCGGTATTTTCACCAGGCGGTAGTGGTGTATGCCTTTAATCCCAGCACTCAGGAGGCAGAAGCAGGTGGATCTCTGTGAGTTCAAGACCAGCCTGGTCTACAGAGCGAAGTACTAGGATGGGCTCTAAAGCTACACAGAGAAACCCTGTCTCAAAAAAACCAAAAATGGAAAAAATATATTTCAGGTATTTCTACTTTCTGACTTAGCATTTTTAGTTTCATTGTTAAGACTGAGGCTCCCCTCCCTGACGAAGGTGAAGGGCGGACCAGAACTTTGGGTAGAGGCCCTAGCTGTGACTGCCCAGTCCAGCCTTCTCTGCTCTTACTAACCTGCAACATCCAGGAGGGTTTCCCTCCCTCTACCAGAAAGTTCCTAAAGCCAGAATTGTTCCAGGATCATTCCAAGGTCCACCAGTGACAGAAAACTTCCCCTTCAAAGGCAGACAGCCCTTCAGGGAAGTCACTAGAACACTTTCTCCTTCTGCACCTGTTTTCCCTAGGAATGCGCAGAAAGAAGCTAAGACCCGTTACAGAAAATCTTACAAGCAACGTTTGCCTCACATGTTCCACATGGCTGAAAAGTACATCAGGTTACAAGTCAGCTACTTCATTTGTTACCATGTCTTCCTTGGTTAAACCCAATATACACATGAGAAGCTAGGATGGGATCAATAGATGAATGACCTAGGGTCACATACCTGCTCAATGGTAAGTCCAGACTCTAGGACAGGTTTGACAGTGCCTTTCACATCTAAGCATGTTCAGTATCTCTGAAGGGATTTTAGGACCCCAGTTGGCTGGCTTAATCCCTGTACACAAGAGACCTTGCAGCCTGTATTTTTTTTTAATCACATCCCCTGGAAATTGTGATGTACTTCTCATTAGTCAATGTCCCATGGCTGTGAAGAGACACCATGACCATAGCAACTCTTATAAAGGAGAGAATTTAATTAGAGGTGGCTTACAGTTCAGAAGTTTAGTCCATTATCATTATGGTGAGGAGCATGGTGGCATACAGGTAGACATAGTGTTGGGAGAGTAGCTGAGTGAGCTACAACTGGATCCACAGCCAGCAGGGAGAGTGACACTGGGCCTGGCTTGAGCACTTGAAACTTCAAAGCCCACCCCCCAGTGACACACTTCCTCCAACAAGGCCATGCCTCCAAATGTTACCCAGTGGGAGCCATTTTTATTCAAATCACCACAATGTCCAACCCAAGTAGGCCAGTTCTCAATATTCTGCCAGTTTAAGGAAAACATAACTGTCTTTACTTACTGGGGCATCAGCTGCCCTTGGGTTGGAATGAAGATAGGACAGGACTTTGAACCCTCTGCTGCTCAGCTAAAACTGAGGTGTCATAGCCATCCAGAGAAGGAACTGTCATTGCCTCCTGTAGCTGATATCTTCAACAAAGGTGTTCACTGGCCAACCTGATGGAGCAGGTCAATTAGTGGCGTAGAATTCAGCCACAGAATACCACAGACTTTGTGCACAAAGTTGGTGAATCAAGGGAAGTCCTGAATTGGGATGCCGGAACTGTGGCACGTGTGTGCGACTCACCTTTAAAAAGAAATTCTTTCCCAGCCAAACTTCAATTTTGAAAATTGAATTAGGAAGCTGCCATGTCCTGCTGGCAGCTGTTGCTCTGCTCAAATAGAACCTAAATCTACAGCAGTGTTAAGCTGGGAAGATCCCACACTCAGAGCAGGTAGCTCCTTCTACAAGGGTTCCAGGTCAAGAAGGTCATATTGTTTATCTCAATCAATATTTTTTCCAGCACTAAGAAGAGCCTCGCCACTATCGATACCTCAATACAAGTACACAGCCAGCACAGTAATATAGGATGCCCAAGTGAAGGAACCTCCATAACCCTACAAATTTCTGTTCTTGTACTGGGACTGAATTGATGTAGTTGATATTCCATGCACATACTGTGGGGGTCCCACTACTCGGATTAAAACACCCCTTCCCTAGCCAACATATCCCACCACACACCCCACTTTCAGGCTTCACTTTAACTTACACACACACAGCCCAACTCAGAAAGAATCCCCTTTCACTGTGAAATCTTTGGGTTCACTCCCTCTGCAGTAAAAATTATATTTTCCTTTTCTTTGTTCACACAGCAACTTGTTGATGGCAATATTTGTGATGCCCAAAGTCATTTGTATCTGTGCTATGAGACAGCTGACTCCCTTGGGACAAAGATGCTTTGTGAGCATTTTCATTCATTCATCAAAGATCTCTCCACCGTCAGATATCAAGCAGGCACTGTGCAGGCAACAGAGAACCCCACAAATAGAGCACAGTGCAGCCTGGTTGCATTGTAGGGAGCAAAGTAGTCAACAGCCAAGGCGCTTAGCAGCAGGCTTGGGGAACAATCCAGGGTCCCAAAGAGGATTATAGTAAAGGCCAAATCTAGCTGGGGAAGGTGGGGTAAGGTTCTCTGTGAATGTGACAGTATTTATACCCTGAATGCTGAGTGGTATGTGAATGACAGGAAATGGAGCTTCTCAAGCACTCCAAACAGGAAGAAAACAAACAAACAAACAAACAAAAAACCCTGCCTATCTTGTTCCAGTCTCTCAAACACACACACACAGACACACACACACACACACACACACACACAGCCTCCTGCTCAGCAGATTCTGTTGTTCATACCCAGAGTTGAGAAGACTTTTACTGCCTCAGTGACCTGAGCAAGGACATCACTTCCTAAGCTGCTTTTAATTCCTACGGTGGTAGTGGCATTTAAGGTCTCGTGGTAATTTGAATATAATTAACCCCGTAATCTCAGGGAATGCATTACTGGAAGATGTGGCTTTGCTGGAGTAGGTATGGCCTTGTAGGAGGAAGTATGTCACTGTAGAGGTGGGTTTTGAGGTCTCATGTATACTCAAGCCACACCCAGTATCTCAGATCACTTCCTGTTGCCTGTGAGTGAAGCCTCAAAAACTCTCAGCTACTTCTCCAGCACCAAGTCTGCCTGCATGCTGCCTTACTTCCCACCATGATGATAATGGGCTAAACCTCTAAACTATAAGCCAAGCCACCACAATTGAATGTTTTCTTTTATAAGAGTTGCCATGGTCATGATGTCTCTTCATAGCAATAGAAATCATAACTAACTAATTAAGGCAGAAGTTGGTACCAAGGACTGGGATATTGCTATAATAGACCAGACCATGTTTTCACTTGGAGGAATTTGTACTTTGGTACTTTGGGTTAGGAAAGCAATAGAATGTTTTAGCATTGATTAATGAACCACACTAGTAGGAATATGAAAGACTTTGGTGCTGATGATGATTTAAACTTTTGGGGCCTGACTCGAGAGGTTTCAGAGAAGAAAAATTTTAGTATGTCTCCTAGAAATTATTCTTGTGATATTTTGGTAAAGAATGTGGCTGGTTTTTGCCATGTCTGAAAAGTTTGCCTGAGGGTAAAGTGAAGAGTTTTGGATTAATTCCCTTGGCAGAGAAAAATCTCAAAACATCCTTGTATAGACTCAGTTGTGCAGTTACTAGTGTTAACTCTAATGATATATAATGAAAAGTAGTAAGCTAAGCAAAGAAAAGATGTTTGAGGAGAAAAGAAGCACCAGAAAGTATAATGAAACTAAATCCTGTGTTCAAGGAGATAAACAAATTAAAAAATGGAATAAAGGGAGTGGTGAACTTGGGGCAAGATTCCACCCAGTTAAGTTTCCAACTTGTGAATAGGAATTAAAGAAAATCTTAGAACTGTGTGTGGTGGTGCATGACTTTAATCCCAGCACTTGGAAGGCAAAAGCTGGTAGATCTGGAGATTGTGGTCATCTTGGTCTACAGAACAAGTCAAGTTCCAGAACAAACAAGGTTAGGCACTAAAGGAAACCATCAAAACCAGAAAGCTGTTGAAGATGTAATTGAAAGATCTCTGAGTTCAAAGCCAGCCTGATCTACAGATCTGGTTCCAAGATAGCCAAGCTTAGGCAGTGAAGCACAGAAAACTGGTGATGGTGAAATTGAATAAGGAGGCCATGTTCCAGCCCTAGTATGCAGCAGAACTTGTCAGCTTTGCCCATGTGCTTCTGGAGTTAAGGACAAAAGAAGGGGGCTATGGAATTTGCCTGCATGACTAAAAAAAGCTGCATGTGTCAGGGTTGTTCCTGAATGGAGACCTAGGGAAGCCATTGCATGATGCTGTGAAGTTGAAGACTGGATTGCCTTGGAGACCCTAAGATGTTGTAGATGCCAGACCCATGGGTTACTGTCAAGGAAAGTCACTAAGAGAGAGTGGAATCAGTCCAAGAGAAAGAAGTGTGTTGCAGTCAACAAAGCTGAAAAGAGTTGGAGATCTGAAGAGCATTTTGACATCAAGCATGAAGATACAGAGTTTGGAGTTTCCCCAACTGGTTTTTGGTCTTGCTTTGGCCCAGTATTTCTTCACTATACTCCTTACCCTGCATTTTGGAATGTTAATTAATGTCCTGTGCCATTATAAGTTGTAAGTATGTGGTTTGTTCTTTTTTATTTTGATTTTTAAGGGATTACAATTAAAAGGATTGCATGAATCTCGGAAAAGACTTTGAACTTTGGACTATTAAATAATAAGACTGGGATAGACTATGAGGACTTTTGCAGTTGGGCTAAATACATTTTGCATTATGGTATTATTACAAGCTTATGGGGGCCAGTGAGTGGAATGTGGTAGTTTAAATGTAACTGGCCCCTATAATCTCATAGGTAATGGCCCTATTGGAGGTGTGGCGCTGTGGAGCAGGTATAGCTTTGTTGGAAGAAATGTGTCACTGACAAGGTGGGCTTTGAGTTCCTATACATGCTCAAGCCATGCCTAGTATCTCAGACCACTTTCCTGTTGCCTGTGAATCAAGATGTAAGAACTCTCAGCCCCCTCAGCATCATGCCTGCCTTCATGCATCAGACATCAGACATAACTCACCATGATGATAATGGACTAAATCTCTGAAACTGTAACTAACCAGCACAATTAAATGTTTTCCTTTATAAGAGTTGTCATGGTCATGGTCTCTCCTTACAGCAATAGAAACCCTAACAAATACAGGTGTTAACAGGGGATCTGAGAAATTCTCTGAGCAAGGGTAGAAAACAGTGCCCTGCAGCTGTGGTCAACAGCGCCCTACAGCTGTGGTCAACAGCGCCCTACAGCTGTGGTCAACAGCTCCCTGCAGCTGTGGTCAACAGTTCCTGCAGCTGTGGTCAACAGTTCCCTGCAGCTGTGATCAACAGTGCCCTGCAGCTGTGGTCAACAGTGCTCTACAGCTGTGGTTATCTGTGGTCAACAGTGCTCTGCAGCTGTGAGCAACAATGCCCTGCAGTTACAATCAGATCCAAGATCTGGCAAATAATAGGTAACAAAATTTTCTACATAGACTGGAAATTGATTATAAATTCTGGCATACTGACTTATTAAACTAACTTCACTATATATTCATCAAGTGTCTGTTTTAATGAGCTCTTTGTGCTTGAACTGTTTGCCAACTAGATTCAGTACGTGCCTGCTAGGGTTGCAGACAGGTGAGAAAAATGAGATTAATGAAACTGTAGCGCCAAAAGAATATAAAACTGTAGCAGAAGAATAAGCAGAATTGAGATAAGTAGAGACTATTGATTTTTAAAAAATGGTTTTAAAAGATCAGAAAGGTTTTGTTTTAAAACACTTTCCTTTCACACTTATAAGGATGAGGTGTCTTTTTTTATTTTGTTTTAAGGAAAAGGCTGTTGATATGAACATAGGGAAGTCAGAACGTCTGCTCTTTCCTGATGGAAATGTAAGACTGTGTGATCTCTATAGGAATCAACATAACGAGTCCTGAGAAAAATTGAATCCAGAACTACCATAAGAACCAGCAGCTCCATTTCCGGGTATCTTCCCAACATTGGGGTTTATCAAAAAGCACAGACTCCTATAAGTGTCTGTTTACCATGTTCATAGAAGCCTTATACCTATGTACTGTACATGGAAACAGCCCAGGTGATTGCAGGAAAACAAAACAGGGAACCCACAGACAATGGGATATTATACAGCTTCTAAAGAATGGAGAGTCAGCTGGATACAATGCGGATAAGCTTGAAGACATTATTCACCTAAGAAATTGTTGGGTCTCAAAGGCTGGACAAATGGCTGAGGTGCCTATTAATATATCAAAGTGGGCTTGGTCACCAGGTTCTTCTAGCATCCCTCAGTCTCCACCTGTTACAGGGACTGCCTTGCTGAGTTACCCAACCCACTACCCTGAACTCTCCAGCCCAAGGCCTAGGTTCCCCTTCCCCCAGATACTCTTCCCTATATAACTGAACCATTTTGACTACCTTGGCCCTTGCAACCCTTTTGCCTGTCAGCCGCTTCTCCAGGTTCCCCTCTCTTCCTTCTCCCTCCTCCCTCTCCTCACATGGCCCAGCTCAGAGTCATGCTCACTCTGGACCCTTCCAGACGCTTCCCGCTATGCTCTTCCTCATAGCTACAAAAAACTTCTCCTCCCACACCTAGGAGCAGTCAAGTAGTCCTCTTTTTATTTTTTTTTAAATTCAGAAATCTATATATAATATCTGTCATATAGTCACATAAAATAAATATACAAATCAAACATTTCCTGAGAAATCATATGGAACTTATTTTAAAAAAAAATTTTTTCTGTGTGTATTTTGGTTTGGCTTCTTTTTTGGAACAGGGTTTCTTGGTATAACAGCCCTAACTGTCCTGGAAATAACTCTGTAGACCAGGCTGGCCTTGAACTCACAGAGATCTGTCTGCTTCTGCCTCCCAAGTGCTGGGACTAAAGGTATGTGCTACCATGCCTGACTTTAAAGCAGTTCTTTGCTGCACATGCAATTTTACCATTTGTTAACAAAAAAGCAAATTTGCCTCCTAATGAAGCAAGCATGCTTGTTTGCTATGTATAAGGATTCCACCTTGGCAGAAAATTTTAATTTTTAGAGTCAATCTCTATTTTGATTTTATAAACATCAATGATGAGAACAACTGTTCTCAGCACAAAATGGAAGAAGGATGTTTAGAAATTGTTAGACATCCTGTCCTAATCCCAACTCAAAAATTATCTTTAATTTTTATTAAACTACTGAGCAATTCAAACAGCAGTTGTGGAAAGCATTTCAATGCAATACTGTCAAACACAAATTGCTTTGCTGCCTACCTTACTGAAGAATGATAAGAAAACATTAAATGTCGTTGTTTTCCACTATGACATTTCTGTAAGAACAAACACTTTGCAAGTGCAGTTAAAATGCCACAATTCATAGCTCACAATAGACTCAGACCCAAGTCGAGACTTTCCAGGCAGTGTTGTTCAGCACTGTGTGGTGTGCCAGCATGCAAAGGGCAATGTGCACACATTAAGTGTTCAAAAACAAGGCGGCAGTGCAGGTCTTGATGCAACACAGCTGAGCACCGCTGGGGGCGCTCTGGATTCATTATGTGTTTGCTTTTGAAGTAGTTTTTCAGTCAGAAACCTTTACTGTTGCATATTTTGCAAAAACCCATATGAAGTTAATGACCCAGTTTAGGAAAGTGTGCCTGGCACAATTTGCTTGGGGTGTATAAATATTCTGGAAACTGGCAGGTTTTCCACTTGCTTCCAGCAGCTGTACAGTTCTACCCACCCTAAACTTCCTCCTATAAGCAATGAGTTTCTTAGAAAAAAAATCACGGATTTGTCTTAGAGAAAAGAGTCAGAAACAGGAGTATGTTCTTGCTGTAGTTTCTGAATCTGGCACCTGTGGGTGGTTCCTATTTGGCTTCTACTGCCTTGGGCGTCTTGCATTTTTAGCAACAAGAAGCTCTTGAAAAAGCAAAGGAAATACTAAGCAATGTGGGAGACCAGTTAACAGGACTGCTTGACCTCATGAAAGATTCATGAATCTGGATTCCCCTCCACAGAGGCACCCGGGTCCAGAAGGATGCTGTGTGGGCACTGAGCAGTACCTCACAATCATTCTGTCACATGGATTTGAATCTTTTTGTTCCACTAAAGCGATGATGACATATTAAGTGCCATCAGTGGAAGGGTCAAGGAGTCTCCTTGTATTCTTCCTACAGCTAACAGTTTATTGCAAAAAGAGACCAAGTGTTTGGTCGTAGTAAAAAGTGTTCCATGGATGTTCTCAAAGGCATAAACAATCTGCACATATAGATTTGAAATCCTAGTGAGATCCCTCCCTAGTAAAATGTGATCATATGACTTGCAGTCTCCTTCCTGAAAAAATACCAAATGTGCGATCAGTGGTAAAGAAACCTGCATCAGCCTCTTCAATTCGCTTTATAAGATAGGCCCTTACTCAAGAACATAGGCGCCATGAGTTTGTAGCAACAACCACCAAGATAGTCATAATTTTCTGTTCTCTGGGACCTTCCACAAGAACATTATCCAGGATAGTTTCCCTGCAATCAGAGTAGACTTAACGCCAGATGGCAAGCAGGGAAGCCCAAAGCACCAACTTAGACTAGGCAGCTGGAGTTCTGGATCTAGCATCACTATTCATGGGATCTTGAGAATCCGTCTAAGTCATTTTGGCCTCGGGCTTCTTATTTGAAAAATGGGTCAATATTCCCTGACTGGCAAGAAGATCTTAAGGTTGAAAAAGACATTTTATTTGGAAGCACCTGGCATGTAACAGTTGTCCTATGTATATCAGTTGGCTGGCTATAAAGCTGTTTTAACGGAACCAGTTATCATTGACTATAAATCTTGCTCTGTGCCTAGCTTGTCCCGGCAATTTTACTTAAAATGAATATACACAACATATATGTTAGTATCGAATCAGACAATAAAAACAGCATGGAGTTCAGAACGCAGGAAAAATAGTTCATATTCGTCTAAGTGGGACAGTCTTCAACAACTAAGTTCAAGAAATTGAACTAGGTCTTCTGGAAGATTTCTTAGATGAGAAGGAGGCTTAGGTAGTACAATATGTATAGGCCAATTAGTTTTGAATTATCAGGCTCAATTATCTAAGGCACTAAGCATAGTATGCAAAGCACAAACTCAAAAACATGCTCTTTTTAGGCCAGTAGAACATCAGTCATAATACATGCCTCTTACAGAACCCATGGCCATACCCACTAATGGACCTGTCCCTTGTCTTCTCACTGCCTTTTGACTTCTGAAATGTCCCACCAAGGCCCCTCATCTCGGATAATGTGAACTCTGTAGAAGGTAAATTAGCGATAGCGGAGAGTGATTGCGAGGGTGGATTGTGAAGGAAGGACTTAGCCTCCCAGAAAGCAGCTCCACAGGAAAGGTGGAAATGAAGGCTCCTGGGCAGTCATCAGCATCTGTGCAGACAGTGTAAACAGCACAACAAAGCGGAAGAAGCAGGAGCCTAGAGTGCAGCTTGGATATGAGATAGAAACCCTTAACACCTCCCATGAAACACAGGAGCACAATGGAATGGTGCCTTGGCTTAATGGACTGTATACCTTTAGGCAACACGTCCACAACACCAGGGACCATTCAGGTTTACTCAAAATACATCAGAGGTGCAATTTTGGGAAAGGTTTTGAATTTTTAAAATGGTACAAATAGTACAACATCCAACACATTTAAGCCTATTAGAATAAGGAAAATTCTAATAGGACCGATAATCAAAACTGTGTGCAGTGGTAATCTCTGGATAGTAGAATTTTCAATGTTATGTTATTTATTTTTTTCTTTTTACTGAACTTCTTAGTTTTCCTACAAGGTGTATATTAAGTATACAACAAAATGAAGGGAGGAAACAAAACCCAATTCATTTAGAACCTCAGCAGGAATGCTCAGGGCTGAGCTGTGCTCAGGATCGTACACACACACCCTGAAAAACAGCCACTTAGAGAAAATTCCTGCTTCCCTTCCAGTCTCCCTTCTGCACAAATGCACCAGGCTGTGCTGGCTTCTCCATGTGAGCCACCACATTTCACTATCCAGAGTGAAAGGCAGGCGTCACTGCTGCAGCTCGGCTCTGGGGAATGAAGTTCTTGCAGGGGCAGGCTGCCGCAGCCTTGGGCTCTGGCACCACCAGCGTGACTCACCAGAGGAGAGCGAAAATATGAGCTTGAGATAAATGAGGCACAGCAAGAAGGCTGATGAAACCAACGCATCCTCCACCACGTGAGGAGCTCGAAGACAATTGCATGTGGGGGCAGAGAGAAATGTACGGCACAAGAAAACTGCATTGGGCTCCTCCAGGCAAGCTGTGGAAAAAGGAAATTGAGAAATGAGATATAGGAGGTATCAGATTTATGTATAATTTCATGTTTATGTCTTCACACTGCCTCCTCGGGGGACAGTAAATAAAGAGGAAGCCCTAGATAGCGCCCTGGATTCAGCTGAAATGTCCATCACTCAATCGTCTTCACAAGCTGGACAGAAAGGTGTTTAAAGAGAAATTCATAATTAAGAAAACAAAGAGCCTACTGTGTGCCTGACTCCTGACTTGAGAACATCATACTTGGGGGAAGTGAGGCGTGGTCTATCCGTTACAGGCTGTTCTAGTGTTGAGCTAATTTTTTCTGCTTTTTCAGATCAGGCCTTTGTGGTGGCTTGAAAGAAAATGGACCCCCAAAGGGAGTGGCATTATCAGGAGGTGTGGCCTTGTTGGAGGAAGTGTGTCACTGTGGAAGTGAACTTTGAGGTCTCTTTCATTCATGTCCCCCTCAGTGTGACAGTCAGTCAACTTCCTGTTGCCTCTGAGCCTAGATGCAGGGCTCTCAGCTCCAGCACCACGTCTGCCTGCATGATGCCATGCTCCTCACTGTGATGTTGATAGACTGAAGCTCTGAAACAGTGGACGAGTGCCTTAATTAATTAAATGTTTTCATTGACAAGAGTTGCTGTGGTCATAGTACCTCTTCACAGCAATAAAAACCTAACTAAGACAGCCTTGTTCCACACGTTATTTTCCTGCCAACAATGCCACTCTGATGAAATTCATAGCTCTACCGACTTGGATAAAATGATACTGGATTTCTGTCATTAATAACAAGAGTCTCTGTCAGCATTTATTAAATGTTTGTTATGAGCCGAGGGCAACAGTAAGAACTTTGAAGTCTGAGTGTGGTGGCTCACACCTGTAGCCCAGGACTCTGGAGGCAGAAGCAGGATGATCTCTATGAATCTGAGGTCAGCCTCATCAACATTCTGAGTTCCAGGACATCAGGGGCTGCACAGTGAGTCCCTGTCTCAAAAGCAAGGAACTTTCAAACATGTTTTTAATCTGTATGGTAATACTTTTTATATAGCCTGTACCTGTTCAGTGCCTATCTCTTTAATGGAAGAGATATTGTATGGTGAGAACCTTGTCCATATTCCTATGGCAAGACACACTCCTGTCCTAAAATAGTTATTCAGTAAATATTTGTTATTAGATCAAAGAATTTAGGACTTAAGAGTCTATTCCTTTATTATTCTGGAACATTCTCTTTCTGATGTAAGAACTGTTTTTTGAACTTAGACAACAACGAGGACCCTAAGAGAAACATTCATAGATCTAATCTACATGGGTAGTAGAAAAAGACAAGATCTCTGAGTAAACTGGGAGCATGGGGACCTTGGGAGAGGGTTGAAGTGGAGGGGAAAGGCAGGGAGGGGAACAGAGAAAAATGTAGAGATCAATAAAAATCAGTTTAAAAAAGAACTGTTTATTGAAGATCAGGAATTACCTTATCCAGTCTGATCACCTAGTGGAAAAGAAACTAAAAGCCGAAAATTGTTGTCTAATTGTTCCTTGTCAAAAAACAACCTAAAGAGACAGTCTCTGTAGAAATGACTGTTTACAAATGTGTTAATTATCAACTTGTAAATAAAGTGATTTGCTTGCTTTTACTAGTGCAGCAGTGGTTCCTCGGACTCTGGCCCTCCCGCCATCTTCACTTCAGCCCTTCCCGTCTTCCCAACGAACAGCTTCCGTCTTCCATTTTTGCATCCCTGGGTCGTCAGTTCTAGAAACCAATTTTGAACTAAATATATTCAGTGTGTCTTGTCTAACACATCTAAAATGTCAAGAACCCATGACTACAATGATAACAGCTAATTTCTTTTATTACACAGCTGTCATTGATGAATTAAGATTATTCTCCATTTTAAGTAAATCTAACTGAGAGGGAGAAATGGTTTTCCTTTCGAGTAACCATAACAAAGAGGGGAAAGCCAGGACCACAAACTACATGAGCATCAACTGTGTATTCTACTGCACAGCTGAATACTGAGTACTCACTGAAATGGGCTAGGTGCCTAGATACTCTAAGCGGAAAGATAGCTTACGCAAGGAATGAGAACAAATGCAGTGCCCACCAAATGTGTGATGATGTCTGCCTTTCAATTCCTCAGATTGACAATTCCCTCTCCTCTCTCTACCATACACACTTCCTGGGAATTGACTAGATGTTTGTCAGCTTTAGTAGACTTTTTAAAAGTCAACCTTTGATTTTTTTTATTATCTCTGTTTGCTGTATATCTCGTTACTGTGGGCTCTTCTTGTTTTATTACCTACATCTCTGCTTTTTTCTTTTTCCTAATAGTCCTATCCAATCTCAGGCTTTCTTCCTCATAGTGTATTCACTCAAAGCCTTGCTGCCGCTGCCCTCGATGTCTTGTGATGTGTAGTGTTTTCACTGTCCGGACTGAATCTCATCTTCCCAGGAACCCTGCCTAAGCAGGAGTAGGTTTTGGAACTTCCACACATGAGAATTGTCTAAATTTCTCCTTGTTGACTGATTTCTAGCTAAATGGTGTGATGGTAAAAGATACTTGATGGGATTTCATGCAAAGACTTATTGCTTAATGACAGGAACATGTTTGAAGAAATAAAACCTTGAGTGATGTCTTCACTATATAACATTATAGAATCATTTTATCCAAACAGATGGTGACGATCTCAGTAAATGACATAGGTTTACAGGCCCATGGTCATATGTGTGATTCATCATTGGTCAAAAAGTGTACATTTACTACATGAAACTTGATACAGTTTGTTTTATAGTTTGGCTCTTTTTTAAAATATGGTTTTTGGCGCATGCGCGTGTGTGCATGTGCACACCCTGTCTGCTCATCATATGCATGCCTCATACCCATAGAAGCCAGAAAAAGGTGTTGGATCCCCTGGAACTGGAGTTACAGGTGGTTGGGAGACCCTGTGGATCCTGGGTATCAAACTAGGTCCTATGGAACCAAAACTGGTACTTTTCACTACTAAGCCATCTATCCAATCCCATTTTGGATAAAAAAAAAAAGACTGTTTCAAGAGAATACAAACTCTATAAGTTCTTTCAAATAATGTAAAGGACTGGACAAATATCGTAGTGGGTAAAGATGTGTGTGATAGTTTCTGTCAAGTCGGCACAAGTCAGAGTCATCTGAGAAGAGTTAGCCTCCACTGAGAAAATGCCACCCTCAGAGTTGCAAGCCTGTTGGTGATAGATGTGGGCATGGGAGCCCACTGTGGGAGGCACCACCCCAGGCTGGTTGTCCTAGGGTGTGTGAGACATCACACTGAGCAAGCCAGGAAAAAGCAGGTCAGTAAGCAGCGTTCCTCCAGGTCCCTTCTTCAGTTTCCACCTCCTAGTTCCTCCCTTGGCTTTCCCCGATGGCTGATTATAAAAGGTAAGGAAATAAACGCCTTTCCTCCCCAGCTTGCTTTTGCTTGTGATATTTTCCCTTTCATTGAAAATAGATTCTTTTCTCACATAATATATTCTAATTAGAGCCCCCGACTCCTCCCTGTTCTTCCCTGCTTCTCCTCCAACGAGGTCCGTTCCCTTTCTTTCTCTCATTAGAAGAGAGCTGGCTTTTAAGAGATAACAACCAAACCTAACAAAATAACGTGTAGAAGTTAAACAAGGCAAATCAACAGAAGGAAAAGAGGCCCAAGAGAAGGCACAAGAATCAGAGACCCACTCATTCGCACACTCAAGAGTCCCACAAAAATACTAAGCTGAAAGCTGTAATATCTACACAGAGGACTTAGTTCACACTCATGGAGGCCCTGGGCTTGCTGATTCAGGCTCTGTGAGCTCATGGGCACCTTGCTCAGTTGACTTAGAGGGCCTTGTTCCCTTGGTGTCCTCCATTTCCTCTGGTTCACACTCTTTCTGCTTCCTCTTCTGTGAGAATCTCTGAGCTCTGAGGGGAGGGATTTGAAGGAGACATCCCATTAGAGAGAGAGACCTTGGTACACTCATTTAGAGCTCTCTTCTCTCTCTCTCTCTCTCTCTCTGTGTGTGTGTGTGTGTGTGTGTGTGTGTGTGTGTGTGTGTGTGATGTCTGGCTGGGAGTCTCTGTATTTGTTCCCATCTGCTACAGGAGGAAGTTTTTCTGATGATGACTGGATAAGACCCTGATCTATGAGTATAGCAGAAAACCATCAGGAGTCATTTTAGAACTACTTTATTTTTTCCACCAGTAGTATTTTGTTTTTCCTGAAGCCCACCCAAGCAGTGTGGGGTATGGGTTCTATTTCATGAAATGGGCCTTAAGTCAAATCAAATATTGGTTAGTTACTCCCACAAGCTTTATGCCACCACTTCCCTGGCATATTTTGCAGACAGGACAGCACTGTAGATCAAAGATTTTTGTGGCTGGGTCGGTGTTTACATTTCTCTTTTGGTGACCTGCAGAGTACCTTCCCACACCAAAGGCATTAGACTATGAGGGTGAAGGTTCTCTGCGGACACGAGCTCAACCTCCCCGTGTTCGGTGAGTTGTCTTCAGATATGGGGCCTTGCTGTCAGTTCAGAGAGAACAACCTGTTGTCTTGGCAACAGCCTGAATTGTTCAGGGATTTCCATGAGGCCTTTGACCAGCAACTCAACTAGATGTAACCCATTTCCAGTACCGGAAACTTCATTTGGCAACAAGAGATGACCAGTTGGGACTTGGAGTATTACTCAGCTCTAAAAGGAAAGAAAGGAAGGAAGGAGGGAAGGAGGGAGGAAGGGAGGGAGGGAGGGAGGGAGGGAGGAGAGGC
This sequence comes from Bramus lutescens, assembly GCA_001685075.1. Classification (NCBI taxonomy): domain Eukaryota; kingdom Metazoa; phylum Chordata; class Mammalia; order Rodentia; family Cricetidae; genus Bramus; species Bramus lutescens. The sequence goes on along the minus strand of LOEQ01000728.1, from coordinate 141,337 downwards.
AAGGAGAGATGAGTCAAGGCAAAGAGAAGAAGAGCGAAGAGAAGAATAGAGAAGAAAAAAGAAGAGGAGAGATCATGAAATTAGCTGGCAAATGGTGGAACTAGAAAATCTCATCCTGAGTGGGGTAACCCAGACCCAGAAAGATAAAGTTGGTATGTGTCTTACTTAGGGTGACCATTGCTGTGATGAAACACCATGGCCAAAGACACTTGAGAAGGAAATGTTGTATTCAGCTTGTACTTCCACATCACTGTTCATCACTGAAGGAAGTAAGGACAGAAACCCAATCAGGGAAGGATCCTGGAGACCGAAACTGATGCAGAGACCATGAAGGGGTGCTGCTTACTGACTTCCCCATGGCCTGCTTTCTTATGGCCCATGAGACCACAAGTCTAAGGATGGGACCACCCACAATGGGCTGGGTCCTCCCCCATCATTAGCTAATATAGAAAATGCCTTACAGCAGGATCATATGGAGGCATGTTCTCAGCTGAGGCTCTCTCCTCTCTGATGAATTTAACTTGTGTCAAGTATGAGGGGAATGGGAATGGGACTAACAGGTTCAGAGGGGGAAGGGAGATGGGATTGAGGGAGGAAATAAAGAAAGACCACTAGAATTAAAGAGCATTTGAGAGGTGGTATGAAAACATAATGCAGTGAAAACACATGAAGGTTATCATAACGAAGTCTTCGAATTATGCTATGGTATTTTATAACAGCAACAAATACTTAAATAACATGCAAACATGAGGACCTGAGTGTGAATCCCCAGGACGCACATAAAATCTGGGAATAGTTGCTGATATTTATAATACCAGCACTGGTGGGGATGGGAGAGAAGACTTTGTAGACTCACTGTTTCTCCAGTAGATTCAAAATTGTGAGCTCCAGGTTCATTGAGAGATGCCGTTTCAAAGAATAATACTGACCTGATTAACAATTTGTCATGGATGTGTGAGGGACTCATGGGACCCTATCACCTACTGCTGAACTCTTGGTTATTGGTAGATTCTTGAGGAGGAATGGAAATTATCTTCAGTTGTATACATGTTGCTGAGGCCCTCACCCCGCAACAGATTCCAACAGAGAGCAAGGAAAGAGATATCTTGATAGAGGGAGCCATTATGGGGTTAGTGAGAAGCCTGTCACTAGGGAAGTTCCCAAGAATCCACAAGGATGACCCCAGCTAAGACTATGAGATAGGAGAGAGGGTGCCTGAACTAGCCTTCCAGTAACTTTTGGAGGCAGATGCAGAGATCCACAGCCAAGCACCAGACTGAGCTCCTGCAGTCCAGTTGAAGAGAGGGTGAAGGGACTATACGAGTAAAGAGCATGACTGGAAAACCCACAGAGAGAGCTGACCCGAGCTAGTGGGATCTTAAAGACTCTAGACTGACAGCTGGGGAGCCTTCATGGCCCTCTGCATGTGGATAACACTTACGTAGCATGATCTATTAGTGGGATCCCTGGCATTGGGACCAGAATCTATCCCTGGCACATGAGCCCATTCACTATGGTGGGATGTCTTTCTCAGCCTCATTGTTCCCTCAGAGGGGAAGGGCTTGGTCCTGCCTCAGTTGAATGTGTCAGGCTTTGTTGACTCCCCATGGGAGGCCTTACCTGTTCTGAAGAGTGGGTGGGAGATGGTTGGGAGGGAGGCAAGGGCAGGGGGAAAAGAAGAATCTGTGGTTGGTATGCAAAATGAATTTTTAAAAAAAAGAAAAAAGAAAAACACCATCTGCCCCACTCCATAGGTCATTTGAGATTCTTTGGTTGAGAATTCTCTGTTTAGATATGTATCCCATCTTTTAATTGGATTATTTGGTATTCTGATGTCTAGTTTCTTGAGTTCTTTATATATTTTGAAGACTAGCCCTCTGTCAGATGTGGCATTGGTGAAGACCTTTTCCCATTCTGTAGGCTGTTGTTGTATCTTATTGACCATGTCCTTTGCTTTACAGAAACATTTCAATTCAAGAGGTCCCATTTATTGATTGTTGCTCTCAGTGTCTGTGTTACTGGGGTTCTATTTAGGAAGTGGCCTCCTGTGCCAATGCATTCAAGTATACTTCCCACTTTCTCTTCTGTCAGGTTCAGTGTAACTGGATTTATGTTGTGGTCTAGGATCTACTTGGATTAGAGCTTTGTACAAGATATGGATCAACTTTCAATCTTCTACATCTTGACATCCAGTTATGCCAGCACCAATGGTTGAAGATGGGTTTTTTTTCTTTTCATTGTACAGTTTTGGCTTCTTTCTCAAAATTCAGGTGTTCATGGTGTGTGAATTAATGCCAGGATCTTCCATTTGATTTGACTGATTCATGTGTCTGTTCGTATACCAATACCAAGCTGTTTTATTATCATAGCTATATAGTAGAGCTTGAGGTCAGGGATGGTGATGCCTCCAGAAATTCCTTTATTGTACAGTATTGTTAGCTATCCTGGCTTTTTTGTTTGTCCATATGAAGTTGAGCATTGTTCTCTCAAGGTCTATGAAGAATTGTGTTGGGATTTTGAAGGGGATTGTATTGAAAGATTTAGTAAGATTGCCATTTTTACCATGTTGATTTTACCTATCCAAGAGCCTGGGAGATGTTTCTATTTTCAGCTATCTTCTTCAAATTCTTTATTTAAAGACTTAAAGTTCTTGTCATATAGGTCTTTTACTTGTTTGGTTAGAGTTACCCCAAGATATTTTATATCATTTGTGGCCATTGTAAAGGGTGATGTTTCTCTGACTTCTTTCTCAGCCCATTTATCCTTTGTATATAAGAGGGCTACTGATTTTTTTTTTAGTTAATCGTGTGTCCTGCCACATTACTGAAGGTATTTATCCACCGTAGGAGTTCCCTGATAGATTTAGAATCACTTAAGTATATTATATCATTTGCAAATAGAAAAACAAAGTGAGTTTTTCCTTTCTAATTTGTAGCCCATTCATCTCCTTTTGTTGTCTTATTCCTTTAACTAGAACTTCAAGTACTATGTTTAATAGCTATGGCAAGAATAGATAGCCTTGTCTTCCTGATTTTACTGAAATCACTTTGAGTTTCTCTCTGTTTAATTTGATGCTGGCTGTCAGCTGCTGTAAATTGTCTTATTATGTTTAAGTATGTTCCTTGCATCCCTAATCTCTCTAAGTCCTTTGTCATAAAGGGGTGTTGAAAGGATTTTGTTGAAGGTTTTTTTCAGTATCTAATGAAATTATCATATGTAGTTTTTCTCAGTTTGTTTATATGGTGGATTACATTGACATATTTTCTTATGTTAAACCATCCTACATCCCTGGGATGAAACTTCTTTAATCACGATGGATGATTTTTTTAAATGTCTTTTTGGATTTGGTTTGCCAGTATTTTATTGAGTATTTTTGCATCAATGTTCATGATGGAGATTGGTCTGTAATTCTCTTTCTTTGTTGCATCTTTGTTTGGTTTGGGGTATCAGGGTAACTGTAGCCTCATTAAAGGAGGTTGGCGATGTTTTTTCTGTTTCTATTGCATGGAACAATTTGAGGAGCATTGTCTCTTCTTTGAAATTCCTGAACCTACCTGTCCCTGGCTCTTTTTGTTTGGTTGGTTGGTTTTGGTTAGGAAACTTTTAATAACTGCTTCCATTTCCTGAAGGGTGAAAGCTTATTTAAAGTGTTTATGAGGTTTGGATTTAATTTTGGTATGTGGTACCTATCAAAAAAATTGTCCATTACTTTTAAATTTTCCAATTTTGTGGAGTACAGGTTTTTGAAGTATGGCCTGATGATTCTCTAGATTTCTTCCGTGTCTGTCATTATGTCCCCCTTTTCTTTCCCAAATTTACTACTTTGGATATTCTCTCTTTGCCTTTTGGTTAGTTTGGATATGGATTTGTCTATATTTTTTATTTTTCTCAAAGAACCAATTATTTGTTTCATTAATTCTTTGTATTGTTTTCTTTGTTTCTTTTTTATTGATTCCAACCCTCAATTTGATTATTTCCCGTCATCTACTTCTCCTGGGTGAGTTTGCCTCTTTTTGTTCTAGAGCTTTCAGGTGTGCTGTTAAATCACTAGTGTGAGATTTCTCCAAATTCTTTACGTAGGCACTTAGTGCTATGAACTTCCTTCTTAGCACTGCTTTCATAGTGTCCCATAAGTTTGGGTAATTTATACATTTATTTTCAATGAATTCTAGGAAGTCTAATTTCTTTCTTTATTTTCTTCCTTTACCCAATGATGATTCAGTTGAACATTATTCCGTTTCCTTCAGTTTGTGGCTTCCTGTAATTTGTGTTGCTGTTTAATTCTAAATATAAATCATGGTGATCTGATAAGATACAGGGGATTATTACAAATTTATTTTTTATCTTTTGGGATTTGCTTTGTTACTGAGTATGTGGTCAGTTTAAAAGAATGTGCTATGAGCTTCGTGGAAGAAGGTATATTCTTTTGTGTTTGCGTGAAATGTTCTATAGATGTCTGTTAAGTCCATCTGAGTCATAATATCTGTTAGTTTCCTTATTTCTCTGTTAAGTTTCTGTCCGACAGACCTTTCTAGTGCTGAGAGTGGGGTGTTGAAGTCTCCCTCTATTAGTTTGTGTGGTTTGATATGAGTTTGAAACTTTAATAATGTTTCTTTTACATATGCGGGTACTCTTGTATTTGGGGCATATGTGTTTAGAATTGAGTCTTCATCTTGATGGATTTTTCCTCTGATAAATATGAAATGTCTTTCTCCATCTCTTTTAATTAATTTTAGTTTGAAGTCTATTTTGTTATATATCAGAATGGCTACACCAGGTTGCTTCCTTCTCAGCACCATTTGATTTGAAAGTCTTTTCCCAACCCTTTACTCTGAGGTAATATCTGTCTTTGAAGTTGAGGTGTGTTTCTTGTATGCAGCAGAAGGTTGGCTCCTGTTTCTGTATCCATCCTGTTAGCCTGTGTCTTTTTATATTCAACTGAGTGTGTTGCTATTAAGGGATATTAATGACCACTGATTGTTATTTCCTGTTACGTTGTTATTATTGTTGTTGTTGTTGTTTGGTGGTGGTGGTCTTGTGTGTGTGTGTTTCCCTTCTTTGGGATTTGTTGGTGTGGGATGATTATCTATTGTCTGTGTTTTTGCGGGTACAGCTAACTTCTTTGGGGTTTGATTTTCCTTCTAGTACTTTTTGTAGGGCTGGATTTGTGGATAGGTATGTTTAAATCCGATTTTGTCACAGAATATTTTGTTTTCTCCATCTTTGGTGATCAAAAGTTTTGCTGGGTATAATAGTGTGGGTGGCACCCATGGTCTCTTAGTGTCTGCATAACATCTCTCCAGGACCTTCTTTCAGAGTCTCCACTGAGAAGTCAGGTGTAATTCTGATAGGTTTGCCTTTATACTTTACTTGGACTTTTTCATTTGCAGTTCTTAATATTCTTTCTTTACTCTGTATGTTTAGTGTTTTGACTATTATGTGGCAAGGAGAATTTTTTTGGTACAGTCTATTTGGTGTTCTGTAAGCTTTCTGTATTTTTGTAATGCATTTTCTTCTTTAGGTTGGGAAACTTTTCTTCCATGATTTTGTTGAATGTATTTTCTGTGCCTTTGAGCTGGAATTCTCCTTCTTCTAGTCCTCTTATTCCTAGATTTGGTCTTTTCATGGTGTCCCAGATTTCCTGGATATTTTTGGATTATTACTTTGTTGGCTTTAATGTTTTCTTTGACTGATGAATTTATCTCCCCTATTTTAGCTTCAATTCCAGAGATTCTCTCTTCTATCTCTTGCATTCCATTGGTTATGCTTGCATCTGTAGTACTCAGATTTTTCATTTGCAAAATTCCCTGTTTGTCTTTTCTTTATTGCCTCTATTTCAATTTTCAAGTCTTGAACTATTTCCTTCACCTGTTTGATTGTTTTGTCTTTGTTTTCTTGAATTTTTTAAAAAAATAATTTATTGATTTCTTCCAATTTTTGTTTGTCTTTTCCTCCGTTTTTAAGCAAATTTTTAATTTCTTTTTTTAGCGATCAGTTTTTTTATTAAAAATTTCCACCTCCTCCCCTCCTCCCATTTCCCTCCCATC
>LOEQ01000728.1:95334-127204 GCA_001685075.1 Bramus lutescens | reverse complement strand
GGGCTGGCCCATCAAAAGGCCAAGGCAGTTTCTTTATTAATCAATGAAAGTAACACATAGACAAATGACCCTCCTACATCATCCATCCCTTCCATGTCCGGCTAACTTAAGTTCCTCACATTTGGGCTGGATACATTGTGTCTCCTCTGCGGAGTCCAGAGGGCAGTAAGTGGGCTCTGGCATCATCTGGGAGCAGGCAGTGTAGTCAGACCTGACTCTGCATCTGGAAATTGCGGCACCACCCTTTAGGTTACAGCACTTCTCAACCTGTGGGCCTCGACTTCTCTGACAAGTCCCTATCTCCAAAAATATTTACATTACAGTTCACAGCAGTAGCAAAACTAAGTTATGAGGTAGCAATGAAGATACACTTGTACATATACAGATAAAAAGATATAAGCAAATGCATTAATGGAAATGCTGCCAATTGTATTTTTATGTATTCTGAAGTTTGGGGTTGGGGATCACCATAACGTGAGGAGCTGTGTTAAAAGGCCTCAGCACTAGGGAGGCTGAGAGCCACTACCTTAGAGCTGTCTGTGAAGCAACCGCATTTCCTAAAGTGAACGCTGCTTTCAAGAAAGCAGCAATTCATGTTCTCATGTGAGGAAGCCACCTTTCCCTGCTGGCGAATCTCTGCTGTTCTGTAACACAGGGTACAGAAAAGGTCACCTGTGCATAGCCTGACCTTGTCAGATGGGCCACGGACAACTATCCCGTCAGTGATCCCTACTTACTCAGTAGCCCCAGAAGGGCTGCTAAAGCCAATTAAGTTCCCTTATATTCCTCTCCCTTCCCTGGTAGAGTGGAGAACTGGAGTCATGGATGCCAAGAGGGGAAAAAACTATTCCCAGGGGCAGGCATGGGTGGTGGGAGTTGTAGCTGTAGCTTTTCTGAAATCTACCAGCATTTCTAAGTCAGTTAGGAGTGCTACTACCCAGCAACCGGCCCCAATTCAGAGGCTTACACCAACAGCGTCTACTCATCTTATCCCTTAGGGTGTTCATAGTCGATGAAGCGAGTTAGCCATTCTGACAAAAGAAAATACGTGTATACACACACACACATGCGGTAAGAAACGCAGGACCAAGTAGTTACATCTTAAGCGATCACTAATTGCCAATGTGTGCCAAGTGTGCTGATAATCCCAGTGGTGGAAGGTGGGAGCAAGAGGATCATGAGTTCAAGGCCAGCCTGAGCTACACAGCAAAGTCCAGGCCATTCCATTTGGAAAAATAAAAATAAAAAACAAATAAATTTTTATTTTATTAATAATATTTTTAAACCTTTATAAATAATATTTTTAATGTGAGGATTTGTTTGTAAGAATGTTCAGAATCATACTTGATAGTTGCTACCATTTTCAGTATCTTCATCTTAAGAGAACTTAGTGGTGCTTGAACTGATACCAAATAAACGGCTCCTCTAGTTGAAGGCGGGCCTCATCCACCTGGAGAAGCTTTGATTATGAGTCTGGGAGGACCTTGGAGGTCACCTGGAGTGGAGGGTTTGGGAAAACCTTAGCTGGAATGTCTGGACCTAGCCCTCATCTAGTGCTCTGTCCTCTCCTATTTCCCAGGAGCCTCTCTGGGTGACCATTAGGTCTTCCTTCCTCCATAGCAGCCAACTCCAAAAGCAATACAACGTCAAATTCCAGTGCTCCAAGCATATTTTAAATCTGCTCACACTTTGTGCGCCCCTATCTCTTGGGGAAAATAACAAACAAACAAAGCACTACAAGTCCAAACCGAGCAGGACAGAACTCTTTTAAAGTGCAGCAATCAGTAAAGGAGCTACAGGAGTCACTGTCTCAGGGATCCAGCAAAAGCTGTTAATCCAGAGGTGCTGGGGAAAGACCCAGCAGCCATTCTTTGCCTGCTTCCCAGTTGGGGAAAGCAGTGTTGGTTCCATAGCTGATACAGTGATTCAGTACCTGCGGTACTATGTTGTCACTGTTCTCCAGACTCTTTCTCTAGGAATGTTGCCAGACTGGCAGACTTACAACAGAAACTTATGTCTCACAGTTCTGGGGGCTCAGAGTACAAGATTGGAGTGTCAGTAGGACTGTGCTTCCCCTCCTTGCCATAGGAGACATTCCTCAAGCCTCTCACTTCCGGTTCTCCCTGGCTGAAGCCTCTCACTTCCGGTACTCCTTGGCAAGCCTTGAATTCCTTGACTTGCTACAACACAACCGCCACTTCTGCCTCTGCCTTCACTTGGCCATCTTTGGTGTTCCTTGACTCTTGAAGTCTCTTCTTACAAGGTCAATGACTTGTGTCATTGTGTTTAAGACCCATCCTTATCCAGTATGGCCCCATGTTGTGTGACAGTTTCCCCTGAAATTAAAACTGTCCATCTCGGAGGGAAGCTTGTTAACACACACAGGATGTCTGTAAAGAGAGGAGCAGCAAGATGTAGGGGAGATGAAATATTTAGTACTGCGGGAAGACTCATTACACTCAGAAAGTTAGTAACTCATACGTTCCAGGAAATCTCTGAAACTGACCAGATACACTGGGACCTCTCTTCCCAAACATACATAAGCTGTGAGGAGTGCTGAGAGACACTCTCAAATAAGATGAATTGCCTATAAGAGACTCAGATTATCAAAATGGAAGAAACAGAGACCAGACAAACTGCCTAGAGGAAGCAGGGGCCAGCCTGGCTTCCTGGAAGAGGCTCAGATCAACCTGGAAAGGACACTCTCCACCCTGCTGAGTTGCCATTAGGTTGTACAATGTGTTCCAGGTTCCCAGCTTTCAAGAGTTGTCATCCATGCTGGGGTGAGCTTGTGGTGGTACAGCTAAGTTGTCTCTGTTCCTGAAAGTCACCATATAAACACATTGGTTCACCCATTTGAACTTGGATAGGGTCTATACTTTGGTCTCTCATTGGTTCCCTATCTGGGAGGAGCATTTAATCCTTCATATCTCCTTAGGAATAGTGTAACATAGTACTCCATAGTGTCTTAATGACAACTGCAGAATCCTACTTCAAAATAAGTCATAACCATAGTGCACTAATGAATTTAAGCTTCTATAAAAATGCCATAAAGCAAGTGACTTACGAACAGTTCTCAAGATTGGAAAATCTACAACCAGGACACCAGTAGAGTAGTGTAAAGTGAGGGCACATTTTCTGCCAATAAAAATTATAGCTTTCTTTTTTTTTTAATCTTTGGGGGCCCACCACCCAACTCCTGAATGCTTACTTATGAATGCCTGGCCTTAGGTTGGCTTGTTTCTAGCCAGCTTCTCTAACTTAAATTATCCCATTTCTCTTTAACGATGTTTTACCTCTGGACTTTTTACATTTATTTTATATATATTTCTTTCCTTCTTATTCTATGACTGGCTCCTGGTGTCCTCCTCTCCTCCTTTTCTCACTTTTTGCTTCCTTCTTTAGAACCTAGATTTCTTCTCCTATTTATTCTCTCTGCCTGGCAACCCTGACTATCGCTCTCCTGCCTAGTTATTTAGCCATGCAGCTCTTTATTAGATCAATCTGCTGTTTTAAGTAAGCACAGTAACATGGTTTTGCAGAGTTAAACGCATGCAACATGAAAGAATGCAACACATCTTTGCATCATTGAACAAATGTTCCACAGCATAAATGAAAGTAACCCACCTTAAACTAATATTCCACCACATAAAAGTGTCCTGATCTGATGGTAGAAAGGCAATACATCTCTCAAGAGCTCTCGTAAGAACACTAATTCCTTGCATGAGGCCTTCATCCTAGAGACAGAATCTCTACCCAATAATCCTACACATACTTGTGGGTATAAGGATAAGGATTCAGAATGGAGTTAGAAATTATATTTCTTTAGGAAAACAAAAGAACTTTTTGTCCTCAAACTCTGCCCTGGTGATAGGGAGGGAAGCTGATGAGAAGCCGGACACTTCATGTTGTCATGGCTTGAAGCTGTCCCCTTCTTGTCCCCATAGTATTCAGTCTTTCAAAGGTCTATGTTTGTATTTATAAACCCAAATGGAGCCTTGCATGTTGAGAAATTAGTATTGCTGCCTTTGATTACACTGAAACAACTCCAAAGTCAATGATAGGATCTCTTACAATGTCCAGGAGTCATCTGAACAATCACTGGGCTGAGAGCCCTTTTCATTCACTGTACTATGGATCTTTCATGTCCCATGTTATATCTTTGTCCCTAGATGGCAAATTTGGGTCTTTAAAAATATTTTTTCATGACTTTACTTGACTTTTGGACATGCAGAGTCATTATAATAGTAGTTTAATATCTTTGTCTATTAATCTAACATTTGTGCCATTTTCAGTGGATTTAATCTCATTAGGTTTTATCTTCTTGCTTTTTTGAATGCCTGGGAAATTTTTCCTGGATTTTAGATAATGCGGCTGTTACTATGCTGTTGGTTTCTTCCAACCTTTTTTGATATTGGTTCTAGGGTGAAATTGAGTTACCAGGGGGCTGTTTGGTTGTTTGACATTTTGCTTTTTGTTTTGTCACGTGGAATTGAAACTTAGCCTTTCCAGGCTGATTATTTTCATGTAGTGAGAACCTTCCATGTACAGTTCTCAATACCCTGTGGTCTTGAGGTTTCTAGTTTACATAGTAGAAACAGATGCTGTCTTCAGTTGTGTGGACCATATACTGTTACCTTCAGTCTTCTCAGGTCTGTCCCTAGACTCAGGTGGCTTCCTCACACACATGCTAGTGCCATGCTGCTGGACAGTTTGGTGGGCACTCTGCACATATCCCATTCCCCACTGTTTGGTTGTTTGGCTTCTGAATGCCAGCCCTTAGTATCACTTGACGTAACCTCTGATCCCCTAATGGCTAGGAAACACTGAAGATCACAAGCTATGATTCTTTAGTCAGAGTTTCCATCCCTGTGACAAAACACAATGAGAAGAAGCAAGTTGGGAAGGAAAGTGTTGATTTGGCTTATGCTTCCACAGAATGGTAGGACCATCATTGAAGGAAGACAAAGCAGGAACTCAAATACAGCAGGAACCCGAAGTCAGGAGCTGATATGGAGGCCATGGAGTGGTGTTGTTTACTGGATTGCTCCCCATGGCTTGTTGAGGCTGATTTCTGAGGATCTAGGACCACCAACCCGGGGCTAATACCACCCACAATGGGCTGAGCCCTCCCTCAACAATAACTAATTAGGAAAATGCCTTACAACCAGGTCTTGTAAAGGTATTTCTCAATTAATTTCCCTCCTTTCAGATAACTCTAGATTGTGTGTCAAGTTGGCATAAGGCTGGCCAGCACACATGGCAATTGTGGGGCTCCCTTCCTTACTTCCCATTTTTCAGGAAACAGCACCTGTTGTTTCATGCCCAATGTCTTAGTCTATTTGAGCTGCTGTAACAAAATATTGCAGGTCAAATGGCTAAAACAACACTGATTTCTTTTCCTACAGTTCTGAATGCTGAAAGTCCCTAGTTGTAGTGTGGTTAGATTCTGGCAAGCACTCCCCATCCCAGTCGCCAGATTCAACATGGCTGCCTTCTTGCTGTCTTTCCACGTGATCTCTCCTCAGTGAATGATCGTATAGAAGGAGGTTTTCTTATTATTATAATGCTACCAACTCTATTAGCTCAGAACCACCTCCTCTTACGGCCTCATTTCTCCTCAACTATCTACGAAAAGCCTATCTCCAAATACAGCACAGTTGGGCTAAGCGCTTCAGCATGTGAAGGGGTGGGCACAACTTAGTCCATAATCTATTGTCTCAAAAACTATTACTTGCGTACTTTGTCCAGCTTTTGATGTGGATGCAGATCCCTTTCTTGTAATCTCATCTTATTTGAAAGTGGAAATCACAATGTTTTTTTTTTGAAAATGGACAATTTTATACCACTCACTAGTACCTATACCCCTTTATTAATTCATGGAGAAAGTGCTCATTTAAAAGCTACAGTAAACCCAGCATCCTGGATGCGAGTTTCCATTTTATTTCTCTCCACGCTCTGGGCAGGTTTATCGATCTGTAAAATGGTGGCATCTGTATTTGTGAGTCATTCTTTCTGTCTGGAGCCAAAGGTTAGCATGGCCCATAAACCCAAAGAACCCTTGTGGAGCCAGTGAGATGCCTCAGCAACAGTGGCACTTACCCTGCAAGCCTGGCATCCTGATTTTTGTGTCCAGAACCTGCATAAAGGTGGAAATAATGAATCGACAACATAAAGTCATCTTCTGACTTCCACATGAGGCCCAACACAGACACACACACACACACACACACACACACACACGAGTAAATAACTGAAAAGAATGAATAATGATTAACTCCAAGTCATAAATAATGCTTCAGTGTTATAATATGGAAGGAAATAAACATACTTCTTGAAGTCATTTAACCAACAACAAGTCCAAATTTGAATTCTTTACTTTATCCTTCCTTTGTCTTCCATCTGTTGTCTGTTGTAGGTGTGTGAGTCTGTGTCTACCTAAAGCCCATCTTGTGAGTTTGACCCTGTGGCTGTCCCTGTTTGTCCGTGTAACTGGCTGGCTGGATGTGTCTCTGGCTCTAGCAGAGGGATTTGCTCTTTCTTTATTGAACAGCTTAGAAAGCATCTTTCTGGGGAAGGAATGGGACACTTTCAAGAAACCTTCAACAGAGTTTTAAAAGGGATTAAGTCATTCACCCAAACTGACCCAAATGTCATGCTTACCAACCAATATCCAAGTGGCGCATTCAGTTATGGTGGGTTCATTTTATACGATTGCTTTCAACCTCCATTCTTGCTGCTTTCAGCAAATGAGCCACAGGGAAGGAAGAGCTCATGACTTACGATCACAACTGTGTATTAGCTTAGGTTCTAGAAGTTGCTTACATGGGAAATCCAAGGCAAGTAAGGCTGGTTTTTGCACTGTTCTCTTAAATACAGGTTAAGCAAATGGGATGAGTGCACAGGAGAGCAATCTTGAGACCTCAGAGTGTGTTATCAACTCCAGCTGTGAGACCCAACAATAGTTCCAGTCTCTTAAAATGTAAGGGGTATAGTTATAACTAAAAATTACAGAAAGCCTAAAAATCCACTGATGCATCAGAACAAGAGTGCAATCTAGGATTCCTTCCTGGAATAGGTGTAAACTGAGAGGAGTCGGGGACCAGATAAGCAAAGCCAATGATGCAACCAGCGAGAACTTGTGTGTAAAGGCTTTTCATACTCCTGTGCTTGCTTTCAGCGTTCCCTACGATTCCCAGCTGGAATCCAACCCTAGGTCCAGCTCAAAACCAACTGCTCAACCAAGTTTTGCTCAGCTTCCACGCCACAGCAAAGTGACTGCAGCTCAAATAATCTCTCCCTTACCAAAGCGCTCCCTAGTCATGTGGTCCTTACCTTCAGCTACACACTGCTATTCATCCTTAACATGTGGGCATGTGGAGATGTGCCCGTTAGTGTGGTATAGCTCTGGAAGGACACAGAATGTGGCTTTTACCTGTTTGTGCACTCCGGGTCTAGTACAGCGCCTGGTCCCTAGCATGCTTCTTTGAAAACAGAAGATATAGTTAACACCCATCTCTGGGAAGTATCTGGGATGCATCAGGAGCAGGTGGCACTTAAGGCACACTGTGACACCTGTCCTCTTATTGAACAGAGGGCTACTGACCAGGTTTCCAGAGAAGGGCTACTTACCTTCCACTCACTGCCTGGACATGGCTACAGGACCCAGACTTCCAAGATGCCTTTTCAGCTCCGTCCAAAATGGATGAGTAACCCTGGCTGAGATTATTTCTCACTTTGTGGAAGAAAAGAATAAAGGAAGTAAGGGGTGGAGAGAAGGAGAAAAGGAGAGAGTCCATTTAAGCCAGCTCTCCTCTATGGCGTGTTTTAGGCTGATAAATTTCTCTCTAGGACTGACCTGCTGGTCTCGTCAACATTCAAATGCACTATTTATCTCAATAATAATTTATTAATGTGATTTTTTGTATTGAACACAGGACCCAGAAAATGATTTTTTTTAATTTCCTGTTGATCTGTTCAGTGATGACTGTGTTCTGCTGAAATGTAGCCATGTCCCTGAGAATGAGTGAGATCTGAGGCCACAGGCATCCCTCTGAGCGAGTGCTGCCCATGTTCTCTTGTTTCTCTGTTCAAACAGCTAATGTCTAAAGAGTAACATTTTTGTCCAGACACCAAAACTAATGAAGAGATAAATTAAGCAAGATGCTGCCCATTTCCAATTTTCTCTCCTCCTTTCCAACAACATTGCAGATTTATTGATCAACAACTTTCTACAGAGGAGAAAACTGGGGCATGCTCTTGGATGTATACTACCTCTGCAATTAACTCAATTAACTGTGACAGCTCAAGGGGTAAAGCGCAGGCATAGGGATCCCTTGTGTTCACACAGAAGCAGAGCATGCATGCAATCCCAGCCCTGCAGCAGTGGACACAGACATCTGGCCAGCTTCACCTAGAGAGGCTGCCACAAAATAGGAGATGACGATTCATATAGGGGAACCCCTGATATTGACCTCTGGCCTCAACATGTGCCCACACAGATGTATATGCAAGTACACAAATGGGCACCACCACACACACAGAGAGAAGAAACAGCTCTACTCTTGAAGGAGAAAAAAAACCATTTGGGGAGATACACCATTTTGCCAAATTGCTAGGATGTATTTAATTGTCATAGTTACTTTCAGCTGTTGTCAGATGTCATGCTAAGCAGATTGCTCCGTGAGGTTCACGTTTCTGACTAGATGTGGTTATTCTCCTGTGGCCAGAAAGGATGTCAAGGTTTGGAGGAGAGGCTTGGTTCCCCCAGAGTCGCACTGGATCTGAGGACTAGGGTTCTCACCCGGCTCAGCAAGCAAGCAAGGCCAAGTTTCAATCACATTGCTTCTGCACAGCATCCTATAAAGAGCTTGTGAGACCGAGTTGTCAAACATATTCTTGTATCTGGTGGTGATGGGTTCTCCACTGGGCTTAGGAGAGCAGCTCTGAGTAAGATAAATATGCGCCCTTTACCATACTGTAGGTGGCCAGCAATGTGGACGTGAACGAGGAGTGGGGAGGGTGGAGGAGGCGGGCAGGCAGGCAGGCAGATGAACATACCAGGCACCTGCTGATGTTGTGGAAGAGCCGTGTCAAGCACTGCCCATCCGTCCCTTCATAGCATCTGTTTAATGGCAAACAAATGAAAGTAGCTATCTTACCTGTAAAAGTGATGTGAAAAATAATAGCTACTTCGGGGAACAATGGCTCATTATCTTGACTGTGGGGATATTTCACAGGTGTGTACACATGTCAAAATTTACAAAGGCCCTCTTTATGGGTGCAGTTTGTTGTATGTTAAATTATACTTCAGTAAAGCTATCAAAACAATAACAATTGCAATAGCCCGGGCCTTATTAAGACACGTGAGGGACAGAGTTAATAAATGCTTAGAAGCCCACATGAAGGAAGCTCAGTAAGTACTTGACGGCATTGGAAGATTTCTTCAGTGTTATCTCCTTCCCTTTTTCTTTCCATTTCCTTCCTTTCCTCCTTCCCCTCCTTCCCTCCTCTCCTTTCCTCCCTTCTCTGCCATCCTTGCTTCCTTCTTTTCCTTCCTCTTCTATTTCAATCAAAAATACTTTGACTATAAAAATTCCATTTTCTGTCAGGACGTTTTAGGTGTGGTGAAGAGTAATTGACAAATTAAACTTGCTCTTTTTCAGTGGCACAAACGGACGTTTCAGTGTGTGAAGCGCTGGCCACCATCAAGTGAATTAAAATATCCATCACGCCGCACAGTCACCTATGCCTGTATGGATGCAGTCAGAGCGTTCACAGCTTGGCCTCTTAGTGAACGTCACGCACACAGTTCAGTACAGTTTCTCAGAATCACCATGCTGGGCACTACATTCCAGAACTTCATCTTCAATAACTAAACACTCATACTCCTTAGCTGGCGTATCCCCAGNACCATCCCAAGCACCTGGCATGACCACCCTGCTCTCTCATTCTATGGCATTTTGTTCTTTCAGCCTCTACATGTGAGTAAGAAAGAGCGTGCAGCATTTGTCTTATCTCACTTGACATAAATTTCTTGACGCTCATCGATGTTAATAGATGACAGAATTGGGGACAGGAGAGATGGCTCAGCAGTTAAGAGCACACAAGTCTCTTGCAAAGGACCCAAGTTCAATTCTGAGCACCTACACTGAGCGGCTTACAACCACTTACTTAACTTCAGCTCCAGAGAGACCAACACTTCTGTCCCTCACAGGTACCTGCACTTCTATGCAGATACCCGTACACACATGCACACACACACACACACACACACACATATATACATACATACATAATTTAAAATGATAAAAATGTATGTCTTAAAAGTTTAGAAAATGAAAATGGCAGAAATTCCTTTTAAGACAGAATGAGATTCGTTTTGGAGTACAACACATCTTGATTGACTCATCTCTTGGTGGATACTTAGGCTGATTCCACATTTTGCTCTTTGTAAATAATGCTGCTGAGAAAATAAAGGACTAGCTATTTCCTCCAGACACTAATTTCATCGTCTCTGTGAGCGTTTGATTGTGTGGTAGTCCCACTTCTTAGTTCTTGAGGAAACTGCTTACTGTTTTCCAACACTGCACAGGGCTCCTCTCCATAGCCTCCCCGAGTCTTGTTTCCGTTTCTGTGACAGTCCTCTATGTGAGGGTCTCTCTTTATAGAGATTTATACTCCCTGATAGTAATGCTGAATGCCACTGGCAGTGTTCTTAAAATATCCCTTTAGAAGAATGTCTCCTGAGGTCCTCTGTGCACTTTTAATCACTTTTTTCTTGCTATTGAGTTGAGTTCTGCATACATTTTTCAAATAACCTACTAAGAAGATGTATGGCTTACAAGTATCCCCCTCCCCAAGCAGGGTATCTCTTCATTATGTGTATTGTCTCCTTTGCAGTACAAAAACATTTCAGCTTGACACACTCTCATTGGTTTCTCTGTTGCTCACCTGCAAAAGAAGGTGTTTCTTAGCCAAAACACTACTCAGACAAATATCAAGAATAGTTTCCCTATATTTTTTTCTCGTCTCTTTTGAATATCTGGTCTTTGCTTAACTCTTTCACCACCGGAGTTGATGTTTGTGGGTTAAGACATGGGTCCAGTTTCATTCCTCTTCACAAGGATGCCATTTTCTAGCCAGTATTGACTTTTCAGTCTTTCCATCTTCCTGGCCCATTGTGTGTGCTTTGCACCACGACTAGCAACACGTAGGTTTGTCTCTGCGCTCTGTGTTTTTTTCATTGATCTACACATATGGTTTTATCTAGCACTGTACTGTTTGGGTTACTATAGTATCCCAATGTATATTGAAAGCAGATACTGAGATGTCTCCGTCCTTTGTGTTGTTTGGTACCTCACTGGGTTACTATAATATTTCGATGTATATTGGAAGCAGATACTGAGATGTCTCAATCCTCTGTGTTGTTTGGTACCTCACTGGGTTACTATAGTATTCTGATGTATATTGGAAGCAGGTACTGAGATGTCTCCATCCTTTTTGGTGTTGTTTGGCTTGTTTTGTTTCATATTTTGAGCTGGAAATTCTAGGTCTTTTGCAATTTGATATGAAATTTTCCGTGTCTGTAAAGCAGCATTGAAATTCTGGCAAGAGTTACCACTTCGTTTCTTAAGGACATTTTACTCTAGTCTGTCTCCTAATCAAATGTCTCTAATTCATCTGAGGGGAAAAGAAGGGGGTGGAGGCTCTCAGGAGATGATTTAGAAGCACAGTCCTTGGAAAAGTAGACTGTGATACTCAGAGGCTCTGAGAGTAGAAACACAAACCTTCTCCTGCTTTGCCGTGTTGCTAACCCTCCTGGGACCAGGCCTGCTAAGCTCTCCTGGGCTATTCTCCTTGGCAGGCAGCCAGGAGGACCCTAATAGAATTATTTTTATTTAGTGGTGCTGTGTATTTTGTTTGTTGACTAAATGTGGTTTCCTCTGCATGGTAAGGAATCAGAATGGAACAATAGAAGCTGAAAGAGAAAGGATTTCTTGCAAACTGAATTTCATCACTGTCAGTTAAATGGCCAGTTGCTGTTGATAGTCATTCTGGAGATACAGCCATTAATATCTGTCATCAGCATAAAAGTGAAGGTTAAAACCCAGCTGATGCGGAAAACTCATTCAGGCAGAATCCTCCAGGCTCAGTGTGAGGCTAAGTCTATCCTCTGCTCCTCCTATGAAGAAGCCCAGAGAGGAAACAGAAGTGTGCCTGCTCTGGTCCTTCTCACACGTCAAAAGTTTATCCTCGGGAAGGGCCAGCCAGTCCTGATGTCTGTGAAAAGCCAAGCCTTTGTGAAAAAGCAAGCACAAGCAATGTTCTTACAAATTCTCTGAGAAGGCACAGGGAAGCAAGGGGCTCTTCAATGACCCTGTACTCACGATGCACGAGGACAAAGGTGTCAGGTGTCTTCATTCTGGTGTCCTCTGGGTTTTGCTGTGCACATAGCTCACTTTTTGTTAGGCATAGACGAAGTCCCAGAGGCATGTCACACCAGCCACTCTCTGTCCTCCTGGCAATAAATCAAAAGCATGATGGCCTGATTTTTCACTAATTGATTTAGGCCTGGGCCTGGACTGCCGCCATTTAATATTCTCAGAAAGCTACTTCACTCATGACAAATGGCCAGGGTGGCTGGACAGGAAGTGACCTGGTGGGAAGGACTTGATGGTTTTGGAGGTTGGGGAAATGAAAGTGCTTTTCTCTGGTCCAAATGCAATTTGGCTAATGGAGACAGCAAGCCATTGTCCAAATCTGCTCACCAGGGAGGAGTCACATGCACGCATGCACACACACACACACACACCCGCCATCCTTGCAGTGGCTTCTCTCTAGCAGTGTCCATTTCAGCATTGTGTGTCAGCAATACCTCCCTTGTGATGTCTTTGCAGCTTGGAATTAACCACACCAGTCCCAGAACCCGCTAAAACACGAGGAGTTTAAGGTGGGTAAGATAGGTTAAGGTAGCAAAGGCCCCTCCAGAGCATCTGTTCTCCCAGGTAAATGGTTCTGCTCAACATTCAGTTGAAGTGCAGCCCAGGAACACAAACCAAGGGTTTTATTATCAATACATGTTCGCACACTCTTGAATGGCTCTGTGTTATTCTCATCATCTGATAAGGTTTCAATGTGGCTTTGAAACCAGAATTCTGTCCCGGCTACCTGTCACAGAAGTCAATGAGCAGAGAAAGGAGTTGAATGCTAAAGCTCTGATTGATTCAGACAGCTCACAGTTGGAGAAGACAAAACCTTAAACTATGTCTTACCACTGTGAACTGAAGTCTCAAACAAAAATACCGCTCCAAGGTCAGCTGGATACAGATGGAGAGAAGGAAAGGTCACAAGTCGGGAGGCAGAGTTCTCATGCTTCGCTTTAGTCCCCTTGATTGCCACATTTGCTCACCCTCTTGTGTGAGCCGACAGCTTGTGCCTGCTAACAAATCCTTCTGGGATGTACAAAGAGACGCTTAGCTTCCACCAACCCAAAGCCTGAGTATCAGCAAATAATATCTAAAGCCTTTAGCAGAAGTGTCCCAGCTTCCTGTTGCCGCCACCTGGAGCTTCCACCAGGGTGTTTGGAAACAGCCTCGATTTACACTGTTTTCTGTTCTGTTACTATAAAAATCTCATGAGTCTGTCACCCTTCAGAGCATAGGACTAGGACACTCTGAACTGTGTCCCCAGGCCATGATCTTTCCCATCTGGCTCTCGAATAAACTGCTTCCTGCTGAAGAAGACCTGTGTTTCTGCATTGAGTCCTGCCATCTTCAGCCAGCAGACTGCATGAGAAGATGAAGCCAAGGATGTCAGCCATTACAAACTTCAGTCTCAGCCCTCCGGTCACACGGTCAGTCACGGGTCCTTTCCCCATCATGTCTCCACTCTGTCTAGAGGAGTTTCCTGCAGCCCAAGGCCATTAAACTCTATATTCCTCCTGGGTCTCTGGTTAGATTAATTCCAGACTAATGTGGTTTGATGAACCATGACCATGAATCATGAAAGGTTACCTGAATACCCCCCAAAATAGTTTGCCCAACCAAAAGCAGAAGGAGAGAATTACACCATATTCCCAAATATTGTTTATAAATGCTTGTTTACATTTAAAAGGGGATATGCTATATAGATTTGAATTGGTATGGATCTTGGTCTATTGATACAAATTTAGGGTCAATTTTGTTATATGTATATTTCTGTTCTTGATTAATATTGTGTTTGTGCCACCCATTTAAAAATGTAATGTATAATTAAGAAATATAGGTTAATAGATGACCATCTATAATAGTCAAGCTTGTAGACATGTTAGTTAGGTCTTCTAGATATATAGAGATATATTTCATTTAGATAGGTATTCTTTAAATCTTCCAGAGACCTTCAGAATGTGGCATTTAAAATGTTTTAAGAAGTTTGAACTTTTCATGACAATGAGACTCATCTGCTCCTGGCAGCACCAATTTACTATTCAAGAGGATCGTGAGCACAGAAGAGGGTCCTTATGATATTGGTTAGCCATTTGAGCAAGAAACTGCTCTTGCCTAGACTGCTTGATGTTATGCTATATGAACTGGATGTGCAGGACCCACAGAGAAATGGCTGCTGAAGTTGCCTAAGGAAGAGTTCCTGCTTCATGAAAGAGTCTGCCAGACATTCTGCAGGATACAGAAGAAAGTGACTGACAAACTGCCAATATAGGTGGAACTGTCTTTGATATTTCCTGCTTCATGGAAAAGTTTGCTGGATACTATGGGCCAGTAGGCTAAAGATGGGTTCCCCAATAATCCAGAAGAACTTTGGGTGACTGCCCATGCAGCGAGATGTCTCTGTCTATTCTAGAGTTTTGGAAGTTGTTTGCAATGAACTTTCTGTTAACTTAGGTAATATTATATCCTTCTGGAGTCTTTGATGGAATTGAAGAATAGATAGCTATAATTTTCCTTAGTTATGATATATGTAATTTTACTATGCTAAAATCAAAACCTTCCTTTCCATTTAGACAGAAAAGGGAAGATGATGTGGGATTCCCTTCTGTATGCTGTGATTACCACTGATTAATAAAGAAATTGCTTTGGGCCTATAGCAGGGAAGAACAGAGCTAGGCAGGAAACTAAACTGAATTCTGGGAGAAAGAAGGTAGAGTGAAGAGAAGCCATGTAGCCCCACCAGAGACAGACTCCAGATGGAACCTTGCAGGTAAGCCATTGCCATGTGGTGATAAACAGATTAATAGAAATGGGTTAAATTAAGATGTAAGAGCTAGCCAATAAGAAGCTAGAGCTAATGGGCCAAGCAGTGATTTAATTAATACAGTTTTATGTGATTATTTCAGGGCTGAGCAGCCAGGAACAAACAAGCAGCCTCCTACAACATCCAAAACTGAGATCTATACCAGCCCATGGATGTATATATAAATATTTAGAAGGCAAACCTCAATAGTAGTTGAGGTACCCATAGGGCCATGACCTCTTTAGCTATAAGGAGGCTTTTCCTTCTCTCTCTCTCTCTCTCTCTCTCTCTCTCTCTCNTGCCAGACATTCTGCAGGATACAGAAGAAAGTGACTGACAAACTGCCAATATAGGTGGAACTGTCTTTGATATTTCCTGCTTCATGGAAAAGTTTGCTGGATACTATGGGCCAGTAGGCTAAAGATGGGTTCCCCAATAATCCAGAAGAACTTTGGGTGACTGCCCATGCAGCGAGATGTCTCTGTCTATTCTAGAGTTTTGGAAGTTGTTTGCAATGAACTTTCTGTTAACTTAGGTAATATTATATCCTTCTGGAGTCTTTGATGGAATTGAAGAATAGATAGCTATAATTTTCCTTAGTTATGATATATGTAATTTTACTATGCTAAAATCAAAACCTTCCTTTCCATTTAGACAGAAAAGGGAAGATGATGTGGGATTCCCTTCTGTATGCTGTGATTACCACTGATTAATAAAGAAATTGCTTTGGGCCTATAGCAGGGAAGAACAGAGCTAGGCAGGAAACTAAACTGAATTCTGGGAGAAAGAAGGTAGAGTGAAGAGAAGCCATGTAGCCCCACCAGAGACAGACTCCAGATGGAACCTTGCAGGTAAGCCATTGCCATGTGGTGATAAACAGATTAATAGAAATGGGTTAAATTAAGATGTAAGAGCTAGCCAATAAGAAGCTAGAGCTAATGGGCCAAGCAGTGATTTAATTAATACAGTTTTATGTGATTATTTCAGGGCTGAGCAGCCAGGAACAAACAAGCAGCCTCCTACAACATCCAAAACTGAGATCTATACCAGCCCATGGATGTATATATAAATATTTAGAAGGCAAACCTCAATAGTAGTTGAGGTACCCATAGGGCCATGACCTCTTTAGCTATAAGGAGGCTTTTCCTTCTCTCTCTCTCTCTCTCTCTCTCTCTCTCTCTCTTGAGTCAGCTAGTTCCGTGAATGTCCAGCCCCCACCTAGTCACACCCTACTGGGGACCTGGATGATGTCTGTGTCTCATGTTACCATGGAAAGCCATGTAAAGTCCACAGTCTGTGCTCCAGCTTGAAGCCTGATTGATGCCACTGGGTTGTGCTGCCACCAGGGGCCGTATTGATGAAAGTGGTCTGCACTGACACCAGAAACCATAGTCCAGGTCCTTACTGTCATTGAGGGCCACATCTGGGCCCAAGGCCCGACTGCAGCCAGAGTCTGTGTTGATGTCCATGGTCTGGGTTACCATCAAGGGACATATTGTGCTCTATGCCGCCACCTGAGGTTATGTCAATGTTAGTGGCCTATGCCGTCACTGGGGCTATACTGATCTGAGTGGCCTGTGCTGCTACCTGAGGGCATGTTGATATCCAGCTGCATGCTGCTGCTGAGTCATGTCTGTGTCCATAGTCTTACCGGACACAGGGGGCTGTGTTTGTGGTCTGTGCTGTTACCAGAAATCAAGCTGCCCATGATCCAGGGTCCCGCTGCTGACTGTAAAGAACAAGGAGAGTATTTTCTCCATGATATTGATGGCTACAGATGCACAGCTGAGAGGAAGAGACATGGATGGCTTCTCTGACAACCCCTAGCCCCACCCCAAGAAGTACCAGCCTAGTTGGGAAGCCGCCAAAGAAAACTCTTCAAACGCATGACAAAGATGCTGAAGAGTAGCTCTCCACAACAGAAGAGGGAAGGACTCAGTTCTATCTAAGGAGCAAGTCAATAAGAATTTGACCATTCTCCAAGGCATATATAGATAACACCCAACACAGTGGATTTCCTTTTCTTTTTACTTATTGGAGTGAGGGTCACCAGGGAAGGGGATGGATGTAGAAGGACTTCGAGGGGATTGCAATTGGAGTGCACAATGTGAAATTCTCAGAGAATCAATAAAAATGTTACATGGAAAAAATTAGTTTACATATAATTGCAAATGTGTGTCTATGTCTGATGTGTGTGAGTCCTGCATCATGGGACAGGGATGTTCTTTCCTTGTATATATACATGGCCCTCACTTTCCACTATGGGTTCCAGGAATGATACTCAAGTCACCAGGTCTATGTACTAAGTGGTTTTACCCTCTGAGCCATCTCATCTGCCTCGCTTTCAACCAGTGTACAATATCAGGTGCGTATTCATTCCCACTAGAGACAGCCTCAAATTCAGTCAGGAAGCTCTTGGTTGCTCCTGTCACCCTCATGTCACCATTGTACAAAGGAGAATTTTTATCCAGGCAGTCAAGTATTGTAGCAGGCAGGGTCTACCACTGGCTGTGGTTGTTAATGGTTTGTTCTCTGTCAGCCTGCTTGGCACGTCCCGTTGCTATTAACGCTAGCCAACAGGCAGCAAGCCTCCAGCTCAGTTCCAGTTCAGGCTTTCAGTGTCTTGTATCCAGCAAGTGTGATTGTTTGGGTGCTCTTTTTGGGAGCCACCAGATGGGTAAGCAGTGCATATTACATGTGGAGTTAGCATTACTTTTACATGCTTTATGGGGGGAAAAGACCTACTTCCACCAGGAGTCGTTGAGTGGAAGCGTGAAGTAGGGGAAGGCGTAGAAAAAAAATGTATCTTGTGGAACAGGGCTGTGCCCAGTCTGCTGTAGGCAGAGATAAGCTGGGAGCTCTGTTACCAAAGAAAGAAGCCAACAGCCAAAGACAAAGGAGTGCTCAGCCAGGCAAGTTATGGCAAAGCGCATGCCTGATTGCCATCGTGTCTAAGGTGAGGAAAACCCAGCCAGCAAAGTTATTGGCATTTAGACGGTAGGATACCCCAGTTTGCTGCCCTCTTCCCCTTGTCAAAGAATCAACTGTGGTGCTCCGTAGAGCATGGTTGCGTGGGCCGTTCCCATCAGAACCATCAAGCTGTTGACTCTTCACTTCTAGGGAATTGCTCCAAAGCCTCGTCGTTGCCAGGACACTGAACAGACACATTTAGAGTTGTTCTGCTGCCCTACGTCAACTGAATTAAGAAGGAAGGAGCAGGGAGGAGAGATGGGCTGGTGCTTAAGAGCTCATACTGCTCTTCCAGAGGACCGGAGTTTCAGTTCCCAGAGCACGTATGCCTTCACCAACCACTCGCATGCACACAGATTTTGTTTTAATTTAAAGCAATAAGTAGCCTAATTTTTATTCTATTTCCCCCTCATAAATTCTGAAGTGATTTTTTTTTATCATGGGTAAACTGACATTTTAACCTCTTTACAAGGCTCTTTAATCCATGGCAATTGCATCTTTCTGAAGTTTTCTTGTTTTGGTTTTGAAGTATTGTTAATTATCAAAGTCATAGAGTCTGGGATTTATAAAAGCATGTTGTTTAGCAATGCAAGAGACAGATCTCCACACCTAAGTAATGCAAGCACATCTCTTTTTTACATTTTGTTGATTTTGAGTACTTTGCAGAAAGCCTCATTCTTTTTTAAATTTATTCATTCTATGTGTCTTTTACAACATGTACCTTGATCCCAGTAATTTCCCCATCCCTTTGCAGCTGCCCTTTGTCCCTGTACACTCCCTAAGAAAACGAACTTTAAGAGAAAAAAAAGGGGGGATGTAGAATAAAATAAAAAAGAACAGCTTAAAAACTCTTGTCACACAATGAGCCACGCTGTGAATACCATAGTCCTTATATCTTTACTTGCAAGTGTTCATCGCAAAGAGTCATTGTTCTGGCTAGAGGGCTCTGGTTTCTACTGCCCTACTGATGTTGGGCATTCACTTGGGCTCCTCCTCAACATCCTGCTGTTGCCCTGTGCTGTGGAGATCCTGCAGCTTTGGGTCTGCGGGTCATCTTTCTTCATGCGCTCCGGCAGATCATAAATGGGGTGGATGGTGGGGAAGGCCAACTCATATCCTTGGGCCTGGGCCTGGGGAGCTGTAGGATTGGTCCGCCAGAGGTGAAAGGGGGGGCAGCTCTCCCATGCTTACAACTTCGGGGCTGGTTCACCCACACTTGCGCTAACAAGGTTGGCTCTCCAACTCATACAATCACGGAGTCAGCTCTCCCACCTGCCCCAACTCTTCCCCGCCCATGCCACCACAAGACAGCTAAGTAATGGAGACAGCTCTTCCGTGCTCACAATTTCAGGGCTGGCTCACCTACACCTGCACTAATAAGGTTGGCGCTACTTTGATTCCCTGGCCAGGTGCATGGCCTGCTCTGATGAGTGTTGCCGCTGGTGGGGGTCAGGGAGGGCTTTGCCACTCTTATCTCGGGGCCAGCTCTCCCAGCTGACACAGGCCATGCTGCCATAGACAGATGAGAAATGGGGCCATCTCTCCCAGCTCACAACTTCGGGACTGGCTCACCCACCTCTCCGCTAACACGCTCCATTTTGCTGCCCTGGCAAAGCGCAGGGCTCTCTCTCCCGAGTGTTACAGGTTGTGGCAGCAGGGACAGCTCTCCTATTCATCTTTCCTCAGGGTCAACTCTCCCACCTGCCTTAGACCTTAATGGACTGGGCATAGAGAGGGCATTTCTCCACAGTCCATGGCTAGGTCTCCCACGGTCACATTCTCAGGGTTGGCTCACCTGTGCTCTCATCAACAGGGTCATCTCTGCTGTGCTGCCCAGACAAAGTGCAGGGCAAGCTTTTCTGCGTAGTGCTGCTGGTCAAGGGTCCAGCTCCCTTGCCATCTCAGCCTGCTCTCTTCCTCTCTTGTCTCTTCAGAAATGACTGTCCACAGCCTGAGCCCTTCTGTCTCTCTCCCATGGATCACCAATATGGTAATACCTCTGCTCACACCAATAGCGTCCGTTTGACCTGTACCACAAGGTACCAGGTGGGCCCGTGCTCCCCGCCCCCCATCTTGGAGTGGACATCCCCAGACCTGTGAATAGGTCTCCTCATAGCACTCAGGTTGCCCTGGTTACAGTATGCTAGGCCATGCATCCTCACCACATAGATCAGATCACCATAGTGCCCAGCTGCCCAGTACCACAGGCTTCTGGTAGCCCTAAATCTGAATTAAGAAGTAAGTAGCAGGGTAGAGATATGGACTGGTCCTTAAGAGCACATGATACTCTTACGGAGGACCCAAGTTCAGTTCCCAGGACCCACATTGGGGAGGGAGGCTGGAATGGGGGTGTTCTCTGGAGTCAAACCCAGAAGTTAGGCTGCCCCTGGCCCCTGACCAAAGCCTCATTCTGAGATGGGAACCTGTTCCCCATTAAGTTCATGCTTCAGGGCAGTCAAATACGCCATGGGAGTCACTGTTCCAGAGCCTGAGAGGATGTCACTGAGGATCTTCCCAGTGTCACCTCCAGACGGGGCAGGACTGAGTGGTAGTTTGGGAGGCTGGGATACAGAAGGACTCTGTGTACTTTGCTCAGTTTTATTGTGGGGTTCATCACAGAGTCCTGCAATAGAAGGACAGTCCCTGCCATCACTTGCAGATGGCCAGGACCAGGTGTCAGTGCTCTGTGCATCTTTTCAGAAGATCTGGAGGTTTTTCTGAAGTGGCACCCCATGATACCTACCTAGTCCAAAGTACTACTCCAAATGGGGTTCGCCTAAAACATGTTTCCATTTCTGACAGACCCTGGGTGATCCTGCCCAGCCAGGGGCTCTCAAGCTTGTGACATACTTGGACAATGTCGTGTGTGGAAGCAAAGGCATATGAGCACAGACGCCCTCATCCTCAGAGAAGGGGTTGTTGAATGGCTAGAAAATTCTCATGAGCTGGACTGAAGGGCCCACACTTTCTCTGGCTTCTGCATTCTTTCTTCGTCCAGAGTAGCTTTCCGAGGAGATGGTGTACGAAGGCTTTTAAGATTTGTTGGGCACTGAGCTGTGCTGGAACTTCACAGTGCTTGTGGTTGTGGCGGTTCTTAAAGAAAGAGTTCCTGAGTTTTCACAGCCATCGGGGAAAGAGGACCTATGGGAGAGGAGACGGACAGCCACCCGGAATCGTGCAGATAGCTGGAGCAACTCAATTTCGACCTGCCACAAGGGACTGTGAGACCTGCAGGTTTGCTGGGATCCTGCAGTCTAGACTCCAGGGCAAGCTCTGGACTATGTCCTTGGGTCTTCCT
The DNA here is from genome assembly GCA_001685075.1 of Bramus lutescens. Classification (NCBI taxonomy): domain Eukaryota; kingdom Metazoa; phylum Chordata; class Mammalia; order Rodentia; family Cricetidae; genus Bramus; species Bramus lutescens. The sequence goes on along the minus strand of LOEQ01000728.1, from coordinate 105,708 downwards.
TCCTTTACATCCTTTAGCCAGCTCGAATCACTGGTTAAAACCGAGGTGTCCCCTTCTCTTTACCCCCCCCACACACACAAAAATAGCAGTGCAGCTCCAAAGCTGCAGCAGAGGCAAGCTTTAAGACAGGACTGATGCCGGTGTCCTTCCTGGTGTTTAAATTGGAACATTTTTGAAAACGCCTTACCTCCATTGAACTTGATTTTTTGATTGAAGAGCACCATGTCCATCTTATCTCCATGCGGAGCAGAAAAAAATCAATTTCGATCTATCTGGAAAAAAATTGGCAAATCCCTTTGAGAAGCAGAAATATAAAAACAAAAACAAAAACCATCTGTGGTTTCATGTTAATATCACCAGCAGAGACGACCCCGAAATGTGGGGAAGAGCGGCAAATGCAGGAGTAAAGCCAGAGGCCCGCATTTCTGCCTCCTTTTGCCTTTTTTGCTTTCTTTTCCTTGTGGGAGGAAGAAAGTTGCATCTGATTTATAGATTTGTCTTCTAGCTCCCAGGATATTTAGTCTTTAAAGAAAAGAGAGGAAAAGACAGACTTCTGAAATGCCTAGAAAGATCTAGTTGTACCTCTTTGTGTGAGCCCCTTCTCACGGGCATTGGTGCATTTTCACCGGACCAGGCTCGTGACCCTGCCAGGTGGCCCGAATACATCCCTCCTCCACTATCCTTGAGAGTAACCCGAATCACAGGCAAGCTATGAAGCCATCGAATTACAGGGACAGATGGATGATGAATGCAGCAGGCAGCACTCAGTTTCCAGGCAACCCGAGGCTTTTTCCAAAGCCCCAAAGCCATGAGGCACCTTCGCTAAGGGCTGCCTGGAGCCCTCAGCACCTGCAGCATCTTGGCCTGGGCTCTCGGGTTCTCCTGTGTGACAAACCTGCTCTTCCGTTTACTTTTCTTCCTGTTAAGTACAGATCTTATTTTCCATCTACCTCACCAGCTGCCCAAACGCAACCAGATGGCCCTCCTGATTTTCTTCACACCTCTGACCCCGGAGAAATGCCTCACATGCAGCCACCATCTGGGAGAGCCATTTCCTTCATCTGGCTCAGCCTCTGCAGACAGCCATTTGAAGCAACGCTGTGACTGCCTTTCTGTAAGCATTGAGATTTTACATTTTAACTGTGGCTCCTTGTTTGGGGGGTCAGAAACTCACAGCTGAACATTCACACTGGCAGTTCTAAAATGCAAACCTGTGTATTTCCGGGACTCATCTGGGATCGTCCAAACACTGAACTTGAATTTGTTAGTGCCCACTTTGAAATTTGCTCACACTGTGCAGAGAGCGGCAACATGGGTGGTTAATCTTGAAATCCTGAGTATTCAGTTACCTGTATAGACTAACTCGATTCCCTAAAGTTAGCCAGTGGCCTGGCCACAGGGTGTGTGAAAGTGGAGCCTTGTAGGGGGGGGGGGGCCTCAAAATTCCCTGCAAAATGTAACCGCAATGCAACAGGACTAGAAACAGGGGTCTTTGGGGGGCAATTAGCTTGTGCACTTTGAATCAGCCCCTCTTGAAAGAGTGAAGCTAAGCCACTTCCCACCCTGTGAGGACTGAGTCCTCTCCTGCTTGTGAGGACTGAGTTCTCTGGGTCCTCCAGAACTGTGAGACCTGAATTCCTGCTCTTTACAATACCTATTCCATGGTATTTTGCTATAGAAGGACAAAAGGTGATTAGATTTAAATGAGACTTGAAGGTTGAGGCCTTCATAATAGAAGTAGTCCCCTTAGAAGATAAAAGGGGACCCTGTCCTCCCTCCCTCTCTCCCTCCCTCCTTCTCTCTCAGAAGGCTGCCATCTACAGCCAGGAAGCAGGCTCTCACAACGTGCTCATAGCTTGAAAAACTTGTTTCCAGAACTGTGAGAAGTAAACACTTTTAGTTCAGGTCGTGTAGCCTATGACACTTTCCTGTCTCAGCCGAACCAACTAAGAGATGTTCACAGTCCTGTCCCACACTGGTCAGCAGAAAAAGAAGAAACAGAAAAGAGTATGAAGCAGGTGTAATGAAACAGCCCCTGCCTGCAACCATGATCCCTCTGTCAAGACCTAGGCCCTCTGGAGCGTAGGGATCTCTCTAATCCTACACTCCAACCAGTTCCCTCATCCTTAACGAACTAGGAAGCGAATGATCTCAACTCTGAAAATTGCCCAGCAAAGGACCTTGTAATCAACTGGATTGGATCACCCTGGTGAGAGAAACCCAAAGAAGCTGGAAGCTAATGATTTCAATAAACAAGTCTCCTGTAGGAAGCCCTAGGCTAGCACCAGAGGGCCTCAAACCCAGAGTATCCAGAGCTGGGCTCAACCTCCCCTTTGCCCTGCGAGTTCCCCAGGCCTTTGGGTCCCTCCCTTTTCTCCTTGGTCTCTAGCACCACAATACACACATATACCCTGTCTTTCACGGGGTACACAGACACCCAGTCTCCTTAGAGTAGATTGTGGAGTGTGAGCGAGACTTAAGAGAGGTGATGGGGTCCTTGTCTCAGCTGGGTGCGGCAGTGCATGCATTTAACCCTGACACTGAATAGGTGGAGGAGGAAGGACCAGGAATTCACAATCCCTCCCAGATACCCAGTAAACCCACCACAGCCAGCCTGGGCTACCTGAGAACCCACCTCGGACAAACCAATGTATAAACAGCAAATCTCTGCTTCTTTCTATCCGTAGGATCATGGATGAACAACCATGGGAGGAATATCAGCTTCTAAAGTTTCAATGAGTTTCACCAAGAGAACGTAACAGTTTGAGAATGTAACAGTTTGCTCAGGCCCAGACCGGGACTAGTCCGTACACGCTGATGTTGTCATTCTCACAGACCCTTCTTGCTAGTAAGCTCTTCGTCACTGTGACAAAACACTGCAAAACACCAGTTTCAAGAGGGCCAAGTTTCTAGGTCTGCAGTTTTGGCGGGGTCAGCCCATGGCGTGGGCTACACAGCATATCCAGGTAGAGGATGTGGTGTTAAGGATGCCCTTCTTTGACAGCCAAAAACAGAGAGGAAGGCACTAGAGTTCCAACAGCCTCTCCAAGGGCACACCCCAAAGACCTGACTTCCTCGGAGGAGGCACCCCTTCTTAAAGGTCCCTTACATCCCAAAGCGTCAACAGCTGGTAGCCCTGCCCCTCAGCATGGGGTATCTGGGGGGACATTTCAGATCTAAAGACCAGTTAGTTGCTCTAGTTATTCAGCATCTAGTCAGCCTCACCCCACCTGGTCAGTAGCTGTTTTTCCAATCTGCCTGAGGTACCAAGTGTTCTTTTAAAAGCTGCTTCTCGCTCCCTTTTATTGCATGCCTCTTGTTCTCTCCAGAAGTACTCAAGAGTTCGTCCCTGCCACGACTAGCAACCGGGACATTCACCGTGACAACTAATCGCTCCAACACCATTTGGGAAGGCAGAAAGACTCACAGCTGAGAGGTGTCTTGACTAACCCAGCGCAGTTCTCACACCAGTCATTGGCTGTTGCTGTTTCTGGTCTCTGACTTCCTTTGTGGACTGGCCTCCTTCTCCTGTTACAGGCAGTTTATTGCTGATGGTCAGAAAGGAGGCTTCTAGAAGCCCCAGAGTCACATCCTTCTAGCACAGCGAACTTCGTACAAAGAGAGGCTGTCGCTCTCAAAGCCTACATGTCAGTTTGTCAAAAACATAGACAAATGTGTTTGCCTTTTTCCACAATGTAGGAATTTATTGAACATCAAAGCTTCCCAAGGTACAGCAGCTTCATTAGCAGCAGACTGCCAGGCAGTTTCCTTGATCGCCCTGACTGAGGAAAACACCGGTTTATTTATTTCAATCTTAATTAGTAATATTTGCATATGTGTGTATATGTGTATATGTAAATATATATCCTATATGTTAATGGGTTAAAAAAGGGTGAAAGAGGCAAAGAGGCGGAGTTAAAGGGCTTTCAAGGAGGTCCGAGGGGGTAAGACGACAAACGCGCAAACGCGGCCTTCTCATCAGGCTGCAGGGGTAAAGCTGACCTCGGGAGGGAAGGAAAGAAAAGCACAGGACTGGGTTCAAGCTAAAGAATGGGTCAGCGAATGGACGGCAAACTGACAACCCCAAGCAGGTAGACAGCAGGTCCGGACAGACAAACGAGAGGACAGACGGATAATTCAAGAGGGCCACCCCACCTGACGTGAAAACTACTGGGCCAGTCTGGAGTTCCCTACCTGACAGTTCCTTGATGCACACATGAGGAGGTCAAGTAGCAGGTCAGCGAGGCCATTGTCATCATCGTACTGTTAGGTGCCCTCCTGTCTGTAAGGCCCAGAAGAAGGAGTCGCACCCTGCTCTGCCTGTATGGCTGCCAAGGTCTCAGACCTGCTTTTCCTGACGTGGTTTGAATACATGGACGTGCCCGACAGTCTCAGTTCTCCCATGAACTTTATGGGACCCTTTCTACTCCCAGATATGAGTCATTTATCAGTCTGTGCTGCACGGTGACAAACGGAGGGCTCATGTGACCACCCAGAGGAAGCCCTCCATCCTCAAAATGGAGTCAAACATTGCTTATAAAGTGTCTCGGGGCCAGGCACTTCCTGAAAAATCACTGCTTCATACAACGTGGAGTCGCTGGGAACAGAGCGCAGTGTGATCTCAATACAACCTTCAGGGTGCCTCTGATTGGCACAGCCTAAGCCGCTTCCGCGTGGAGCTCGGTGGTGAAGGGACTTCCGGTGGTACCAGAAAAAGGAGCCGAAGAAGGAGTGATGGCAACATTCCAGAGGGCAGATATCACCTAGGCAGGAGAACACATGTCAGTGCCAGCCCAGACCTCTAGTCGTAGCCACACACAGGCTTCACAAGGACAGCACCGAGGAAGCCTGCTGCCCTGGATCTGCTCTGTGAAACAACTACCAGCTCCTCGTTCTCGCTGGGAATACAACCAAACAAAGACCTGCTTCCCACGGGCTGCGCACAAACTGTGGGCCACCCAAATGGACAAAGGCAGCATCCAGCCTGAGGGAACGCAACAGAGAAATGTGAAAAGGGCAGCTAAGCCACCAAAAGCCACTTAAATGCCTGGTCAGCCACATAAGGGATGAAGCACCATGACTCTGGTCCTTTTCTGGGGTCCTGTTTTCTGGGGCAACGGTAGTGCTTTCTCCAGTCGGAAATGCAGCTTAAGGGGCTCCCCGATGAGCAGAAGTGGAATGCTGGGTGCTCACCACATGTTCTAAGGATTTCTTCCCATCTCCCCAACAGGGGTGACCTGGCTTGCACCCTTCACTCCTCAGGTGACTCTTCCTCTTTTCCCATAGGCATGCACACCACACATAGACACACTCATTGGCAAGAGCTAGGATGGGAACAGTCATCCCAGGTGCGGAAGAGGATGCCAGGTTCCTACGACATTTTGTTTTGAGATGTCTCATCCAAAAGCCCTGACGGATTGGTTACTCAGCTTCCTAACTCCGTGGCTGGGCTGTCCTTAAACTCAAGGCAGTCTTCATGCCTTGGCCTTCTAAGCACCGTGATTCCAAACGTGTACCTCCAAACCCGGCTTGAGAGTATCTGATCTTTTATTAGGTGCCTTTTATCGTGGATCAAAGGGATACTTCCAAGATGTTTAATTAGTTCTCTGAATGTGTCTGCAAGGAAGACGCTTGTGTTTGCAGCCATAGATTGAGCCGTAAATGAAAGAGCAGAGAGACTTTTCCAAAGCAGCTTCCCAAGAAGAGTTATTGGCAGTGTGACAGTCGTGGGTCCTGCGCCTGTCCTGCCTCTCCCCTACCTGCACGCACAGCCCTTCCTAAATAGCCAGCGCCATGTCCACACGGCTTTGGTTGATAAGGCTCCCGGGTACAGAGAAGGGAAATTTAAAACATGGAACATGGCTTCACCTCAAGATTACGATAAACTGTAGAGGTCGTTTGAGCCACTTCTCGGTCTAGTCTCGAACGGCAACATGTCTTTTACTGGGCCAGTTAGAAAGTGCTGCCACCGAGCCAGCTGGATGCCTGTAGTCCCAGCACTGGGAACGTTGATGAAGGACCCCAAATAATGAGACCCTGTCTCAAAAGATAAGCGAAACAAAAACAGAAGGGGGGGGTGTCTCTGGAAAGGACTGGCTCCAACATCATTGGGATCCATGCGTATCTGCCTCCCTCCCTCTCCTCCTGCGCTCCTTCTTTGCAAAATATTTTGAAAACTGGATTTCTTTTCTTTTTTTCAAACTGGATTTTTGAATTTACTCCTTTGTATAGCACGACCAGGCCCCTCACCGTGGCGGGGCTGACAATCTCCTTTCTCAGGGCTCTCTGACCACCAGAGTTAGCCCTTTTGACCTGACTAGACTTTTTATCATGACTAGACTCATGATAGCAATAGCGACCGTGTCTCCCTCTGACTTCTGAGATGTAGAACTGCTTTTCAAACCCCAAAAAGCATGTCAGCTACCAAGTCATACTAGAATGAAATTTTTCAGATGCGTTAAGGGCGTCTAAAGCCCTTGCTCATCCTTAAAGATGTCCCAGCACTAGTTCAGAGAATTACAGCAAAGACACAAGTCCCTTCCAGGCTTAGGCTGAGGACTCCAACCTGCACTGACAGTGGCCCTTCTGTTTGCTCTTTTCATGTTTTCTGGTAAGGTCTCCATCTCACAGAGGGTCCATGCCAATAAAAGGAGATCCTGCTTCTGGTACTGGTCAGGCAAGGGCTCCTGTGAACACAACCTGAGCAACCCCATCACCCCAAGACTAAGCTTCCATGTGAACTGAGTCTATCAAAGTCAAAAGCTAAGATATGCTCATCTCTGGGTTCCATAATGACCCCACAGTCATACTCAGGATTAGAAGTGAGTTCACAAGGTACTGGGACATATGTGAAGCCTATAGTTCACTATTAAAGTATCCATTATGTGTGTACTTGTACTGACAGTCACAGACCACAGCTCACCTTCTGCCTACTGAAGCTGTGACCCTCCAAGGACAATTTTTCTCACTGAAGTAAGAACGTAGTACAGGTTTCACCATGCTGTGTACAGTTTCTTTTCTTTATTTTCCTTTTACAATTTTGAACGTTTTGACTCTCCCACAAATTATGCAGGAACTCTGTCACTGAGTTACATTCCTAGTTCTGTTTTTCCTTGTTATTTTCCTTGTTATCAGGATACACTAAGTTGTCCAAATGGCCTCGACTTCGCTGGACACAGGTGGGCTCTTTTAACTAGGTTCCTGTTGCCATGATAAAGGTTGTTGACTAGCAGCAACTTGAGGTGGGGGTGGGGTGGTGCTCTGAACAAGGAGCTGAGAAAACAGGCAGTAAGCAGCATACTGTACCTGGTCCTGCTCCCAGATTCCTGCCTTGCCTTCCAGGACTGACTTTCCTAATGAGGGACCACAAACTGTGAGAGGAAATTAACCCTTTCCTCTCCAAGCTTATTTTGGTAATGGAAACATACCGCACAGCCACAGAAGCATCAGGCAGAAGTCCTTCCTCGGACTTGTGAAGGTCCTACCCCTGTCCGCAGAGTATCAGATATTACTGGTCTACGCTGGGGGTTCTCCTAAATGCTGCTCACAGATCTCTGGCGTCCTGACTGGGAATGTATGTCTTCTCTAACAGGAAGGTGTTTGTCCATGTGTATGAGGAGTGGGGTCAGGGGCTTAGGTAACTGCCATTTCCACAGACTTTCTCTCCCATTACTCAAAGCTCTTGGAGGTGGAGGCACACCTCGCGCCACCATTTTGAAGCAGAAAGACAGAGTCTGTGACCATGAATCATAGGAAAGGTAGCTCTGAAACCCCACAACTGAGAAAGACTTTTTGCTGGACTGCCGTAGACTGCCACAGGGTGTGGGGACTCCTTCCAAGAAACAGAAAAATCCTCACAGCCTAAGGAAAAAAAAACCCACCTTCAGAGAATGCCTCCTATCCTTTTGCAATGGAGGAGTGTTCCCTTTCCCCTACATCCTCTTCAGCATAAGTTGTCATCACTGTTTTTGATCTTGACCATTCTTACAGGTGTAAGATGGAATCTCAGAGTTGTTTTGATTTGCATTTCTCTGATGGCTAAGGGTGTTGAGCATTTCCGTAAGTGTCTTTCAGCCATTTAAGATTTCTCTGTTGAGAGTTCTCTGTTTAGGTCTGTACCCCATATCTTTTATTGGATTATTTCTTCTTTTGATGACCAATTTCTTGAGAAACAAGGACTAATACCAAAAGACCTTCCATCAACCCTTGCAGGAATTTCAGGAATTATTGGGTTTTCTGCCTCAATTTACTCAAAAGCACAGCAGTGTGGACAACTATAGAGAGAGCCAGCAGGAGCTTAAAAGGAATGAAGAAGGGGCTCCCCAGAGGGCTGCACTCGAGTCAGTGAGGTGACTCATCACGAAAAGCACCACAGCACTAATCGTATCCACTAACCATTTCTTCTAGGAGTTGGGGGACTTGGAAGGCTTGACTTGATATAGTGGGAGTAGGGAAGGCTGAAAGGACAAGCAGGACACTGCCAAGGACCTGGCCTGGGCACTGACACTCTAGCAAGCCAAGGACCCTTCTCTGTGCTCTCCAAAGATGTTGAAAGCTGTGACACAAAGTGCTTTGCAATACAGAGAGTTGGTGAGACTTTGTACTCGCTGAATTTGAAGCTCTGCTTCCCATTATTTTAGCAAACCAACTGCATGCTAATGAAACATTTTCAATCCAACGAACAGACATATTTTAATTTAATTTAAAAATGCAATATATATGTATATATACATACATCTATACATATATATATATTATAAAATATTGACATGACAGCTTTTAGTTTATCCTGATGAGTATGATCAGGTTTTTCCCTCATTTGTTTCTACTTTAGGATTTCAGTGCAGCCAGAACTCGGAACTCACAGTCACCACACAAAGGCTGAGGGTGACTGAGGAGCTGCAAGAAAAAATTTAGCTCAACTAATTAGGTGTTCATACAAAGGAAGTAACCGATCTGGGTCTTTCAGTGTCCCGTTGCCATGCATGCTTGAGCAGACTGCCTAGTGCTCCTCATTTTAATGGCAAGTGTGTCCATTCAGAAATATCTGTGACCTAAACAATAAATCCACTTGATTTGTGAAAGTATTTCTCGATCCCAACATGCAGAGAGAAGCAAACCTTCCTGGCATAAAATAAGATGTCTGCCCCCCCCACTTCTCATGCAAGTTTTATTTTCATAATTTTTTATGTGCAAATCCCAAAGAATATTTTCATAATTTAAAGTGAAGTAGATAACAAGAGGGACCAGAGATGGCTGCTTCTCTCTGGTCTCACACCTCCAGCCAAGGCCAGGCCAAACATAACTCATAGGTAGGAGGAAAGAGAGATGGCACAGTAGCTTAATGGCCTAGGTACCTCTCATATGCCAGGCAGGAAACAGGCATGTTGCCCCTCCTTTCTTTCCTGTGATGACCCTCTATCCATAAGTGATTCTCCACTGCTGGGTTCTCCGGCAGAAAGGGCGGGGGCAGAACCCAACCTGCCAGACTTTCCCTGTGGCTGAGAGGGATGGTAAGTGTTAATAACCCAGATCTCCCCCCGGCCACTGAGGAGAAACACACACACACACACACACACACACTGAGTCAGGAGTCTATCGAAGCAGGATCTCCTTTAATTGTATTAGGCAGGAACTTATATAGGTTGTGATAGGGGGTGGGAATCTTGGGATGGGTTGAGGCAGAGTAAGGAATAAGGGCCAATAATATTCTGCCACGTTAGTGGTTGGCTGGGCAGAGGCGGGTTTAGGTAGGGCTGTGCTGAGTCACTCATATGCGGAAGTCATGGCTAAAAGACAGGTCTCCAAACTCGAGTTAGGCTCAGGAAGTTACACTGGGCCTCACACCGGGGCCTTATGAGGCCGAACACTTCACAGGGCTCTTTACTCATGGCAAACATATGTCCTGGCCACTGTGAGAACTGAAATTAAAGAACACATAGGTCTGAAATCCTGAGGAGACCTGTACCCATGAGAAGCTGAATACGTGTGCCCTGTGAGAAGCCCCAAAATGTAAAAACAGCCATGGCAAATGGAATGAAAAAGACTAAAGTAATATGGCTGCCTTCAGACCCTGGAATAGTCCAGGATGTGAGTGAGGGTTCATGGGAACTCAGCTCCAAAATAAAATTTAAAAAAAAGCCTCACCACACACTGGCAGAGCTATAGAGTTGCAGCAGCAACCGACTTCCACTGTGGAGGGAAGGCAAGGATAAAATAGATTTTTAAAAAATTTTTCAAATCAGATGTGTAAAGTATAACGGTCTTCTCTGTCCCTTTAAAAGACAAGCCACGCCCACTCCCCCTCAAGCTGATCTTCAACTTCCAGCCTGAGTCCCTTCCTCTCTCTCTCTCTCTCTCTCTCTCTCTCTCTCT
>LOEQ01000728.1:71802-93444 GCA_001685075.1 Bramus lutescens | reverse complement strand
CTGGCGGCTCCCACGCGTGTGATTCTTAGGATTTATTGGCACTTTCACAAAATCCTTCTAAAGCTGGAAGAATGTGTCATCGACTGATAAAAATGCTAAAATGACAACTCATTTTCGTTTTGCAGAACAGAATTGTTTAATATTTCATTTCTATCACCTGCTCATTTTAGGGCAACCCACACATGACAGGAAGGGCTCCCCAGAGAATTGCTTAAAAGGTTAAAGCTTCCGAGGCTCTGTTTCGTGGCAGCGGAGCGCCGAAGATTCGCCTTCGTTGGTGTCTCAAGGCTGCCCTCTGCTGGCGGATGGCGCACCGGCATAGCCTGGAAATGAGACACCATTCCTGCAAGCAGACAGGAGGTGAACCCAGAGTGAATTTCACTAATGAAGTTCACTACCTGCTCTGAGGGTATCTTGACCTCTCTATGCGGCCGTTCAGCTGCTATTTTGCCAGCATGGGTTCCTCTACCAATTTTTAAGTTGTTTGAGCATCAGCAATGGGGAGAGATCATATGGCCAAAGGCTTTCCTCCTTGAAGGACTGATACACGTGAAACAAAGATGCCTGACAGTCACAAAGGAGGCCAAGTAGGAAAGAGCAAACCTGCATGAGGTATAGGGGTGAGCCTTGGAGAAATGATACAAACTTGTGCCGCCAGCCCTATAAAATCCTTGAAACGAAAGCACAATCCGTCCCCCCCAGCTGGTGCAACCCACGGCGCTCTGGTAGTCTTTGCTTTCCCAGGTTTCAGTTACCGGCCCTCAACCACATTCTGAAAGGGTTAAGTGGGAAAATTCCCTCCGTAAGAAAGTGGTTGCGTGTCGAGTTGCATGCAGTTCTAAGCAGTGCAGGGAAATTTCACAGCATCCATCCCATCCTCTCTAGAACTTGAATGAGACCTTTGCTCTGTGTATCCACAGTGTCTGCTGCCTTCCCATTAGCCGCTAAGCTACCAGACTTACTGTTGCAGCATCCTAGAGTTTGAGCTCGTGAGACCCAATTGACTTCTGGGAGAGCCCTTCGGAACAAGAGTGATGATACTGGAAATTTGGGCAAGCTGTAAAGTGGTTTTTTTAATAAGTGAAAAGGGGTACATTCTTAGCTTAAGAAGAAAAGAAAAAATATCAACACTATTAAGATAAACACAGTAAAGACATTTTGAAAAAGCAGAAAATGACTTTATTAAAGTGTGTTGTAACTTTCTATTTTATTATTGTTGTTTTTTAACCTTTTACTAAACCTAATTTATAAATTAATTTATAAACGGTCGTTGCTGTGTATATGTAGAACTCTGAGGGTCTTGGAACGTGCCCTCCACAGATAATGGTACACACTCTATCCTCCCTGCCTCCACTGGAGCTGGGCGCTGGGAAATCCTCAGCTTCTCTCCCCTTCCATCCCAGGTCCTATCAGAGCCACATCTTATGGTGTCCCCACCTCCAGTCTCACCCTTCTCGGCCACCCTCCATATTACATCAAAGAGCTCTGCACTAAACAACTGTGTGATGCTCTAATATGGCACTGAAGACAGGTCAGCCTCACACATTTGACAAAACCTTCTTCTTTTTATTTATTATGTATACAATATTCTATCTGCATGTATGTCTGCAGGCCAGAAAAGGGCACCGGACCCCATGACAGATGGTTTTGAGCCACCATGTGGTTGCTGGGAATTGAACTCAGGACCTTTGGAAGAACAGGCAATGCTCTTAACCACTGAGCCATCTCTCCAGCCCTTGACAAAACCTTCTTACACAGTGGGTGCTTGCAAGGATTCCTAATCAACTTCACAAAGCTAGCAGATGTCAACAGGGCATGGTGGCACGTGCCTGTAGCCCCAGAACTGGGTAGTAGAGGCCAGAGAACAAGAAACACAAGGGCAACTCGGTTCCATAGCAATTTGGAGGTCAGCCCAGGCTACCTGTGGGCCTTTCTCAAAAGGAAGAAAACAATTAAAATTGAAAATCCCACATCAGGATGATGGTTAGCCTCACCCTTCTTTCTTCCAAGCTCCACAAATCGCTGTGGCAGCTGTGGCACCTGTGGCAGCTGTGACACCTGTGGCAGCTGTGGCACCTGTGGCAGCTGTGACACCTGTGGCACCTGTGACAGCTGTGGCAACTGTGGCAGGTGCTTTCCGTTGTCACTGTTTGTTTTTTATTTTGTTTTGTTTGGCAAGGTCTCAATGTGCAGCCCTAGGTGGCCTACCACTTGCTCTGTAGACCAGGCTGGCCTTGAGCTCACCTGCCTCTGACTCCCATGAGCTAGGATTAAATATGTATGCCACACTTGGCTCTGTTGCTGTGATAAAACACCATGGCCAAAACCCCTGATGAAAGAAAAGTGTGATCGTGGTTGACAGTTCTGGGAGGAGTGTGAGTCCTTCATGGTGGAGAGATGTGGCGGCAAACAGTTTTGCATTCTGAACAGATCAGTGTCCCCAGCCACAAACATGAGCCAAAGTAAGCAAACCAGAAGTGGGGCAAGGCTCTAAATACTCAACACCGCCCCCAGGGACACACTTCTTCCAGCAAGGCCACACCTCCTAAACCTCCCTGAACTGCTTTGTCAACTGGACACCAAATATCCTGGCCTATGGGGAAATTTCTCATTCAAGCCAATAGGCCAGAATTATGGTTCTGTGGGTTTCCAGACAAGCCTGGCTCTGACTCTCTGTTGATCACCATGCTGCCCTTGTGTCTGTCTCTCTTAACTCATGTATTAATTCATCTTTCTGTGAATGGGAAAGTGGGAGAGAAGCAGAGAGAAGTGAGGCTTGGAAATCACACTCAAGCTTTAAGAACAGCAACTCAGCAGCACAGAAGACCCAGCAGAGCCAACACCGGCTCACTCCTGAGGTGAGGTGGTCACAGGCTATGGCACCCTTTCTTGTTCTCGGTCCTTCAGTGTCTGTCCTGTGGGAAGGCAGTCGCTGTGAAACCAGAAACCAGGGCCCTCAGTCTAACAACCCTTAAGGAACAGAAGTCTGTTCAGAGCTACCCCAGTGAGCTGCAAATTCTTCAGTCCCCTTGATTCATAAGGGGTCTGCAGTATTGACTGACAACTTGATCTCATCCTTTAAGAAACCTTAAGCACAAACACCTAGCAAGTCTGCCTCCTAGATTCTTACTTGAGAAAAGAAGAGATAGTTAATTGTGGATTTATGCCGATATTTTTAGAAATGACTTATTATAAAGGAAGAGCTACCTACTCGCACCCACAAGGAATATCCTCTTCCTTCACTTGGGCATCAGGGCCATCATCCCTTGAGAGGAAGCCCCGGTCTTACCATAACTGGTGATGCCTTGTTTGGCTGATAACCCTGGGAGGCCTGCTCCTTTCTGAAAGGAAACATAGGAGGAGTAGATCTGGGGGAGAGGGAAGATATAGGGAGGGACTGGGAGGGGAGGAGGGAGAGGAAACTACGGTTGGGTTGTAATATACAAGAGAAGAATAAATAAAAAAGAAAAATCTCTCATGAAGAAGAAAACCATCTTCCAGAACTCAGACTTTCCCAATGGATCTTCAATGGTCCTATTGACTTTGATGCCCTGCCCTAGATTTATGTCCCAAATATCTTTATCTTTATCATAACTTTGCAGAGTTGCTCACTGGACTGTTGTTGTGTCCATTTGCTCTCCTTGTCTGAAATTCTTGAGTGTCAGGACCATCATGGCTCCTGTATCATACACTTGAGATGCATACACTGTCCACCATCATAGCTCCTGTGTCGTACACTTGAGACGCCCTACATCTTCATCACTGGACTTAATGGGGGAAATGCTTCCTAAGAGGAAGTCTCATGTGAACCTGTTTGCCCCAGCCATCTCCTTCCACTGGCCAGCTAGATCATCCTGGCACTCACTCTGCTCCTTCGGGAGCTGGAAGGGCAAAGCAATTACACCTGGAAGGCTCTGGCCTCTCAGGTTCACGTGGAGCATCAGGCTTTAATTAGCTGGCAAGGCAGCATGGAGCTTAGCCTTGGAGAAGAAAACTATCATTGGAGGAGAGCGAAGAGCAGCTGCAGAAGCTGGGGACATAGCAGAGATCCAGTCTGACAGGAGCACAAGACATAGGACCCGGGAGAGCCACAGTACTGCACCGGGCGTGTAGGAAAAGGAGATTGCAGTGGTTTCTAGAGAATTTAGGAGAAGGGGAAATTAACTGAGTGTATTTTAGATACTAACCTGTTGCATTGTGTTTCACACTGCTTTTGTTGTTATGACAAATAGGACAGCGTGGGTAATTGATAAACAGCAAGAAATTCTTTCTGAAGTTCTGGAAGCTAGGAAGACCCCATGTCAAGGGGCCAGCATTTGCTAAGGGCTGGTTTGCTTCCGCAGAACATGGCAGAGGAAACCACAAGGCCAGAGTGCGATCTCATGCCAAGGGGTCCTCTCTCCATACAATCGTATCAACATTCCTTCCTCTGCATTTCATATTCCCTTCATTTTTCTCCACAACATCCAAAGAGTGCCAACATGTGACTTTAGGGAGTGAGTTTCCCACACATGAACTACCAGAAGATAAAGTCAAACTAGAATGTATTTGTTGTAAGGCCTCCTGACAAACAAGGCCCGCACAAGCTCAGTGCGACCACAGCGGCTCAGCTGCAGCTCATTCTGCAGCCCAGGTCTCACAGCTGTGAACATTCCTAAGCGTCAGCCTCAGCTTCTGACGTCTGTGTTCATGGTTTTGTGTTTTTTCCACTAGAAAATGTTCTCTGCAGTGAAGAAAACCAAAGACAGCAGAAGCAGGGATGTGACTACCTCTGGATGAAGAAGCTCGCACTTCCTCAGAGAAAGAAATTCACCCTCATCTGCGCCTTCCTGCGGATTCTGGTGGGTCTTTCCATCTCTCAGAGATGTTGCATTAATACTGAGACTCACCTGTGATCCAGATCCTCAGAGCTCCCGGTGTTACTGGGCCACAGTCAGAATGGGGAGAGGTACGGCTTCGTCTCCTACCCTACACAGAAGATACCCCACCCTTGGCCTCCTTCCACCTGAACATGTGAAATGAGCTCACCATCATCTTCTGTCCCACAGTGCCACCACAGTGATTAAAGAGATCTGATATGCAATTATAACTTCTAGTAAAAGAGAAAGGGTGTGTCTTAACCTTTAATACAGAATCGAGTTGCAGTTGTGAGGTGAAGCAGGCACTGGAAACTATGAATTCAAGTATTTGCAATTTTCAGTAGCGAGACCACACCTCAGCTCCACCTTGACCTCAAGAGCTATAGGATTTCACGTACATCCAATACATCTTTTGAATCTTCTGACAACAGTTAGAAACAGAAGCCTGCAGCCATAGTTCTCAAACTTTTGAGCATACCGCAGCACAGGGAGGCCTGGTTAAAACCCCAGACTGTTGTGTCCCATGACAAAGCTGCTCATTTCAGACCAGTTCCCAAGTGATAGAGAGGCTACTGCTCCAGGGCTCCAAATTTTCAAACCACCATTTCTCTCTTCTTCACATATTTTACAACTAGCCATGAGAGCCTGTTGTCTGCACCTCCTTCAGCAATCACAGACCAATGGCTGGGCCTTTAATCCTGCTTTCATCCACAGGACTGTCCTCCAAGCTCACTCCCAAAGCCAGCCTTCCAAACTGCAAGCTCTGTGTTTCCAACCTTTGCAACCCATTACGTAGCGCTACTGCGGGTCCAGTAGAGACTCCCCTTTAACCTGCTGCCTTCCGGGTAGTGTGTCCAGCCACTTAGCAGGACACCAAAGTCTCCCAGGACCTGACCACTGCCTGGCCATGCAGCTCCTACAACTCCCCCTCACAGCCTGTGACAGGTTATAAAGGCTACAGTTGTTCTCGATAGGCACAGGTGCTTGGTGCCAGGACCTCCACAAATACCAAGCCTGCAGGTGCGCCTACCCCTTATGTAAAACTGTGTGGTGTTTGCAAATGGCCTGCACACATCTTCCCACACACTTTCGGCCACCTGTAAGCTATGTTTAATGTTGAATACAGCATAAATGCACTGTAGATAGCTATTTCACTGTGCCGTTTAAGGAGAGGGAAAGTCTGTATGTGCTCAGAAACACATGCACCCTTTAAAGTACTTTTGACCTGAGAGTGGGATCCAGGCACGTGGCACTTGTGGTATGAAAGGGACCATGGCACTCCCAACTTCAACACCAACTTCAGGACGAGTGTTACTCCACCGCGCCCATCATTATCTGCACTGTGGCTTCTTCCTGGGCTTTGACAGCTAATTGCCTGTGTGGCCGATTTGTGCTCCTTCTCCGAGACCCTGTAGAGAAGGCTGTGCACACAGCTCAGTCGTCGCAGAGCTCTTCTCTAGCGTCCATGAGGCTCTGAGGTCACTGGCTGCCTCCACAAAAACAAAACACTATAGGACTTGTCCCAGGTCCTTGCTCCTCTCCAGACAAAATTGACATTTTCATCTTGTGTGTTGTGGTATGCTGTGGTGTGTTGTGGTGTGATTGGTGTAATGTGATATGTGTGTGTGTGCTGCACTTATCTAATGTATATATTTTAGCTTTGTGTTTAGCTTCATTGAAATGGTTTTTCTCCCCCTGTCCACTTTCCCAGTAGGCTAGGAGACTCCTGAGGACCATGTGTGGTGGTTGTCCCAGGGTCATCAAAAACCTGCCCTTGGTAAATGCTTCTCTGAGGCCTGTTGATGCTTCAAGTTTTGGACTCACAGAAGTGTCCCCAACTCTGGTCCTTGGCTGCCTCAGACACTAGAATATAGTGCTGCTCCCATCCAGAACCCTGCTGCTTTGCATCATTAAGAGATTACTGTTGGCCAGGTTTGCAGAGAAGAGAAGGCCTGCCCTATGGGGCCTTCATAAAAGGCTCTGTACCATGCCTGGTTACACTGAAGCAGCAGGCTGAGGCCTAGGCCCTGTCAAACAGATGAAACCAAACACCTGGTGTCACCTTACCCTCCTAAACCGGCTCTTTGGTATCATTTACTTAAGGACTTGGGCATAGGGTCCCAGCAGGGACACCAGAGCCCCTGTCACTCATCAGCTAAGTCAGCCCACACCCTGCTCTCAGGGCATCTGAGGTTCTTGCTGCCTGAACAGCTTTGAGCTGCAGGGCAGTTCTGAGTCAATCACACAAGACTCCCTACTTGGTAATCCCAGAAGACAACATGCTCTCCTGAAGAAAGCAGACAAAAAGCCTGAACCCTAAGACACAGAAGGGCAAATGATACCAGAGATGAAATCTGTGGCTGAAGGGAAGGGCATAAAACCGAGTTCTTCCAATGTTGTGAGATTGGAGGGTTGCATCTTAGGGGCATGTAACTAACGGTCACAGAGGCCCATTGTCCCCCAGGCTCAGCCTTCGGGTGGCCTCTCTCAGCCTCAGCCTGTGTGCCCCTCAGTATCTTGCTTCTAGTGATCAAGAGATGTCTTGGCAATCCCTCCGAGTCCTGTTTCTATCAACTACTCCTATGTCTTCTCTGGTTTCCAGGTGACCTGCTCTAGTGCCTGGTGACAATGTTCCACATCCCCAGGATCTCCTTTCTGGCCAAGTTCCAAGAACCGCCCCCCTCAATGAAATATTACATAAGACTGGACCAGTTTAGGGTTTTTTTTTTGTCTTGGTCTTGCTAATTCAAAAAAGGTCACAACCAATCTTCCTATCAGTCAATGGGTCACAATGATGTCCTAAGGGTAAGTTCACCGGGCCAAGTCGGGCCTGACCTTTCTCTGTACGGCAACTGTTACCATAATGGGGAGAAATGCAAGATTTTCTCACAAGTGTCCAGATCGCTTGGCATCTAGGATATGCTGACAATACCATCCCCCTGTCACTGTGGCAATCCTGTGACCCCTTCACTTCCCCAGGGGCCCCATCGGGTACTAGGGGGAGGTCCCCTCTCCGAGTAGTGAAGCCAGTGTGGTTCTGAAATCTCCAGATCATTCTCA
Organism: Bramus lutescens; assembly: GCA_001685075.1. Classification (NCBI taxonomy): domain Eukaryota; kingdom Metazoa; phylum Chordata; class Mammalia; order Rodentia; family Cricetidae; genus Bramus; species Bramus lutescens. The sequence continues at coordinate 85,525 of LOEQ01000728.1, read as the reverse complement.
CGTGCATTTCTTCTAGCTGAGCAAAACTTAATCTACCATGAAAAAGAAACTCTTCATGTCCCGCCTTCTGCCTTTGTTCTCGCCAGTTAAGCCCTTGATCTGTCCCTTAGCCAGGGCCACATGAGTTTTGTAAAGTTGCTCCACTTTGGATGAACTGTGACAACTCCCAAAACTGAAGTGATTTGGTTCTGACAACTAACATGCTATTTTTCTCTAGATTATTGTCCCATCTCCATGTCAACTGCCAGTGATGGCAGGCAGAGGGGATGCTTACCCAGAGGCCACCACACTTCAACTCACCTCTCCCTGGTTATCCCTCACAACAACCAACTGCACCCAAGAATAAGAAACATTTCAGTCTCCTACCACATTCTGCCCCATAGGCACCCTGGCCTGTAAGCAGATTCTTCCATCAGAGACCGAATCGACCGGATTCCCCTCCAAACAACAGTGCGTATCGTAGTTAAATTGCTCATTTTCTATCTTTCCTCCCCACTACCCTTACTAATTTTTCATTTTTAAAGAGAAGAACATTGGAACCAAAAAAGACTGTCTAATAAAAACCCCAGCACCAAGCATGAGAAGCCCTCTTTTGAGTCGTTGGTGGGTTGTCCAAGACTCCCAAATCATTAACTATTGTCATTACCCTTGGCTGCCCCCAGAGGTAGAAGGTAAGTCTTATTGCTGAAGACACCGCACACTTCAGAAGCAGGGCCCAAAGGCCTGTGAGTTGGATCTGACCTGAAAGCCTCCTCCCTGAGGACTAGTTTAGGACCAGAAGGTGCCATGCAAGCTTCCAAGGGAGAGAAGCAACCACCAGTCCTGCCCAGTTATGATGCCTACGAACCACAACAACCAGCATTGGCACAACAACCCTAAGGGTGCAGTAGAGGCATCCATACCTTGGTGATAGCCGATTGAACTGAAGACCTGTTCAACAAGAGGGAAATCATGACTGGTACTGGAAACCTAACCAGTTACCCAGGGCTACTAAAGTGGTGGATCTTGAAGGAGAATCTACAACCACCACTTTACAAAACCAACATAACCCCTAACTACATTCCAAATTTTTGTCCTCCTTCTCTTTGAAGCTGACAAAGACCATGACAGGAAACCATAACGAATCTAAATGCAGAGCTGTGGACACCAGTCCCAACAAATACATCTACAAAACACTCTCATACCTAAGACTCAGGGAACATTCTGGAAGTGAAGATGGAAAGATTGTAAGAGTCAGAAGATCAGGGAATTTTCTGTGAGATTGTCTCCTAGCAATGTCAGAAGCTACACCCATAAAGCCTCCCCAGTATGACGGCCCAAATACGAGCGAATAAGGACAACAGCAATAATCATGCTAACCTGTGGTGAAAGACGGCAAGGCCTTGACCCTACACAAAGAAGTTTAAACAGCTCATGAATGCTGGGAGTGAGAGAAGTAGTCTTTGCCAGGGAAGAGCACACCAACCAGTTATCTGGTACCAACTGCTCAGTCCTGAGAACAACACCAACCAGTTATCCAAGACCAAATGGTCAGTCCTGAGAACAGATACAGTTAGCATTCTACAGACTGAACAGATTGTGTTTAGCAATCTATATGTACCTACATAAACATATATACACATAACAACAACCAACTAAAAGAAGAAACCATGAATTTGAAAGAGAGCAATGGGGTATATGGGAGGGTTTGAAGGGAAGAAGGAAATGATGCAATTATATTAGAAGCTCAAAAAAATAAAAGAAGTAACTTTTGAAAACCCAGGGTCAAGTAAGATGGTGCACACCTTTAATCACAGCACTTGTGAGGCAGAGGCAATGAGATCTTTGTGTGCACAAAGCCAGCCTAATCTATTTGATGAGTTCCAGGCCAGCAATGGCTACACAGGGAGACCCTGTCTTCTTTAAAAAAAAAAATCATCTATACATCTAAACAAGTATCACTCCATCCATTTTTACTACCCAAGGAACAATGGTTGAACACAAAATCTCCGATTCGCAGGAAGGAAACCCTTTGGAGTGAGTGAGCAAAGAACCTTGAGACCTCCGCTTCTTCTCTGTCAGCTGAATGTAACCTTTTGCTCTCTCCCGTCCTAAGCCCTGTCATGCTTCATCCGCTCTTTCTTTCAATGGAGCACAACCTGACCCACCTGGAGAGAACCGCCCTCAAATACGAGATGTCCCCCCACCCAACCCTGTTTACCGACCTCGATTAATGTATATGACTTCAAATTTGTCCCGCATGCTTATTTCTGTGCCCTTCTGGCCACCTGCATAAGCAGTGGCACCTGGACAAGGCGGCAGTGACGCCACCTGGACGCCACCTGGAGTTATGGCATTACCATCCCCTCATCTCCAAGCTTTCCCCACTGCTTCTGGAGAGATTTTCCTGAAATGCCCACACATGCTCAGGCCAAACCTCTTTGATGGAAAAATCTCTGCGTATGCAGGGCTGTAGCCCAAGATCACAGTTAGGAAGATGGTCCTAGAGACAATGTGGGGCGCCATCAGAAGGGGCAGATGGTAAGGGCAAGCCATTGGGAGCCTGGGTGCAGGACTCTGGCGTACATAGAGCTTTCCTGGTGTGCCGCTTTGCCATCCCAAAAGTAACCTCGGTGTCAAGTGGAACCCAGGGCACTGATGGGGAAACAGAGACCCGACTCAGATGATCTTCTAAAACCCCTCTCACCCTTGGGTCAGTGAGAACAGTATGATGTTGTATGTCTAGAAATTTAATAACCTATTCTTCGTAATGGATTACCTTGCCCAGCCTTCATGCAAGGGAAGTTGCATTGTCTTACTGCGACTTGATCTGCCATGCTTTGCTGACAACCTCGTGAGGCCTGTCCTTTTCTGAACAGAAAGAGAGGAGGAGTGGATTGGGGGGTGGGAATGGGAGAGGGAATGAAAGAGAGGAGGGATGGAGGGAGGGGGAAATGGGGTCAGGATGTAAAATAAATAAATCAAATAAAAAAATAAGTTTAACAGCTCGCTAGTCCTCTACTCTGGCATCCGATCTGCAGGAAAGAATGGAGGCCTTGGTGAGCCCCGTGAAGTCTACATTATCAATATTTCCGCCCTTCCCTCCTTACCAGTGAGTGGGCTGCAGCCCGTACACCACAGATGTTTGCTAGGGAGCCTCCAACACTCCCTAGAAAATATTCTCTGCTCTTGTGTCTCTCATCAGATCAGACAGCCACTTGAAGATATATATATATATCTGCCTTTTAACTAAACTCGATATACAAATAAATCAAAATAAAGTGAAACAAACACTATACTAATTACATTTTAGGAACATATTTCCTCACCCAATATGCCCAGTTATAATTCATTCTGTTGGCGTCTAGTCTATTTGGCACAAAACTCCTTTGATTGATGGCAGATATGTGAACTAATTCATTATATATTCATTCATTCATTCATTTATTCTGTTACTCTTCACTAACTGTCCAGAGAGCCCGACATGAATGGGGCCTGTCTGATATGTTCACAAAGGATCCATGCTGTTCCTGATATGGCCCTGATCCACCAGCCTGCAATGGAACCTTATAGTGAGAATGTGCTTTTTTCTTTTCAACCCTTTAAATCAACTGATCCACTATAATTTTTTAAGGGAGGGGCTGCCGACATTGAGACTAAAATGAAAAAATAATTTTTAAAAAAGGCTAGCAGGATGGCTAAGTCAGTACAGAGACAGTGGGTATAAGCCTGAGGACCTGAGTTCAATCCCTGCATCCCACAAGGTGGCAGGAGAGAACAGATTCTCCAGAGTTCTCCTCTGACCTCCATACATGCACCCTGACCATGGGTACCTGCACCAACACACACACACACACAAAACAATTAAATTAAATATAAAGATACGTTGACATTGTGTGGTGGAGGTGAGGTACTTTTAAAATATTGCTGCGACTCTTTCAGAGACAAAGCACTGAGCTGAGAAGCTTCCCCTACAGCCTAACACAGTCTTGGCTTACATGGCTGGCTGGCCAACGGAGTGCAGCAGAAACAGCACAATGGACTTGGGAGGCTACGACATAGAAAGCAGAATGAGTTCTATTTGATCCCTGCAGCACTCACAACTGGACATTAATCCCACCTAGTAACTGCAGCAACCAAAGTTGCTGCATATGCAAAGCCACTGCACTAAGAGGGGACCCAAGCCTGCCTATATGGGAAGACTAAATGGTTATCTCTGAGACCACCTGAAGAAAGAGACAAGAGAGGCCTTCCACTGTCCTAGATCCAGCTTCTGTCTACCTAGGGCTACTGGGACCCTGGGCCGGATTTACCTGAGTCATCCTGGGCCTTGACCTTCACACCCTGAGACTACTTATAAGGTGATTATTGTCGAAAGCCATTAAGTTGGTATGGTTTGGGAGTGGTTCCATATGGTTTGGGAGTGGCTCCTTATACAGAGGTCTATGACAGAGAGCAGGAGAGGGGGCAGAGCTAATTAGGACTCTTTCTATCCAGACTGATCCAGAAAGTGTTTCCTCTCAACTGCAACAAAACCTGCCACTTTTCTCCTCTAATATTTCAACAATTCTTTTCTGAATAGTGTTCTTTGCCCCTTAGGTGACATGGGGCCTCTATTCATTCTGGAAGCTAAGAAAAATATTCACAACAGGGAGAGATTCTGCTAAGGTCTGAATGCCTCTGCCATCCCTAAATTCGTGTGCTGAAACTTGTCCCCTGAGATGCCGGTTAAGAAGAAGTAGGGTCTTCAGAAAGTGGGGTCATGGGGGCAGAACCCCGGGGCACTGAGTTAATGCCCCAGAGTTGGTGCCCTGATCGTGGACTTGCAGCCTCCAGAACTGGGAGTCAAATGTTTCTGTTTCTTTAAAAGCCACTCCATTCTGAGTCTGCAAGCTGAATGTAGCAGCTGAATGGGCTCTGGCAGGCTCCAACTTGCTTGCATTTTAAGAAAGGTCAGACTTGGAGGAGGAAGCGGCAACTGCAATCCCGGCCAGTGGGTCCCTAAGGGACCAGAGCAGAGAGAGTCTGGCATGCTTTGTCCTCTGCAGAATAGCTGTGCAGCAGATACCCATATCAATGTTCTCTAATCACTGCACAACCTGCACACCCTGCCTTCACTCTCTGCCCCCCACAGGAAACATTTGGCTCTGCTTCTCCTTTTCAAAGACAGAATGACTGCTGTGACGAATGACCGTTGAGGTGTCTGGGTGGCAGCAACCGTGAGTTACTATCAGTGTTGTTTGGTTGAGCTGGAGACAGTACCACCTCACTACACGACTTGCCTGTGGTGCTCCTCCCAACACATGAATCAGCTGAGGGCCATCCATCTTCGGAAACCTCCTGTGACCAAACACAAGTAGATGAGCAGTGTCCTGGAAAATACCAATAACAACCAAGCAACCGACGGAGAGCGCTGTGGGCTTGGCCTCTTTAAAGAACGAAGCATGGAGAGACTAAAGGCTGTCTTCTGGTCCGGCAATGTTCAAGAAGCAGACCACCTTGCAGTCATAAACAAATGAGCCCACTGAGCAGTTTGACCAGAAAGGTTCTAATTTTACGTGGCGATTTCCAGTGGTTGGGCTGGCGAGTGAGAAGAAAGGGCCCATGCTGCAGAAGCTCAAAGCGGATTCCTATGGAAGTGAAGCCACCGAAAGACCAGAGGAACCTAAGCACTGGGACAAATGCTAAGAAGCACAGGTGAAGCCTTCTGCTCAGCCCTGCCCTGACATCAAGCCTGTGCCCCTGTCCTCCAGAGACTGTGATTTCATGCCATTTTATAACTTACTAATTAATCGGGGCTTCCCACCGCGGAGCCTGCAACAATAGCTAAGGCCAAAAGGATACACAGAAAAGTAGCCTCCATGTGGGGAAGGGTTTTCAGGGAAAATAGAAAGCAGAGTTGGTGAAGGTGGACTGGAGCAGCCCAACAAGGAAACCCAGTTTGACTACGCAACATTATAAAATACAGATGCTTCCTCACATGTGATGGCTCAACGCACGGTGTTTCTACTCTCGTGTCATGCAACAGCACACCCATACAGCCATTCTTCATTACAACATCATAAGCTCTGTGTCACATAATTCTGCCTAGCTGTTGGCTAGTGAAAGTGTTCTGAGAGTTTAAACAGGCTAGGTGAAGCCAGGGTGTACATTTGGCTAAGCATAATAAATGTATTTTCTTTTCAAGACAAGGTATTTTCATCTCATGGTGGGTTTATTGGAATGGGACTCATCATAAATACAGAAGCATCTATCACTTATTTGAAAGAATATAAAAGATATTAATAGATCTAATTAATAGAGCTATGGATCAGGTTAGTACAAACTGCTCTGTGCCCATGTGATTTTCTAACAAAAAATCAGGTTGCCATGATTTCCAGACCAAATGTGTTGATACAAGGAAATAGCTTTCAGAATTCTCAACTATTGTGGGATATTTGTACACTGTGTGAAGATGTGTTGCTTTGATTGGTGCAATCAAAAGCTAAACTGCCAATAGCTAGGCAAAATGTATAAGGATGATTTCCATGGAGAGAAAAGGAGGAGAATGTAGGCACATAGGACATGTCAAGAAACATAAAAAGGAAACAGGAGGTACAAGATGGAAGGGAGGTAATATCACATGATAGAACAGATATTTATGTAAATGGGTTGATTCAAGTGATAAGAGGTAGTTAGGAACAAGTCTCAGCTATAGACTGAGTTTTCGTAATACGAAGTTTCCTTGTCATTATTTGGGATCTGGTTGTTGGGACAGAAAAAGACGTATTACATATGGTGCCCAATGTGTGAAACAACCACACAGATGGAGAAGCCACAGCAGCCTCCTGGGCCTTTCTGAGAGCTGCTCACAGGACTCCACAAGGCAGACTCATGCTTGGAAATCATGGGAGGGGCTAGAGCCCGCTGCTGATGGCGCCGATGCTGTGGACAAACTGAGAAGTCGGCAGATTCAGTGAAACCACTCTGGAAATCCTTAAGGATAGAGCTAAATAATACTAAAAAAAAAATCTTTCCCATGTTAAGAATCAGAAATATCATGATGCAGGGAGTTAGGACTCTGTATAGCGTGACTATGGATGGCTTGAAAATGGAAAAATAAATGAGGGGATAAAACTGTTAGAATCGACGTAACGCCAATGGTAATTATTATCAGTTTGGTGAGCTATATTTTATCCTTATAAAGGGGGCTTAATAACTGTGCCAAATATAAAAATTTAACCAATAAGATACAAGTCTTAGCAAGACTTAGTATTTATGTGAGACAAGCCTTAGAAAAACTTAATAATGAATTAATGAATGAAAATAATAAAAATTTGACTGATAAGATGCACATTGTAGAAAGACTTACTGTTGATAAAATACAATCTTAGAAAGACTTACAACTCACAAGACTTAGCAAAACTTACTAATAAAAATAAAGGAAATGATTGATAAAATACAAGTCTTAGAAGGACTTACTACTTATAAGATACAGGTTTTAGAAAGACTTACTACTGACAAGATACAAGTCTTAGAAAGACTCACTAATGAAAATAAGAAAATTCTGACTGATAATATACAAGCCTTAGAAAGGCCTACCAATGAAAATAAGAAAAAATACTTAGACACAGACAGAGGAATTTAGAGCAGAACCTATCACACTATTGCATTATGAAACTGAAGAGGAGTGGTCTAAGATAATTAGAAAAACAGCCTTAATTTATCCAGTTATCATGCAAGATAGGCATGATATAATGATAGGCATTCCAAAGAATATGCAGAAGTTAATTAGGATCCTGTAGAAATGGTAGATTTGAAGAGATTTAGGGAAGCAATAGCTTCATATGGTATACATTCACCTTTGAGAAGCAAACATTAAATTCATGGGCCACTTGGAACAGTTATTCCACGAGATTGGAACTATTTAGCTATAGCAATATTGGAAGCTGGCCCTCAGTTATAATAGAAAACCTGTAGAGAGAGGAAGCTAGGGTCATAGAACAATGAAGTAGGGCTAGAGGTATTGAAATTTCCCAAAATCAGGTTACCAATGAAGAGCAGTAGGCTGATTTGCAAAGACAGACTACATTTGATGATCACACCTTGGCTCTAGGTCATGTAGCAACTTTGAATGCTTGGGACAGAGTTGAAGAATCAGGAGAGAGGAATGAATCATTTACTAAAATTTTACAGGGCCCAAAAGAAGCCTTTACTAATTTCATACAAAGATTGACTTTAGCTGTTAATAGAATGATATCAGATCTAGATGTGAGACGAATATTAATGGAATATTTGGATTTTGAAGATGCTAATTCAGAATATAAAAGAGTTATTAGGCCTTTAAAGACAAGACCAGTACTCATAGATGAATGGTTTCAAAATATAGCTGATATTGGATCTCACACTTATGATACTTGAATAGAAGTGATTCCCAAAAGTTTCAAGAAAAATCAAAATGTCAGATGCTTTAATTGTGATAAACAAAGTCATTTGAAAGGGATTGTAAACAAGGTGTTCTTAGAAACAACATTTTTTCTAGGGATAATCCAAACAGAAGGCCTTCTAGAGTATGTAGAAAGTGTGGCAAAGGCCTACACTGGATTAATGAATACAGAAACAAGGGACAGGCCAGATAACCCTTTGCCATTAGAAAATTTCCTGAGGGGCCTCCTACAGGCACCAATATCAAATTTGGCTCAATCATTCTCTATCAGCATTAGAGAAACTCTTCCACAGAACAATTAAAAGACTTAATACAGGTTGTTGTAACCACACCTGTTATACACAGAACAGCTTCAATAGATACAACAAAAAGTTCAGGAGAGACCAGAAAAACAATTATTTTGGAAAATTGCTATAAATTATCCAAGACCAAAGCTAAAAATACAAAGGACGTTGACATTAAAGGTATTGTAGACATGGGTGTAGATGTAACAATCATTTCACCAAAATTTCGGTATCCAGATTGACCTCTTCTGTGTGGCCAGGCATGGTGTGTGGGCCACTCTTCCAAGTGCAACAGCTGATGAGGGGCAGAGACAGCTTTTCTGCTCTTACTGCCTCAAAGCCAGCTCTCCCCCTGCCTCAGGTGTTAATGGATGGGGTGGGGGAAAGTACCTCTTCCTGCCCATGCTGCCACATGACAGATGAGTAATGGGGACAGCTCTCCCATGCTCACAACTTTGGGCTGGCTCACCCGTACCTCTGCCAACAGGATTGGCTCTGTTGTACTGCTCAGGTAAGCTGCAGGGCCTGTTGTCCCAAGTGGAGCAGCTGGGGGGCAAGGGCAGCTTTCTTGCTCTTATGGCCTCAGGCATTGATGGGCTGGAGGGAAAGCATTTCTCCCCTACCCACAAAATCGTGTTTCTTTTCTTTTTTCTCTTATTTTTTCTTTCTTTCTTACTTTGTTTCTTTCTTTCTTTTTTTCTTTTTTTTTCTTTCTTTTTATTTGGGTTTTTTGAGACAGGGTTTCTCTGTGGCTTTGGAGCCTGTCCTGGGACTAGCTCTTGTAGAGCAGGCTGGCTTCGAACTCACAGAGATCTGCCTGCCTCAGCCTCCTGAGTGCTGGGATTAAAGGTGTGCACCACCACCGCCCAGCTAACATGGTGTTTCTTATAAAATTCTGAGACTTTTTAGCACATTTCCTACCAATAACTAATTAATTTCATGCTAGAGAGCCTGATAGACCCATATAAAATCTGATATGTGTTATATATAAGGGATAATACTTTTTCTTTCAACAAAAAAGTGTGACTTAACAATTATATAACCTTCCAAAAAAGGAGCTCCCAAAAGTTAGGGTTGGGACAGGGTTGTGTTTTTATCTTTCTAGGAAAACAAAAGCATCCAACTAAGGAATCTGGAGACTGCTGGACAAATGAGAAATCTGAAGAGAAGGACAAATCAGCAAGAGAAAATGTCCCAAGTTAATGTGTAGATTGGTCTAATGGTATAGTACAACTTCAACAGGGTAGAATTTCCTAAATCTTCCCAAGTGTTTGTTTATGCTGCTCTCTATAAACATAAAAGACAAATGGTCTTTTCTGTGGTCCTAATTCAATTAAAAATCAAAGCTGGCTTTGGAGTTGGAGCATAGCTCTTTCCTTCTCTAAATCCAAGCATGCTTGTTAAAGGAAAATTCAAAATCTGTCTCATGTCAGAAGTTCCACCTGGTATGGGACAGAAGAAAAACCAAAATTAAGGGACTATTCTAGTGTCACTAATCTCATAATCTTTTGCTTTTATTTTGACTCTTTAAAACTTTTCTTAAGGTGTAAGTATTATCTCTAAATTTATAAGATTATTATATATGCATTTAAACTTTCTATCATGATTTTAATGGTCATATAGATAGTAATAGTCATATAGTAACTAATTCTAGAAATAGCTTCATCTAACTTCCTGTATATTATTTCTAGCTTGATTCCAAAGCAGATAACTAGGAATTAAGTTTGTATACCCCAGATATATTTAACAGTGTGTGGTTCTTTAACCTGTCCAAGACCTGCTGCATATGACATTTAAAATGTTCACATTTTCTGCAGTAAACCATAATCATTCCCAACAGTGACTTCTAAAGTCTCCAAAAAGATGATGGGGCCCAACAATGACAATTCCACCTGCTTTATGATAATGCCACTAAGCTGACAAACACCACCAAAGATCAGTTTTGAACTACAAACTGCTCAGGACAGTATCAAAGCAATTATCTAAGATTGCCCAGCCTCACAGACTGCTCTAGCCAGGACTTCAGATAAGTCCTGCCCTTTCCCATTACACAGTGACTGGACAAGAAATGATATAGATAGCTCTCCTGGGACATGACCATTGTCTCAATTTTTCTCAAGATCTGCTAAAGATGTCATTGCCCCTATACAACAGGAAGTAATTTTAGGAACATGATGCTTATATTCCCAAGAGGTGGAGTGGCAGTTTGGTCATTCAGTGGTTATAGATGTTTGTCATCATTTAGGGAGGTTAGCTGCAAATTGTACTGATCATGGTAAGGGAGTAAAATAAGCAAGGGAGGTTGGATTCAAGGATTTCTTTCTGAAAAGAAAAGGAGAGATAAGGTGAAAAGGTAGATTATTGAATCTACTTTTAGACAAAAAAGCAATTACTAATTTCAAATATTTTAATATTGGTATGGCTTGTATATTAATACCAATTTAAGGTTGTTTTGTTATAACATACTGTGTATCTGTTTCTACTCTTCTTTAAGGTATTTTTGTATATTGATACAAATTTAAGGTTATTTTTGTTACAATGTACTATATATATTTTTCTACTCTTGTTTAAGGTATTATACTTATGCAGCTCATTTAAAGATGTAACATAAAGTTCTAGTCCATTATAAAGCATTTAGGATAATTAAGAAACACAGGTTAGTACTTAGTCATATATAACTATCAGACTTATAGTCATGTCAGGTATTTTTCCTGTTGTAGGAAACCACTTGCTTGTTCCCAGTTGCTCAGATCATGAAATAATCACTCAGAAACTATATTAATTAAATCACTGCTTGGCCTATTAGCTTGTGCATATTTCTAGCTCACTCTTATATCTTAAATTAACACATTTCTATTCATCTGTGTATCGCCAAATGACTGGCTTACTGACAAGGTTCTGGCTCATCTATCCCCAGTGGCAACTACATGGCTTATCTGACTCCATCTTCTTTCTCCCAGCATTTAGTTTAATTTTCTCCACCTAGCTCTACTCTGACCTATCACAGGCCAAGCCTTTTCCTTATTCATTAACCATAAAAGCAACACATATACAGAAGGAAGGACTTCCCACACCATTTTCCAGGTCATACAAAGATATATTTTAGGTAGATAGTTTTCAAACGCTTCAGAGACCTGCAGAATATGGCTTTTAAGATGCTTTAATAACATAAGGCTTTTCATGACAGTGAAATGCATCTGTTCCTGGTGACACTGATCTACTTCAAAAAAAGGATGATGGGCACTGAAGTACCTCCATATGGAGATTGTTTTTACTGTGGCAGAGTTAGCCACTGGCCAAAAAAACTGCCCTTGCCTCTACTGCTGACACTATGATGTCCAAATTGGATAAGCAGGACACAAAATAAAGTTTATTACCAAGACAAGGTAGGACAGTCCTTCAAAATTCCTGTTTCACAGAAAAGTCAGTCAGATATTCTAGGTCTGTAAGCTGAAGGTAAATGACCCAACGTTACAGAGGAACCTTGGGTGACTATTAAGGCAGTCAGCTGTTTCTGTAATTTCTATTATTTTGGAAGTTACTTGATCTGTACTCCCTTTATACTCAGGTAATATTATATCCTTCTCAGGTCTGATGGGGTTAAAGACTAGATAGTTATAGTTTTATAGTTTTCCTTATTACCAAATTTAGAAAAAAAAACTTACATAAGAGATGTAAAGTTTATATGGGTAAGAAACATAAAAGATTAAGCCATTTATAAGAAGATGTTTTAAGGCCTGAAACAAATATTTTCAGGATGTTAATACAAGTTATGATAGAAAGTGGTTTAGGTATAAAACTTTGGACTCACTAAAATAAGATAGATAATACACAGTACTTTCTCCAAATCTGCCAAAAACAAATGTACTGGATATTGTGAATTTAATACTTATCTGATAATTGCTCATATTGCATATAGTTTTACTATGTTAGAAATGAAGCCTTTCCCTTTTATTTAGACAAAAGGGATAAATGTGAAATATTTGTTCACTGTGTGAAGATGTACTGCTGTGATTGGTGTAATAAAAAGCTGAACAGCCAGTAGCTAGGCATGATGTATAGGTGGAATTTCCAGGGAGAGAAAGGAGAAGGAAGAGGAGGAATCTAGGCATGCAGAAAACAGGAAACACAGAGAGGAAACAGGAGGTGTAAGATGGAAGAGAGGTAAGATCATGTGATAGAACCTAGATTAATAGAAATGGGATAATTTAAGGTATGAGAGCTAGTTAGGAACAAGCCTAAGCTATTTCCAGAGCTTTCATAATTAATAAAGAGTCTCCATGCCATTATTTGAGAGCTGGTTGGTGGGACAGAAAAAGACTCACACACGAGAACTCAAAATGCAGGTGATTGGCCATGTTGACATGAAAAAAAATTTTGCTAAATAAAAAAATTTAAAAACCACAGTGAACTCAATCATGTGAATGAATACTCCACAGCAGTTGGTTAGTGTGCTTAAAAGTCTATGTTTCTCCATGTTACTTCTTTCTATATCTTCCAAGTGCACTTAAAACCCACCCAGTAGGCAGTCAGTTGGCCCTGAGGTAGGGAGCCTAAAGAACAAACGTCTCCTAGCAGGGTGATCCTCATAGAGACAGTAGACATTGGTGAGAAACAATAAGAAGGCCTCCCACAGGCAGGGCTCCACAGACATCCCACACCACATGATTTATAGAGAAGCTAATGAGAAGGGACTGGGGTTTCTTGAACTGCCCAACGGCGCTATCTGAAAATGAATAGCCAGTTGGACTGCATGATCTAGTGCGTGTGGACAGTCTTCGGGTGTAGCATAGCCCATCCGGTTCAGGTCAAGCAGTCAGTGAATTATCAAGTGTATGGCCAGCGCTCTAGAAGAGAGTCAGTATTCTACAACTAAAAATCATTTCATTTCACTTCATAAATATGTTGTATTACAAAGCAGGTCAATCTGAGGCTTAATTCTCAATTGAATCCATTTAAGAAGAACGTTGATAGAGAAAACTCATCCAGGTACAGGCTTCGTAGCCAGCGCACTTGCCAATCCTCCTTCTAGGCT
>LOEQ01000728.1:59950-71775 GCA_001685075.1 Bramus lutescens | reverse complement strand
CTGTGGCGAGACCCTCCACTGTGGCAAAGTCCTTACTAGGAGATTCAGGCCCATCAACAGCCCCACGCCCTCCCGCCAGGAGGACTGAATCTCCTGCTAATGTCAGAGCGACGCTCAGAAAACAGCATTGTCTCAGAGTGGACATGCTACTTCAGCTAGTCACTATCCACACTGCTAGGAGGCTAACATGTTTCCTCTTGAATCCTGGTAGGTACGACCGCCAGCCCAAGATTGCTCAGCATTGGAGAGAGAGGGGAAGAGAAGCATGAAAGCATACCTCTAACGTGCAAACCTAAGACACAGAAACACGTAGAAATGGGAGGAGGGGGAGCGAGGCTGCTGATTGAACCTCTGGAATCAGATGAACAAAAGAGTGAACCTCTCTCTGGACTTCGAGTTAGAGCAATCAGCAAGGCCTCTGCTATGACGAAACCCGTTTAAGTTGTCTTTCTGGCTATTATAATACAAAAAGTCAATATAGCTTGTATGATTATTCTACTTCACTGCTTCTGAGAACTATCAACTTTACTAAACACAAAAGTAGCATCATTTATTGACTCAATATTGAAAAAAAATGAAGCTTATATAACAACCTGGACAATATTAGTAATTTATTGTGTATTTGCTATGTGCTGGTAATGTGCACTTTTGTAAGAGAGGAGAAAGACAAAGAAGAGGCGAGAGAAGAAAGACAGAGAGAGAGAAAGAGGAGATGAAAATGTAAACTAGTCTCTGCCAGTGTGGGAAGGCATACCTCCACAGGGCTCAGAAAAGTGTCATATCAGGTCATTTCTAGTTCCTTGGATATTTACTGGAATTTGTGGCCAAATCTTAATCTGTATTACATTTGGAATCAGAGAAGAAAAAAAACTAATGCCCTTGACAAAGACACTATTTCATTTATCAAGCCAATAGGCTTGATATTTTTCATTAATTGTTGTTTTAATATTAATTAAGTGCATTCATATAATGTTGAAAATTCAAACTGAAATATATTATCTGTCACCATATTTCATTTTCTGTGTCTTGCAGCCAGGTCTTCCTATTAATCTCCCACTGTATTTGCACGTTCGCTGTTAAGATTCCCGCACAGCAAGCCTTGTGGGTACTAAGTAGGAACTTTCGCTGACCCTGAAATAAAACAGGGAAGTCTTCTCCATCAGAAAACTCCCTCCGCACTAAGTTAAACAACAGACGAAAGCTTGCGGACTGTTTATTTTAGATCCCCTTAGACAGAGAGTCTTTTGCCTCTGTTTTGCGACCCGCTGTACTCGGGATCTTGGACTTGTAAAGGGGTCGGAGAGAAGAGGTCAGGGAGGCCCTTTTCAGCTAGAAGTTAGTGAGGATAGTGGTGTTCCTCGAACAAGAAAGCACAACTGTGGGGCTTAACTGCTGTTGTGTTTCCGCCTTTAGTTTTAAACACCCCTTCCTGCATAAGTCTTGGGTGGGACTCTCTGAGTCTAGCTCAGTTCACGTCCTGCTCCCCGTCCATCCCTGGCACCCCTGAAAACTACAGAATCACTTCCGTACTGAACTGACTGCTTCTTCTAGGAAGCACAGCTCCGAACTGGGAAAGGCAACAGAGTGTACCCTGGAAAGTGGAGAACCCTGACTCTCTACTGGCCCATGGTCCTTTGACGCTATGACCCTGGCAAGGTTACCTCATCTCTGTAGGTTTCCTCATCCACTTCCTCCGTTTGGAGATGTGATATTAGCTGCCAAGAGGCATGCTGTAGAAGAGGCATGCTGCAGAAGAGGCATGCTGCAGAAGAGGCATGCTGTCTGCAGAAGAGGCATGCTGCAGAAGAGGCATGCTGTCTGCAGAAGAGGCATGCTGCAGAAGAGGCATGCTGTCTGCAGAAGAGGCATGCTGCAGAAGAGGCATGCTGTAGAAGAGGCATGCTGCAGAAGAGGCATGCTGTAGAAGAGGCATACTGTAGAGCCGAGACTGTGTCTCCAAAGCGCTCCAGGCACTGCTTGCTGTCACAGCGAGGCAGCATTTCACCCAAACCTTCCATCTGCTGTTAGCTTTTGCTGAAGCCCCCCTTGTCTCTCTTTCCTGTTTACTTGGTGGAGGGAGAATTTTAGGTGCCAGAGTCTGGGTGTTAGTGGAAGGAGCTTGAGAAACAAAATTAACTCATTGTAGTTTGCTACCATTGAGAAAAACAAAACAAAACAAAACACTTAAGAGAAAAAAAATCATCTGCTAAAGCTAAAGATTTCTTAAAGATAAAAACAATTAAGGTTGGTCAGTAGGTGACCATAGCGTGTTCCGTGTACAAGCAAGGACATGCCTGTTCAGACATGCACGCGCCACCTTTAAGACAAGGAAAGGCAGTCATGCCAGACATGTTTTTTGCCCAGTTCCAGGCAGCAGCATGCAACGGATCCTGTCATCTCCTAGGAAGTGTTCTTAATGTAAACGCTGTCACGTGACTGCACATTCAGTGCCTCAGTTAGGATCACTGTTTTACAATTTAGTCAGTGATTTTGGATTTTTCCAGTATTATTCCTTTACAAGATTTAAATGTGGAAGTGTAGCCAACAGGGGAAAGCCATCCTCCCTGTTAATATCGTGGAGATACTCTATGAACTTAGTCTTTTCTTAATGACTGACTTGAATCCATTTCTTTAAAGATATGTAATTTTGGCATTGAAGGTAAGTCTTTTCATTCCTGTGCTTTCGTTGGGTTGAAACAAGGTGTTTAAAAGCCGTCTCGGAGAACCAAACTAAAGTCCATTCTCTCTTTATCCTGTGTGGATATGCCTCTTCCCGAGGTTGCCCCGCTCCAATTTGCTTTTTGTCTGGTGTGAGTATGGGGCCATTTCAGCACCAGGGCAAAGCTGCAGTGTAAACATGGATCAAAAGCTTAGTGTCCCAGGGTGGCCGGCTCATGGCTATGGTTGCTGCTATGCACAGGGTTGTTCTCCATAGGGCTTTAATCCCTGGACATCGTTAGGTCCAGGAAGTGAGACTGTGCCTCCTAGAGATGTCACGGAAGCTTCACTGATGACACCTCGACAATATAGCTGCATAGACGAGACCTGAAGAGTGGTGATATCAATATACATGCTAGCCAGAGGGGGGATATCTCACAGTGCCTCACCGATGACTGGAGAGAGGGAGAAGTAACCTTTCCCTGGGACGAGCACCTTAAATGCGTCATCCAAAGTGAGTGAGTCATGGAATCATATACACCCAAGCCACACGGACTTAGAAGGTCCCATTTATTTATTTATGCTTATATATGCAATAATAATAAAAAGAGGCCATCGGTCTGCTGGGGATGAGAGGGATGGTGGAAAGAGTTGGAGGGAGAACAATGATGAGGTAAAGTGGTAAACTTAAAGTTTTGATAAAAATGAAAAAATAAATTCCATAAGCCTCTACAAGAGAATGACTAACTCACTGTGACAGGAACGTTCCCACTTTGGAGGAGCAAAATTTCCTGACAAACTAATTCCAGCCATTTCAAAACCAATAAAACTAAGAAAAAAAAACATAAGATTTCATTTTTTTTCTTTTCACTAGAAATGAAAGTTCGAGAAATAATTTAAACCATTGCTATTTATACGTTTTAGTTTATTATAAAAATATTTTCTGGTCATAAAACGTCAGAGTGACTTTCACTCTCTATCAGGAACAGGGGACTTAATTTGTAGTTACAAAATCACCGGTGGAATTAACATTTTTTTTCTAGACAAAGAAGTCTGAATTATAAACTTTTTTTGAAGCATCACGTATCTCTCTGGTTTTTACTAATTTATGAAAAACAGACAAACCTGTAAAAATGGAAGAAACCACAAACATTTACACGGAAGACAGAGTCACATTTTGGGGGCTTCGAGTCACCAGACAGACTGGTCTTTTCAGAAAAGGCACCTTGGTCTTTCTGACTAATATCATCTAGTCATGTTCTTTCTGAACCGTCCCTCCTCTGGTGGTAAGGCTTATCACTTTCACAGTCGCTGAGAAGTCACAAGACCAAACTCTTCACTCTTACCTTGCCTTTCATTTCCTGGTCTGCGGGTCTTTGTTCCTCTTTTCCCCGCAGGGTGTCATTCTGCAGCTTGAGCTGGTCATGCATGTCCTTGAGGTTGAGACTACAAGTGGGAGCCAGTACTCCTGACGGGTCCCTACTCGACATAGCCCAATATTAATAGGCTCCAGGAGACAAGGGAGCCAAACGCTGCTTTTGAAAAGGTCACCACTAAGCTGCCAGAAAAATAAATGGGGTTGGTAGGCAAGTTCTACTCCAGCCTGAGCACCTCAAAATAATCTGAATTCACCACTGTAAGGGCCCTGAGTGCAGGGCTGACTTAGCTCCCCGCAGATCATTGACAGTGACCACATCACTTAGGAGGCTGTCACAGTGTGCTGCACCTGAGTGCTTTCATGCAGCAGGAACTTATGACAGATTCTTTCCCACAGCCTTTCTTCTTACTCTGCTCTGTATTTAGGAGGGGACACAGACTAAGAGTAACTCAAATTGCCTCCCTGTACCTGGGTCTTCTCTGAAACTTGATTCAACCCAAACAGAGCTAGATATCGGACACTGGAAGCTGGAAAGAGCCACTGAAGCCTGTCCTTCAGCCTGCAGCGCTGCTGGCAGTCTGTACAACTTTAAAGAGTGGGGCCTAGTGGACTTCAGCTCAATGAGGATGTGAGCCCCTCGCCTTCACGTGTTCGTTAGCATCTCAGCTATGAGAGGACCCATTTTGTTCACCATGCGCTTCTGCATACTGGGAAGACAGGGACCCCAAACCACAAGACCAACTGGCCATGGGCTGAAATCTTCAAGATTATGATCCTAAATCAATCTTTTCCCTGTAAAAGCTCTCCCAGGTGGAAAACTGACCCCTGCAGCATTAGGGATGGCTTCATATTCTCAGGGTCTCACCATGAAATCCAAAAGAGGCCTGCAGCAAGTATCAGTGCTGGCTTCTCATGGGAACTGCCAGGTCCTAGTTCCCGTTCCCTACCTTTTTCCTCACTAGCGATGACTTTTAGTTACTGTCCCATTTCAGTGTCTTTATGTTCCTAGCTTTCTTCCAGAGGCAGCTTTTCCAATCTGTGTACATCTCATATATTTGTGCATATTTATTTCACTATAAACTCATGAAATCCCATGCTGTGCTGCCTTGAGCAAGCATCAGACAGAGACAGAGACGGTACATCCAATTGTAGTAATGTCCTAATTCCTATGAGCTCTCACTTTGTTTAGCAAGGTTGGCAACAGATAACCTCCAGTTGCATTTTCCTCCTGAGAGCCCTGTGGTTTAATTCGTCCAAATGCCTAAGTGCTTGTAGCAGAACTGAAGTTTCAGGCAGAGGCCCTCGGCCCCTGTGTCCTTAAGCCTTGATACCTTTCCTAAGGGTTGGGCCACTGCCAGAACTGTCCCCAGGGGAAGGTATTCAGCAGGTTCCAGGTTCCAGTTTCTCCTGCTCCCTCAGTGATCGGAAATGACAATCCGGAAGAGTGTGTGATGCTTCCTGCCACTCAAAGTGCACTTCCTGGCACACAAAGGCACAGGAAGTTCTGTTCTTTTATTTTTTGATATTTTTTAAATAAAGTGAGTTAAAAGTACAGAGATGAGAGATAAGACAATTCTTCATTCGAGAAGGTCAAAAGGTTACTCACTTTCTTTAAATATTTCTAAGATGTTCTGTATGCCAGGAATTCTTCTGACAACTCATAGACCTCTTGGTAAACATGTTTTATTTACAACTAGTTCTTAAAACCTCAGGACTATGCACAAGATAACTACCATTTTTCTCAAAGGGAAAGAAATGTTGTCTAGCAGCTAGCTTGCTAGTGAATATGATTTCATCTGTACACAGGGTTACCAAGGGCTGGTAGAGCTCGGGGGTAGCCATGTAAGGCTTAGGGCTTGGTCCCCAACACCACAAAACAAAACCAAAATTCAAACTGCTGGTTTGAATTTGTTTGTTGGTTTGCTTTTTGGTTTTGTTTCCTCTCTTGGACCACTAACAGACTGCAAAGTGGCCTAGGCAAGTGTCATTTCTGTTGAAGTCATTTCTTGAGAGCAACTGTGGAGAAGGTCCACATGGCTCAAGGCGTGGGAGACTTCCGGACAACTTGTTTCGTTAATGCTTTGCTGAATTTGCATCGAGCTCTTCTGCCAGTGAGTGCTACACCTGTGAGTGCAGCTGATTCCACCTAAGCAGTGCAGAGGGAAGTGGGGAAGACAAGAGCATGCTCCAACATCGATTGTTGCATGGCCTACAAGCTACAGATGGCTCTTGACCCCCCCTTATAAATGACTGAAAGAGACAAAGAATATCTCATGGCGTGAAGACTATCCAGACTTCTCATTCCAGTATACCATAAAGTTTACTGGGGATGCAGCCACTGTCATTCGTTTCTGCCTAGTTATGATGACTTCCACACCCTGAAGACAGACAGACAGACAGACACACACACACACACACACACACACGTGTTTATGTATATCCTGTGCCTTGTGCTTAAGTATCTTTAAACAAAGGACTGATCTGGTTCAAAATTTTCTTCAGTGATGTGCACATGCACATGCACACACACTGAGAGAGAGAGAGAAAGAGAGAGTTATATGAACACCTCTTTCATAATCTGAGGCCTTCAATTCTTAATACAAGTCCCTGAAGTCTCAAGAACTTTCAAGGGTTTATTATTTTGTGTGTATGTATGCGTGTGCACCTGAGTGCATATGTATGTGCTTCACTACGTGCAGCTGTCTGTGGGGGTCAGAAGAGGGAGTAACTTTTTCTAAAACTGGAGTTAAAGGCAGCAGTGAACCACATGATATGGCAGGTCCTCTTCAGAAACAGCAAATGCTCTTAACCGCTGAGCCATCAAAGTATGTACTTTAGCATAGCTTAGCGCTTTTTTTTTGTGGCTAAGAGATTAAAATTTTAGGATGCTAACTACTATGCAAATTAAGAGGAATAAACTCCAAGACTGGAGAAGACTCTAAAGATGATCTTGTCATACAGTATTGTAGTGATATTTAATTTGTATTTTAATAAATAAAGCTTGCTTGAAGATCAGAGAGTAAAACAGCCGCACTGAACAGCCGTACAGACCAGGGAGTGGTAACACACACCTTTAATCCCTGTAGCCATGCTAATTTGCCATAGAAACCGGGCAGTGAATGCTTTTAATCCCAGTGGTGCACACCTTTAATCCCAGCCCTAGAGAGGAATATAAACCGTGAGGAGACAGTACACGACACAATATCATTCTGAGACTCCTAGAAGCAGGAACACCATTTCAGACTGAGATAGAGGTAAGAGTCAATGGCTGGCTGTTTTCCTTTTCTGACCTTCAGGTTGAACTCCAATTTCTGTCTCTGGGTTTTTATTAATCATGCAACACAGAATACCATGTATTTTCTTGTCTTCTGTCTTAATTGACTGTGATAAAACACTGAGCCAAAGGAACCCAGTTCTCAGCACTTAAGAACACGTCTTTTTCTTGCAGAGGACCCAGGTCCAGCTCCCAGCACCCAGTCAAGGGCTTGCAACCTTCCATAATTCCAGTTCCAGGACATCCAATGCCCCCTTCTGACTCAGTGGACTCCAGACATGAAAATGGTGTTCTAACAAACTTACAAGCATAAAACATTCAGACACATAAAAATGAAACAAATCTTTAAAAGAAGAAAAAAAACTTTAAATGTAAAACATGAAATAAGCAACTGGGGAACAAAGGGTTTAATTGACTACATATCTCAGCTCACAGTCCATCACAGAAGGAAGCCAAAGCAGTCACTCAAATTGGGCAAGAACCTAGAAGCAGAAACTAAAGCAGAAGCTAAGAGGAAATGCTGCTTACTGGATTGCTCCCTATGGCTTCCTCAGCCTGCATTCATATACATGCCAGGACCACCTGCCCAGGGACGGTCACAGGGTGCTGGGCCATTCCATAGCAATCATTAATCAAGAAAATGTCCTACAGATGTGCCTACCGGTTAATCTTATGGAAGCTCTTCTCAGTTAAGGTTTCCTCTTTTTAGACTGTCAAGGTTTGTGTCAAGTTCACAAAAACCAACAAGCACATCTCCCAAAGCCAAATTTGGGGGGCACCTTTGTCTGCTGTCTGGGACCTTTGCACCAGCTATTGTCTAAGCTGGGAGTGGAGCTAGGCCTTGGTGCAGGAGCCGTGGTCTGCATTGTCCCTGCCAGGTGATACTATACTACATGACAGCTAAGTTATGAGTTTGCTTTCTGGAGAAACTCCCCAATCCCAGCATGTTTTAGATCCTTTGCTGGTTTTTTGTGATTATAATATAATTACTTTTCTCCTCTCCTTTTCCTTCCTTCAAACCCTCCCAGAGAATCTTCCTTGCTCTCTTTCAAATGCATGGCCTCCTTTTTCATTAATTATTAATATATACATATATGCAAAGATGTATACACAAATATGCATATGTGAATAAATATGCTATATGCTTATATTCCTAAATACAACCTGCTCAGTCTGGATAATGTTACTTGTATGTTTGCTTGGCTGCTTTAAAAGGCCTCTGGATTCCCTAATATTTCCACTGTTTCCTCTAACATACAAGGCCCCAGAGATGTCCCTAGGTGCTCAAGGGTCAAACTGAGTTCCTAGTTACTCAGGTGCACCCACCTCATTCCTGCTTCTCACTCTAGAGACCACAGGCTTCCCCTGTGTCTGGGGGGTGTTCCTGGGGCCCAGGGCTGCAAGCAAAGTGTCTAATCTAGTGCTCTCAATGCACAGATAAGTATCTTCCCACAGTGATGTTTCATGGACCAGATGCCCAAGCTTACTGATGACAGTCTCTGAAGCCTCAGGAGACTGACAGATAGACATATGGCTCCGGCAGGTCTCACAGGCTCCTACGGATGGCCACACACCCAAGAGTGCATAGACAGCACTCATTAAACTGCATGGAGGAGGGGGAAGAGGAAGACACACAGTTGGGTGGCTATAGAGTGGGAGGTGGACTTGGGAGATGGGGAAGGAATGAAAATGCCCAAAATACAATGCATGAAATTCTCAAAGAATTAATAATTTTTTTAAACCAGCTTGTTTGGTTATCACTTCATTGTATGCGGTTCCCCGCTCCTCCCAGGCCTGGTGCCTGCATTTGCTAGGTGAATGCTACCCACTGAGAGCAACCCCAACCCAGCCATGTGTGAAGGGTCCATGATTATTCCCACTTTATAGACTAAAATGAGATCTTCACAAAGGAGAACCAAGTCGTCCTGCAGCATCAGACTCCAAATCAGCTCCAGAGCTCACGGGGCCTGCTTCCTTCCCACTCTGAGATGCTTTCCTACCCTTCACATCTAAGAGAAGCTGATCTCCGCCCTGCATCTTTCAGAAAAGTGATATACTGGTATAGCCCTGTAATCCCAGCACGTGGGAGCCTGAGGTAAGGGATTAGGAGTTCAAGGTCAAACTCCGCTACGTAGGGAGGTTAAGGCCAGTCTAGTTTGCAGGAGATCCTACCTCAAAAGAAAAAGAGCAAAGAATACTGGCCTAGTAAGTGTAAGACCCTAAGTTTAGTCCCCAACATGGTAGGGAGGAAAGAGCTATCGAAAACATAAAACACCTAGGTTATACTCAACAAGAAATCTATAAGGCTAACCTCAAGGGACTCCTGAAGTTACTTATAGCAAAATTCATTACCGAGGCTCTTTTAAAGCCTATAAATTTAATGTAACTTCAATCAAAATTCCATATAAATATTTTAATAGCTGTAGTTTCTTATGGTTCTACTTATGCAAGGCACTTAGAGTCGCCAAGTTCCTAAAGATGCAAAGTAGAAGAATGGTTCCCAGCACATGGGGGAGGCAGGAAATGGAGTCTTACCTAATAGGTCTGGAGGAGCAGCAGTTTTGCAAGACGAAAACCGTCTAGACATTGGTTGCACAACACGGCCAATACATGTAACACAACTGAACTTTACGCTTAAGAAATGGTTAACACAGGGAATTTTACGCTGTGTTGCTTTAACTTTTGTAAATTGAAAAAAAAAGTAATACCTGTGGTTTTTAGACCTTAGAATTTTTTAGTCATGGGAAGGGGGATTCCACCATCATTGATAGTTGGGTTTAGTTGACTGTCAAGGAAAATTAAAGCTTGATGTGAGGACACTGGGAGCAGAAGCAGTTGAGGGGAAGCTGTCTAAGCTGAGGGTGCTGGAAGCCTGGACCCCAGAGCAGCTCACCGACTGCCCACGCTCTCCTGGAAGCCTTTTGTGCACCACATCAGTCAGGGCCGCTGCCTGCCCAATGGTCGTGTAATAATGGGAGGAAAGATTCAGTCCAAATGAGTGATTTCTCCTTCCTTGGAGACCAGAAAGAAAGGAGCAACTGGGAGCCACCAGCAGCAACCTTCTACCTCCTACCCCTGTCCCTGGCCAGTGAGTGGGGTGGAGTGAGGCAGCTCCTGATGTCTTTTGAAATGTAGATTTCAAATGAACAAAGAAGCTAATTTTTTTGTAGAAGTATGTCCCCATGCAATATTTAGATTAAAGCATTTGCACTTATACAGATATGTCCTTTATATGTTATTTTACAGGCTGTGATCTATTTATGTATAACTAAAAAGTACTTGGTGCTCATCCAACATTATGATTTCAGTTGATGTTATATTCTTGGGTGAGGGCCTACAGCCCTCCACTACAATCATTCCTGGTGCCAGACACTTTTAAGGAAATACCTAAAGTTAGCGCTGTAGAGCAGTATTTTAGTTATGTTACAGAGGAGAATAGCAAAAAGGCTCACAGACGTTGCTGAAGAAAGAGGATGAAATTCAGTTATGATCTTCACTCCTTCCCATCATGGCTGTTCCTCAGCCTGGGGTCTCTTCCAGGAGAAGAAATCCCAAATGGAAAATGATGCGTGCAAATCCTAGGGCAACAGAGAAAAATTCCTCCTCGCTCTTATCCTCCGTCATGCAGCTGGTGGAGAAGAATGTTCTCTGCATTTCTAGAAGCACCGTGATCCTGCTTAAGGCAACACAGACCCAACAGGGATGAGCATTCAGAACTAGAAAGCCAACCTGGGAGCGTGCTCAGCTCCAGCCTCAATGATGCTTCCTGCCTAGGGAAGAAGAAAGGGCTTTCTAATGTAGTAGGTCTAGATCCGGAGCTAAGCTTGTGATAAACAGACAAACAAGGACACATCTGCCTGAAAAGGTTACAAACGAAAAGGAACAATAGAGTCAGGATAGAATACCCAGCCTTGGATGAAGATTTGTATTTAATTTGGCTAAATCTTTAATATCTTTGAAGTTCTAATGGTTTCCCTTAGACTTAGACATGAAAGTATAACATATGTCCCTTTCATTCTTTCTTCCAAATACTCATAGGACGGTACATGTCTTCTGATGACAGACAGGTGAGTGGAGAAGGGAAGAGGCAGACAGACACCAAGACAGACCGAGGAGAGATCGGAGTAAGTGGCAATAGAAAGCCATCTTCTACTAGAATTACATAATCGGCAATAATGAATGGCACAGAAAAGGTTCAAGCAGCCATCAGCCCTTTCCTTGCAAAGGAGAAGTTTGTTTAGCTTGGGTATTTTCATCTATCGTTATGAATTTTATTGTTTTAAATATTGAGGGACTTTTTCTGTGTTGTTCCCTTATGAATTCTCATTGGCTTTAAAAATGCTTAGAATAGACCCTCAAAGCCAGGTGAGGTGGCTCATGCCTTTAATCCCAGCACTTGGGAGTCAGGG
The DNA here is from genome assembly GCA_001685075.1 of Bramus lutescens. Taxonomy (NCBI): domain Eukaryota; kingdom Metazoa; phylum Chordata; class Mammalia; order Rodentia; family Cricetidae; genus Bramus; species Bramus lutescens. Next base: position 60,056 of record LOEQ01000728.1, on the reverse strand, counting down.
ACAGGCAAATTTCTGTGAGTTTGAGGCCAGCCTGGTTTACAGAGCAAGTTTCAGGACAGGCTCCAAAGCTATATGGAGAAACCCCATAGTGAAAAATCAAACCAAA
>LOEQ01000728.1:36023-51331 GCA_001685075.1 Bramus lutescens | reverse complement strand
GCTGGGGGGCTTCCGGGGGTCAGAAGGATCCTGGGTCAGGAAGCGTAAACCCGAGAGCCACAGTCGACGGCTTCCCAGAAGTGCAACGCTGTGCTCTAAGAGGGAATTAGCTTCACACCAACACAAAGGCCTTCTTTTTTCATTGTTTGCACTTGGGCAGGCTTTCCCTGCGTGCTCAGGATGGGTTGAAGTTGGAGATCCTCCAGAGAGAAGCCTGCTTCTAACAACCCTAACCCAGGAGGAAATGAACTGTTCACCGGCGTCAGGAGCAGGTCAGGGTGTGACATGAACCGTTGACCTTTCACAGGGAGAAGCAATGCGGGCTCTCATTCTGCTGTGAGGAGGAGATAGAACTAAAATCCCATGTAGAGTCTCAGCATCACCGCCTCAGAGGCTGTGTGAAGCAAATCCACTCAGGGCTACTCTTTTAGTGTCTGTCTTTCGTTTCCTGGACATTCATCTGGGAGAATTTAGACAATCATTATAAAGAATATTTTCCCTAGAGAATGCAAAGCTTCCATTTCGTGTTTCAAAGCATAAATCTGTAAAGTCAAACAACACCCAGACTCTGATCTGAATCACGTGGAGAAAGGACAGAAGGAAAAGGCACAAATCCTGAAGACCAGCGGTGGGGCGGTGGTATTCACATGCCGTCCTCTAGGTGGCAGCATTTAGTTAGAGCTGCGCGTCCACGTCCGCTTTCAATGGCGGCTGGAGGACGACTGGGTTGAGTGAATTTGACTTAGTCCGCTTCAATTTTCAAACTATCGAGCATAATCAATGAAAATTTTAATAGCATTAAATGAATGTCCCTGCTTGGGGGAAATAGCTGGAATTCAGCTCTGCCTGACAAAGAGGAAGCGTACTATTGATCACACTCAAGGTCATAGCTGGCTCGGAATTGCCAGCCCTATCACATTTCCTCACCTCCTCAGATAGACAATCTTTTATTTTTTTCCCTCCTCCCTTGAAGCCTACATTAAAACAACGCAAACTTCTTTCATCCCCAGGTAGTTTTTTAAAAGATTAATGAAGCTGCTAACTCTATCAAGTAAAAAAAAAAAATTTAAAACAAAACAAACAAACAAAAAAATGTACTGTGCCCACAGCTGAAATCGGGGCACTATACTAATACTGTATATTATTATAAACTAGGAAAAAGACTTATGTAAAATTTTTCTTAGAGGCCAAGCATGCCTATAAAAGCTAAACAATAAGATCTCGGCAGGGGGGCACTATAAATTATTAACGTGAAACCTCGTTGTGGATGCACCTCCAACTGCCATTTGCTTCTGTCCCTAGGAAAACAGTTCACGAAGTTGCATAAGATCCTCTAGGGCAGACATTCCCAACCAGTAGATCAGGGTCGACCAGGCAGGCTCCTCGCTTACCTGGGGCACTGCCAACGCGGGGTTGCCCACACCCTTTCTGGCTCAGCCGGTTTCTATCCCGGTCTTCCAGTTAGGAAAGGAAAATGCTCAGTCCCCATTCCTGCTTCGCACTGGGGCCACGCACACTGTTCTGACCCAGGCTGGCACCCTGATGACCCCCCCTCCTCCTTTGAGAATTGCTCTACTTCTCTGATGAGGGTGCTGGCCACTAGCTAGGGGTCAGAAAGCCCCACTCATTGGGGAGTTTCCAAACCTTCGTTTGTTTGGCTTCCTGAAACCTTCCTGCTGCCTCTAAAAACCAAAAACTGTTTTGCATAAGTATGGGTTGGGTTTTTGCTGTTGTTGTTGTTTTGATTTAAAAAAAAATAAAATTAGGGTGCTGGAGAGATGACTCAGAGGTTAAGAGCACTGACTGCTCTTGCACAGAACCTGCATTCAGTTCCCAGCACCCACATGGCAGCTCACAACTGTCTGTAGCTCAAGTTCCAGGAGACTGACACCTTCACACAGACATACATGCAGGCAGAACACCAATGCACACAAAGTGAAAATAAATGAATTCTTTCTTTTAAAAAAAAAGTAAGCTTTAAAAAGTCAATAGCTTGCCTGAAAATTAGCTAGAATAATCAGGAATAAACAGTCCCAAGTGTGTCAGAAAATTGCAAACAAGGAAGAGAATGGAGAGCAAATCTTCCACAAGGTGTGTTTTAGAAACACATGGATGACAGAAGTGGTTAAAACAGCAATGGTTACACAGTCAGGCTCCCCCATTTAGGTGAAGCTTCAGGAAAGTCATTGTGTTCGCCCGTTTGCTCAGCTGCCATGACAAAGTGCCCCGAGCTGGGTGGCTTCCATAACAGAGCTTTCTGAACTCACAGTTCTGGAGGCTGGAATCAAGGCCCAGGTATTAGAAGAGAGATGGGTTTGTTTTGTACATTGTTTTTGTTTGTGTAAGAGCTCACTCCATGGCTTGCAGACAGTTCTCTGTCTTCTTGTACTTTGTAGTCTTCCTGCTGTGTCTGTCTATTTCCTTGTCTTTTCTTTAAGGACGGGTGTCCATGTACAGTTCACCCAATATGGCTTCATTTTGGCATCAAGGATCATGTCTTCCAATACAGCCACATTCTAACGTTAAGACATTAGCACATAAAGAACGCTGATGGGGAACAAAGCTCAGCATGTAATAGTCATCCAACCTCTTATGGCTCTGTTTGTTCATGATGTGTAGGACATCGACAGCCTCAGGGTGCCTATCAGATACACTGACCACAAGTTATAATACCCTAAGCCCTGTGCACAACTGGGGGATACTAGACAAAGTCTTTGCCACCCTTACCAACAAGGTAATTGTTACAGGGACATATAACCATGCTAACTCAGCACCTCAGATCAGAGCCACTCTAGTGGGGCAGGGAGGGGGAGAAGAAGAGGGATAAAATCAGTGTCCACGCCCCTTGCCCTACCTCCTGTCCACCGACAGCTTTGAGTCCCAAGAGATTCCAACAGAAAGGGTGCATTCATGGGCCTGACTTCAAGGACTCAAACCAAACTTGGGTTCAGAGTGAAAGTAAGAAAAGTCCCAGGATCCAGTTCCCCTAACAGAGTTAGCAGCGCTGCAGAGCACAAGCGATGGCCAAACAACCAAACCCCAGGGGTCCCGGCACAGTGACAGGGACAAAGTTTTAAATTCAGACTCCTCTCAGCAGAAACAAAGGCAAGCCTGTCTGTCATCGCTTCTCCAGGGAAAATGCCTCAGCCATTAACCCAGTCTCCCCAGCAGTTGTGACACCTGATGCTGGCCTTGCCGTAAGCCGCGGAAACAGCATTGCTGAGGTGTCTGTGAGAGCCTGAATCGAGCCAGGACCCACACAGGCAGTTACTCTTTGCTGGGGGAGGGGAGACGGAGGCAGTGAGCCAGGGCAGCCAAGCTATGTGTGTTCCAGAAAGAAAAGCAAAGCCAAATCCACCTGGTACTTCACGGTGTCCCCTTCGCCAAGCCTTCCCACTTGGGCTTGCTTTTAATTTATGGCACGAGGCACTAAAGGGACCGTTTATAGATTTAACATTGACATTTCCTTCAAGCTGTAGTCCTCTGAAGCCCATTTGCTGTAAATCTCCACCAAATGGCAGAAAAATGGCTTTTTTTTTTGTACTAGTGAGGAGATTGTAATGAGCTATCTTTTTCAGTGGTGTTTGAGAAAGACTGAACGAGGCCCACAGGTTTTGGATCTGCACACTCACCTCACCCTGCCTATCTTCAGGATGTAGGCAATCACAAGAGTCTGGATTATAAATGGCCTGCTCTATGCACTCGGTGGAACAGGTTCTGCAGAATGGTTCTACCCACGGTTTTCCCACTAAAATAGCTCGGGCTATCACATAGGCTAGGGGATAGATTTTTACATGGCTCTGCATGCCAATTTCAATGGGGCTGGTCTTTTTCTGATTGCTTTGGAATACTTTATAGAGCTGTATACAGTTGCTATGCATATAATAAGGTGCCCACTGAGGAAAAACATCCTCCCTAGCATGTCCTAGAAGGATACTGAGATTTTGGATGAGCAAAGGAATTTGATTGAGTTAAGTCAGGTGTGCCCAGGTCCCTTTCACATGATCGAGTGAAACACTTGGGTGCTTCTCTCTCCACCGTCACTCATGTGTCCTGCCCGGCCCCTTGGCACCCATGGCAAAAGTCCCTACTCTGACTCTGCTTCCTCTGGGTCTCACTGGTTTCCAGCCCATTGATGTCACATGGGAAGCAGATTAATCGTCTCCCAAAGGTGACACAGCCTGGATTCCTGTAAACAAGGAATTGAGGTTACACGGAGAAATGAGGTCTCTGATCAAAGGGTTTTAATGAGGGGAGACTACTGCAGATTTTACAGGTAATTATAAGGGACCTCAGATGTGAGTAGAGAGAGAGAAGCTTCAACGTGTCTGATGTCGGAAGCACTTACCCTGTGGTTTCTGGCCTGAAACATAGAGAAGGGGCCTATAAGCCAGGGCATTGCCTTCAAGATTGGGAAAAGGAAAAGCACACTTTCCCTTAGAACTTCTGGAAAAGACAAAAATCTTTCCAACCCCAGGGGCCCCATATTGGATTTCGGCTCTGGAACTAGAACGCATAAACCCGTGCTGTTTGAAGGCACTAAGCACACAATAACTTGTCAGAGCAGCAGAAGGAAATAGACATTCCATCCGCCTGTCCAGCGCTAAGCATGGGAGCAACATCCTATTCCTTCTCAAAAAGTTCTACTTTCTCGGGCACTTTTTCTTTTCTTTTGTTGTTTGTTTGTTTGCTTTTGGTTTTTGTTTGTTTGTTTTGTTGGTTTTGTTTTTTGAGAAAGGGTTTCTCTGTGTAACTTTGGCTGTCCTGGAACTCACTCTGTAGACCAAGCTGGTCTTGAGCTCACAAAGATCCACCTGCTTCTGCCTCTCAAGTGCTGGGATTACAGGCATGTGCCACCACTGCCCGGCTCTCAGATTCTTTTTAATCACAAATATATCCTATTTATCTGGTTTCTTCTCTAGACTTCCTCCCATGCATCTCATAAATGCAATTCACTGTTCAACTTAAAAAGAGAGAGAGAGAAGAGAAAAGAAAAGAAAAGAAAAGAAAAGAAAAGAAAAGAAAAGAAAAGAAAAGAAAAGAAAAGAAAAGCAACAACCAACCAAGATAAAGGGAAAGTAGCTACTGCTAGACCATCAGTACTGCAATGGATCCACAAAATTTTCAAGAAGAAACCACTCACAACTCTTTTCCAATTACAGGATGGGGATCCACATTAAATACAGATGAGTCCGGCACTGTGTTCTTGTACATCTCATAACACAACAGAGGAAGACAAGCAGGAGTGTCTATGGGATGGATTTGACCTTCTGAGGACCAGAGGACAGACCGCAGTCTGAAGAGCTTCCAAACTCCCTGAAATCAGAAGCTCACACACTTTCCTCTGGCCTCACAGAACCTCAGACATGTTCAAAGGCCTGCCTCCCGGTGGCTTGCCACAGCCTTTCCCTAGCAAACCTTCATGGAATGTTAGTAACATATCACTGCTACTTTGACAAAGGGACGTTTGCACCTCATAGTCACTTTCTTTCCTTAAGACCTTTGGATTTTCTAGAAAGAGATGTCTATCTGTCTGTCTGCCTGTCTAATCCCGTCAAGTTAATTTAAGACTTTAATAGAATCAGAAGTATTCTACCCCAGATAGCAAATTAAAGAATACTTTTATGGGGACTTTTTTTCTAAGAACATTGTTCTGCTTAAGATAATGGACATTGACTACTATGTACCGGATACATAGTATCAGATGCAAAGAATCCAATGGGGAGAAGCTACTTCCTCGCTCACTTTCCCTCCTCCTTTGGCTTTGTTTCTTGAATGCAGGGAAGCATTTCAGGAACTTGGTTCGGCATTTGACTGCCGCTATAGCAAATTTCCAAAGCCACAAATGTATTGCCTTCTGGAAGCCAGAACAAAATGAATCTTGGAAGGCTGAAATCAAGACTGGTTGTTTCGGGAAGGTTGTAAGAGTTTGCTGTGAAACTGTGTCTCCTAGCAACATCAGACACTACACCCATAAAGGCTCAGCAACATGACTGCCCAAATGTGAGCCGAACAAGGACAACACCCATGGACATGCACCGTGGATGGGGACAGTGGATGGGGAAAGCCCATGAGGCCTCAACCCTACACACAAAACTACAGGAAACTGAGTAAAGCTGGGAGTGGAAGAGATGGTCTTTCCCAGGGAAGACCACAAGAATTGGTTACCCAGGGACAACAGGGAAGCCCTGAAAGCATACATACCAGTAACACGAGGCTGAACAGATTATATTTAGTAGTGTGTGTGTGTGTGTGTATATGTGTGTGTATGTGTCAAAACAAACAAAAAATGGTACCTCTGAAGACTTTAGACTCTTTGGGGTGTGTGTGTGTGTGTGTGTGTGTGTGTGTGTGTATTTTGTTTTGTTGTTTTTCAAGACAGAGTTTCTCTGTGTAACAGTCCTGGCTGTACTATAACCCGCTCCGTAGACGAGGCTGGCCTGGAACTCACAGAGATACGCATGCCTCTGCCTTTTGAGTGCTGGATTATCTCTTTTGCATTCTAGAGAACCTCCACATAGTCTGTCTCCTGGTGACATCCTTCCAATCTCTCTCTCTGACTCTTCCCACTTTTTTCTTATAAGAACGGTTGCAATCACGTCAGTCCGACCTAAATGATCAAGACAGTGTCTCCACAGAAAGACTCCCTACCTGCAAGGCCTGTTTTTCCCATGGGAGGTAACTAACAGCCATGTGGTCTCTGGGGATTGGGACCTGAGCAGATTCACTATGGAGCCTTCAGTCTACTCTGTGGCCATCGGAGTCTCACATCCATCCTGCATGCTCAGTACCCTCCCCATGCTGTTTTCTCCAAAGTCTGAATTCATTACAACTTCAAGTCTAAGGTCATACCTAACTCCCAGCAGTTCGAATGTGCCAAATCTCCTCATCTGAATTGGGTATAGATGTGTCTTTGCATGTAATCCATGCTGGAGAGAATTCTCTTCTGTTGGTGAAACTGTGAAGTTACAAAACAATGCACATGCTTTAAAAAAAGAAAGTAATAGCAATGGGACAGGCAGAGGACAGCAGTCCTGAATACCATTATACAACGGGGAGAAACAAGAGGGAAAAAAAAGAATTTCTGGTTCCAAATAAGTTCTGAAAAAGCAGGCTATCTGAACTTTGTTCTAGGGCTGCAATAATTCTCTACGGTTCTGGGCCCCCACTTTCCTCAGAGTCACCCCCTTTGCTAGAAAGGGAAATGTGTGTTTGCACCTGAGTAGCTTGATCTGCCTACTTCCTGACTGTGCAATTTGGGGAGTCAGATCTTCTGTGTTCATTCATCCTTTCTGGGTCCTTTTTGGTCCAAGTTGGCAGCTTTTCGGCTGCTGTAACACTCAGAAACCTTAGGGGCCATTATTCAACCCAGCACCGGCACAGGCAGAGTAACATAAAGTGAACATGATTTCTGAAGGTTGAACTTGACCCTGCGCAGAATACAATTACTCAAGTTGTTAAATGTGCATCAAACACGGGTAAGGTCTTCATGTGATCGTACCTGAAAGGCTTTTCATCTGTGACCCTACAGGGAAAAATCGAGAGGAATGTTAGAGAGGGGGCAGCTGCTGGAAGGATACTGAGGGGAGCTAAGGAGTCAGAGCAGAAGGAGCCCCTCAAATGACTGCTGCAAGCTCTAGGGAGAGCTGCTCCTAGGAAATCAAACTCACATCAGAATGGTAACGTCTGTTTAAAGAGATTCCAAACAACATGCTTTCCTGGCCGACCGCCCCCGGTTCCTGACAAGCTGAATCGCGAGGAAGCTCCAGTCGAGCCACCCAGGCCCAGCTACTGCAGACCAGCTCTCCAGGTGGAGATACAGGCAGGTAAGGGGCTAGCGAGGATTGACTGTATCTTCTGTATCATTGCATGTGTCCCCAAACCTAGAGGTTGGCTTTGCTCCGGAAGAAGTGGTCATGTACTTGGGTTGATCATTGGGTCATGTATTTACCACAAACCATGACAAGTGGGTAAGATGGTTGGAGTCTGATCCACCTGCTTTGGAAAGTGAGCGGGTAGCAATTTAAAAGTGACATCCCAAGTCCAGCAATCTCACCCTTAGCTACACAACCTCGACAAACCCTCACACATAAGCCCTTCCAAAAGTCTAAAACAGCATTGTATATAGAAGAAAATGCCAATAATCCAAATATTTACAGACATGAACATTGATGGTCACAGTGTTAAATGCCCCACCATGAGACATCACGCTACGGTGCATATGAACGAGTTACAGCGATAAGCTTTAACACGAACAACATTAGAGCTTAACACTGAGCAAAATGTGCCAACCACAGGAAAGCACATGGTTTGATATCATCTAATAAAGTGCTAGCTGAGCAGACAAATAATACTGTAGAATATCAGTATATGCCGCAAAACAGTAATTTTAAATTGCAAACAGATATTTGGTACTGACTGAGGGTCAGATACAAGATTGCAGGCCACTCCTCCATCATAAAAAGTCCCCCAGACACTCAGGCAAAAAGCCTCTGCTAGCTCCTTCGTTAGGAATGTCCTGGCTGTGCCACCTAAAGACCAGCTTCCCGTCTCTCGACACACCTCCTCCATCACCCTCAAATTCTCTGACTTAGAGCAGCAGGATGGGGCACAAGAGAAAGACATGTGAGCTACATCAGAGAATCTTAAAATCTTTTCCATCACAACCTTTCACTGTCAAAGAAAATTTTGTATGACCCCAGTATCTAAAATAGGCATACAAATTAAATATGTCCTGATATTACATCATAAAGAAATGTATTTTAACACAACTCGGGTATGCATATGATTTTAGTATTTGTTCAAATTAAAAAACAAATTTGCATACTAATGAGATAAACATGCTTGCTAGTTTTTACACAAAGAATTCAATCTTGGCTGAATATTTGATACTGCAAGACACAGGGCAATTTTAATGCTATTTGGAGTTGATTGATAATTTTATTTATAATTGTCAAATGCTGAGAATGTCATTTTGAATAGTGTGGAGCATGACTCAGTAGACATATGTTTAGGTGAACTTCAGAATCTCTTGGTAATTCTATTGTAATCCCAAGACAAAATTCAGTGAACTCAAATGGCAATTTTTTAAATGAGACACTGTAACATAATGCAATCCATAGACATTCTAATTTGACACACACTGAAGGCTGACAGTAGGAGAATACTCAAATTCTGGGTTTTCTATAAACAATCACATTTCTGTGAGAACAAAAGACTTTGTATATAGGCAGGAAACCCTGCAATCATAATGAACAATAATTAGAATCTGAACCAAACTGTTTCAGGCAGCATTCACTAGTGGTGTATGTCATGTTGGCATACATGTCTCAAAATGCATATTTTATGTCGAGTCAAGGTTGCAACAAAGTCATACAACGCACCATGGGAGAGAACTTCCAGAAATTCTTTGAAGTCACTATTGGTTGGATTTTGATTTAATTTTTGGTTGCTGTATATCAAGAAATGCTACACTGTTGCCACCTTTAGTCATATGGCCCTGTATGAGGTCACACAGTGATTAGTCTAAGGAGCCAGGAGTTAGATCAGATGTGGGCTGGCTTTGAGATCTTCGGATGCGTCTGATGGATCCTTGTGGGTGCCCTCATGAGGAGCCAGAGGTTGTATTCAAGTGGTAGGTTCTGCATTTTACTCTTTCGGCCTCCTGTCCTGCCCCAGGTTTCCTATACACCCGCTCTATGTGAATCTTTGCTGGGATCCATTGCTCTTGCAGAACTTCTCCAGCCCTGATTTCTGCACTCCCCTTCTGCTCCACAGGAAACACACACGTGCCCTGGTTCCACCGAAGACAGCACAAGCCCCTACAACTCCACTGTGTCCTGCCCCTGAGCAATCAAGCCCATCTCTATCCTTCTTTTGAATTTTAGGTTTGAAGGGTAGAGGTCAGGCTGTAAGCACTAGTTGGTCCCTTTCATGAACATCTGGCTAACAACACTCCCAAACATCTTCTTGGTGAATGCCAGAGGATAGACATCACAGTCTGTTTATAAATTACTTATTCATATGTTTTATATACATGAGCGCTCTATTTGCATGTATGTCTGCATGACAGAAGAAGGCATCAGATCCCATCTCTCATAGTTGTAATATACCACGTGGGAACTGAACTCACAACTGCTAACTCTTAACTGTTAAGCCATCTTTCCAGCCCAACAGTCTACTTGTCTGTTTCCCATTCTGTACTCATACTTACCATGTTGGTGCTGGTACCCAAATGGCTTTCTAAGTCTTCCAAGGCCTTGTTTATTCTCCAGACAACACCTCCCTTTGAGTCTACAGGTAAGCACCTATTCATTATTGTTCTCCTTTGTGAACCTGCGGTTTCTCTTTGAAGCTCACCAGCCTTCCTTAGTATAGTGCTGTCCTTAAAGCAGAAACCTACCTTTCCTGCCCACAGTATTTCTTTGTCATGGGGACAGAATCTGTGCTTCACTAATCTCCACCTTTTCCCATAACAAATATTATGATTCATGACATTAGTTGTTCAGCAAATGTATATTTAACTTAATTGAAGGCATTCTACTATTTTTTTTAAAAAGCAATCTATGAGTTTGTGGACATTCATTATGGTTTTTGTGTGTTAAGTAGAATGCAGTCTGTCCTTGACATGCACCAGGGAAATAATAGATCCCATTAAAAGGATTCAGAAACACATATTTTTTTATTTCTCCTTCATTATATTTCAGTCAACAACTATGTGTTTACCAAGTTTTCATGTTAACTATGTTTTGTATCTTTGACTTTTATCTCTTACTTGATAATCTTTGTACCCAAATGGTCCAAATTTTTGATCACTTCATAAAGTTATATCTATTACACAGACACACAGAGAATATATATTTTCATTTTATTATATGTGTATATTATATATATATAATTTTGATTGTGTAGCTAAATATTACTGGAACTTTTCACCCACTCCTTTCTCCCTCCTTCCTCTATTTTTTTTCTATATTTTGGATAAGGCTCCACTATGTCCTCATCCTCCTGCCTCAGTTTCCTAAGTACTTTGATTGTGAGCACGCGCTCTCATGCGCTACTTTCCCATCTTTAGAAGCCACACGTTACAATCATGACCAACAGCCACGTCTGCTGTCTCTAGAATGCATATGCTCTTCCTACTGACCTTTTTACTACGGTCAACTCCATGTGGATTAGCTTGCTTTCTGCTGCTGAGATAAAATACCATTTACTAACCACAACTAAGGAAGAAGAGGTTTACTTTTGTTTATGATTCGGAAGATTAGATTCCGTCATGCCAAGGAAGGTATGGCTTCGTGGCAGAAGCAGGAAGCTGGCTGACCACATTTTGATTCAGGTACAGGAGGCAGAGGCAGTGAGAGGTGGGGCAAAGCTACAAACTATCAAAACAAACCCCCAAGGACATACTTCACCCTGCAAGGCTGCACCTCCTAAAGTTTCCAGTAAGCGACCCAAACAGCACCACCAACTGGGGACCAAGAGTTCAAATGCATGAGCCTGTGAGGAGATTTCTCATTGAAACCACCACGGCATAGAAAGATCATTCATAGTGAAGTTTATAGCCAGCTTCCTGCCACTGTTGCGAAACGCTGAAGTTAAATCAACTTATAAGAAAGAAGGGTTTGCTCCTGTGCACAGCTGAGCAGTTTTCGCCTGTGGAGAAGCAGCATACCACCAAAGCACTCAGACGAATTTGAAATTCACATAGGTCAGGAAGCAGTGAGGGAGCGAGAAGAAGGGACTGGGACCCCAATTTACCCACTAAGGGTACACACAAAATGACCTGACTTCCTCCTAGATTCTACCTTCTTGAGGTTCCAGCATCACCCAATAGTGCTGGTGCCCAAACCTTCAACCCAAGAGCCTTTCTGATGTACGCTCTAAGTGGGACATCTAGCACATTCGCCAGATCTGCTGAGTTTTTTTCTTTTCCCAGGGGCCCTTTGGTAAAATTAGCATAGGTGATATTTTCACACTGTAAGCAGCTACTAGCTCTGCAGAAAGGATATCGTAGACCTCCAGCACTCGACAGCTTTGGAACTCAAGCAAGTGTGTAACTCAGGAGGAAGAATGGCTGCTTGGTAGCTTTGCAGGTCTACGCAGAGCCATTCTGAAAGAGACGCATTCAGCACGGGGTCCCCAGGCAGAAACGATAATAAACCTGGACGAGGCACAGGAGACTCAAGACCTTGGCACATTTTCACCTCCACCAAGTCACACCACCGAACCTCAGCTAGGAAATATCAATAACTTCCCAAAGTGGATTGCAGTTCAGCCTATTTCCAGCTGTCAGCACCTCGAGAACGGAACGGAGTGGCCGGGGAGTTGAGATATGAAAATAAAAGAAAGAAATCACGTGGAGTTCCTTTCGTATCACCTCTCACGTGCTCCCTGAACCCCACCTCGCCACTTTCCCCCAAATGAAGAAAACATAGATAGTAAAACCTGAAGGGATTCCTTTATTTCACTTGTAAAGAGATGGGGACAGTGAGATTATAAAATTCCACCCGTATTAATTCCGATGTCCCAAAGACCACTTTTCATTCTGTGCTTACATTCTATAATCTAATCCAGATGTTTTGAAGTTTTCCCAGAGAGCATATTTCAAAGAAATAATGTTTTACTGCGGCACGGTTTTCAATCTTAGACACATCCCTCCTCCCTATTTTTCCTCCTTTTTACAAATGTCAGAAAAAAATTTAAATGACTACCCTGTAACTATGCTGATTTTCAGACTTCATATCAACATTGAGCATCATACACTACTGTGTACGTAAAGCATGCCAAAGCACATGCTGGCCTCCAGGCTCCCTCAGTACCAGTGGCTCTTCTCAGTTCTTCTCACCCCACCACCTACCCTAAACTTGTCCAGCTCGTGGGCTTCCCATCCCCCAGTTTCTCGTTCCTATACAACTCTGCCATTTCAGCCTTACGTGCTCTTGGTGCCTCTTCTGTCTTCCTCCCCTGGTCCCCTTCTCTCCCTCTCTCCCACTTCCTGTCCTCCTAGAGCCTGCTTCAGTTTACTAACCATGTTTGGTCTACTACTTGATCTCCCAGATACCTCTGGCTGTACTCTTCCTCAAATCTACAATAAAAACCTTCCCCTACACTTGGTGATGGCGGCGCACGCCTTTAATCCCAGCACTTGGGTGCCAGAGGCAGGCAGATCTCTGTGAGTTAAAGGCCAGCCTGGTCTACAGAATGAGTTCCAAGACAACTAAGGCTATACAGAGAACCATCTCTGTCTCAAAAACAAAAATCAAAAACAAACACCTCCACCTAACCTGTACCGTGGAGCAGTCATGTAGACACCATGCGACATTCTGTTCTTCAATTGGCATTTTATTTTAAAATGCATTTATAGAGTTCCTAATGCTATGAACTCTTTAACAATGTCTTGGGGAACAATACAGCATGTTGAGAGCAAGGGAAACTCTAAAACACACAGAAAGGGTTGAGGTCCCCATGTTGTTGTCAAAGGGAAGGGAGGAAAGCCAGAGTCCAGAGCAGCATCCAAACTTGTCCCATGTATAATTAGAGAAAAAAAATTTGCCCAGTTTCAGGATGATGGCATTAAACGTTATAAAGTTTCACTCTGAATCACACAGTTTGCATGTTTCAATACTCATAGAAAACCCAATAAATATGGCCATAAAAATAGATAAAAGCTGAAACTAGAAATTTCCACACTTCCTGATTACAATGCTAACATTTGGCCACACCTGGCCGCCTGGCCTGCATTGATCACCAAACTTGGCAGATAAACAAACACTCTAAATAACCAAGCGTCCTCATCTACACCGGACCCAATTTAGCAAAGAGAAGTAATGACTCAGCCCCTCCCATGTCACAGAGCCAGAAGATTCTACTGTGGCTGTCAAGGTCATATGGACAGCTGAGGAGACAGCACTGCAGAATGCAGTACAAATACACAAATACAGCTCCCTGTTCCCACTGCCCGTGCCACATGGCTTCCTTTCATCCGAGTCTTCGTGTGTCCCTTGTTGCCCCTGCCTGATCGGGCAGACAGCCTGCCCTGGAGATTGCCCTGGAGACATTCTTGGGGAAGCTGCACTGAGCTTCTGCTTAAACTTTAGAGCAGCCCTCCCTGGGGCTTCACTAGCCCCACTACTATTTATGAAGACAATAATAGAGCAGGAGAGGTCAGTTCCACTCAGTCCATCTTAGGAACACAAATGCTACCCCAGGAGTGAGAGCCTCCTCCTGCCCACTGCATGCCAACACAATAGTTCTCACACCCCCGGCTTGCAGACAAGCAGGCCCACCAAACTCCCCCAGATCCTAACCCATTACTCCAGTGCAGCCTTGGACCACTCACACCAACTCTGAGCTCTGTGGCCCTGGCCTGGGCAGAGTTTGCCCTCTCTTTCTCCTTCCTCCCTTCAAGCACCAAGTGTGAATGCATGAGTACTGGCAAAGCTTTCAGTACAGAGAGAACTGCTGGGAGAGAGCTCAGGAGTGGTTGAATGGTACTAACTGCAAGAAAAGTAGATCGCCTTGTCTGTAGCTGAAGGCCTCCCCAAGCACTGTAATATATTCTTGGTGAATATTTCAAGAATCACGTACACTAAAAAATAGGACAGAGTCCTAGCTTTGGAGCAAAGCTTGATACAGGAGACACAGGTTGCCTGTAGAGAGGAAAAAGCAGCCTAGAAATATACCACTGCCAATAGGTGGGGGGGGCTTGAATTTTGTTGTGGGGCCCTTGGCCTCTTTCCAGTGAAAGATATTAAAACCAGTATCAGGACTGGGACAGCCGGGGCTGCAGGCATGACTCATTCTCCTGACAAATAGCCACCCAAACAGTTGGCAAGCTGCCCCGATCCACCCCTCTTCATGATCTCACCACATGTAAGCATCTGGCGCATTCATCACCTTCTCCGGAGCATGAATGGATACTTAGGATGTAGATAATTTAGCAGAAATATATGTGCGTATTATCATGCAGATAAGACAATTATTTCATAATAGACATGGAGCCCGAATCATCTTTGCTGACTTTTGATCCTGCCAGCACTGCAGAAAAGCACACGCTGATCTGTTAGGTCGCCAGGAAATGGAGGCCCAGAAGGAGTGGGAGATTACAGGCCACTGAGCATGGCTAACGCATGCTGTGATCTTAGCCCCTTCTTGTGGATATCCGACTTCACAGGGAAAGGCAAAGGCGAAACAAAGCGGCCCCACCCAGAATGGACCATTTTCTCCCATACAAGGCTACTAGTGAAAAATAAATACAGAAAGAAAGGAAGGAAGGAAGGAAGGAAGGAAGGAAGGAAGGAAGGAAG